>CP144698.1:27550955-27956947 GCA_036885675.1 Vigna mungo
TTTCAAGCCCAACCTGACTCGCACCCGTGGTGAGCCCGGTTGGCCCGCAAGTTCTAATCCATTTTGACAAAACTATGCAAGCCATGGTATACATTCATTTGTCAATTTTCTGAATTCAAATGTGCAGGTGGCTCATTTTGGTTGTCCCATTTCCAGATATGTTTTAGGTGATGAGTATGGTTGACATGCAATAAGGTTTCGTCGCAGTGGCGCGTAAATTTTGTCTAGTGGAGCTTGTACGAACTAGGGTTTATCTTTGTGGTGGATTACGATAATGGTGGTATGAGAGAAGAAGACCGTATGAAATAAGAGACAAACTCTATAAAGAGGGGAGTTTGAAAAATTTTTACAAATAGTGTTACGCTATGAAAAAAAAAAAACTCTTTTCAATACCTTATAATATTTGGATTATATAATCTTAGTCCTTCCAGTAATATTTAATTTAAATTTACATTATTTTTCACACGACATAACTCATGTGTTCGTTTCATATTTATCATATCAATTTATTAGTTTTCTTTTCATTAAGAGATACATTGAGAATTTGACACCAACGAGTCATAAAAATTTCATATAAGAAGTTAACAATTCTACTTTGAATTAAAAACCTTTAAATAATAAATATATGGGAGTCTTCTTTCTTATATGTTATTTTTTAGACTCATTTTTATTTAATGTGAGAGTAAACTCACTCCAAATTCGAACAACATTCTAACTAATGATGATGTAGAATAAAAATTTTCTTTTTACTTGGATAGCTTTAAAGAAATATTTAATTATATAAGAAGGAAAGTAGAATGGACAGACATTTTAAATTTCTATAGATACATGTAGACATACATACAGTAATTTGCTTGTCTAATTGAAATAACAAAAGTGTTTAAACAAATTATTTCCATAACTAATACCTTTCGAAAAGCTAAGACAAGTAGTGTGTCAAACACTTTAATTATTTAATTAACTACTTTAAAAGAGGTACAACAGGAAGATTTATTTAGGAGATCATTCATCTTACACTTTGATGGAATCCAATGCATTATTGTTGGTATGATCACACATGGATATAACTAAGAGATTGAAATCCATGTTGAAGTGTTGAATGCCAAACTTTATCAATGTCATTCATTGTGTAGTTGCACTCATGTTCATTCCATCCTTCAAGAGAGTGTACTATTCCAGCTATGCGCCATGCACTCATTACCCTTCTAGGTAACCAATCCTGCAATATATGTAAGATGTTTGAAATTTTATCATTTGAGATTCTAACCAAAACACTGAATAACACGATCGAATCTGTTGGAGAATGAAAATATTATTATGTGAACAAACCTCACAAGAATGGACATTTTCAAGGGAACTAGGAATTAGCATTGCTGGGGTGCAATAGTAGGAGCAATCCTTGCGATATCTCTTTGGTGGGAATTGTGAGTATGGAATAAACAATGTTCCTTTGGGTGCATGCAATTGTTCCTTTTCACTCAATTCATCTCCAACTAACCAAATCTATATAAATAAAACAAATATCAGAGACTAAACAAAATTTTGTTTATCACAGTTCAATGATTATCTTTACAGCTTATTCATTTTCACTTAATTAACATATTTTATTACTTTGATTGTTGCTAGGCTTTTAAGCTTATTCATCATCACTTAATTAACATCATAATACCTTTTGGGTGCAGCTTTGCTCAATGATCAAATTAGTCAAATTAGTTTCAGACCTATTGAACAAATTCTTTAGCCTCATATAGTCATCCTTATGCATTGTAGCAACCTGAAATATAGTAATCATGAATGTGAGATCAAAATTAAGAGAGTTTAAAGTTAAATAAATTAACATATATATAAATTAAATCTATACAATTAATTAAAAACGTGAACCTTGATTCCTTGGTGACACAATTTGAGAGCAAGAGTACAAGCAACCTTGGTGAGTTTGCCCCTAAGCAATACTTGTGTTGTTCCTTTAGGAATACTGTTAAGAACAACAGCAACTGCAAGACTGCTTCCATCAACAACCTTAACTTTTAGCTTAGGATGTTTGCTAACATATAATCCTCCATAGATGTTAAGGTCCTCCCCTTGATTCATCAGACCTAGGCTCAACACTTTCACACCCTTTTTGTCTGCATCTAATATTGCTTTCTCTATCATTCTGTTGATACTCAACTTTTGCGATTGCAAAGAGTACTACAAAGAAATAGCAGTCATATAAAAAGAAGACCTACAAATATTGAATCTAAGGTTTTACATGTGATATCATTATCTCTTAAAAGAGCGGCTCATACTTCAAAAGTAGTAAATTTTGGGTATAACCTAGAAAAATTGTAACATATTTACCTGAAAATTGTACTTGGGTATAACCCAAGTTTGCAACTTGAGTTTGTCCAAACGATTTTCCTCGAGAATGAAAGTACGAGCACATATCCATGTTAGGATCATGGAGAAAGCTGTGAGAGGCCAGATGAAGAAAAGGTACCATTTGGGTTGGTAGGGTTTGGAGGCTAAGGAAGAAAATCCAAGTCTTAGATGATAGATCGATTTAGGTGTTGTGAGGTGTGTTAAGTGCACAACATCTGGGGTTTCTTCTTCTCTTTTCAATGCTGAATCATGTAATTCATCAGAATTTTTGTCTATGGTGCCATAGATGTAGTCATAAAATGGCATATAGAGACAGTAATTTGTCCTAAATTGAGTATGGTGCAAGGAGTGAAACCTGTCAGATATATACAAAACCTGTCAGAAATATAATGAATGATATATAGCAATGATAAAAATTGTTTGGATTAAAAGCAAAAACTTACGATGGGGTGTACATGAAGTACTTGAGAGGGGGGAAGATACTAAAGAGCCACTTTGGAATAATCTCAAAGTTGCAATGACCCATATTATCCATAAAATCAATGTAAGTCACGTATCCAAATAAGGTGATCATAGACAATGTGTTAGTGAAGACTAAGGTTAACATTGGAATTGCAAAGAGAACGAAATATGATACGTGTTCAGCAAATGGATGAGTCACAGCTGCAGCAAGACAACACAAAGATGAGATCAAGAAAAAAAAAATTATATAACTACATTTAATGGCCATGACTTCAATACCAGTATGGAAGTAGATTTTAAACCTAACTTAAGACCACAAAACCAACTTGTAAGGTGAGGTTTGCACCCACTTATATACACTGAATTAGTTTTATCTCTAGTCGATGTGGGACTTCCAACATTAATTTCTATGAAAGAAAAATCAATAATGTTTAATTTTTATGGAATATAAAATTACTAAAAGAATAAAATGGAAAACCTACAAGTAATAGGTTCCGTGACAATGGAAGAATGGTGATGAGAATGATATCTGGAATAGAGAAAATGGTGATGAAGTGCTCTGTGTAACCAATAATACAGAAACTCCACTGGTCCTGCATGAATCAGCATTGCCATAATCACTCCATCTGTTCTCCATAATGGAAGACGTGATGCACCAGAGAATGTACAGTTTCCCAAGTAGTACAATAGCCCATTGAACAGAATTTGGTCATCCCTACAACATGAAAAAACAAAATTCGCTTCAATAGTAAAATCGCTTTATACAAACATAGTTTTAAAATTTATTTCTTCACATAATCTTAACATTTATTGTTTCTTAGATCTATATATCACTTCCTGTTACTAAACTATTAAACTGTTTTGTTCGAAATATATATTTCATGGCATGATTAGTATCAAAAATTTCATATCAACTACATAAGTTAATTTTAGAATATATAAATAAATAAAAATCTTGTCTTACAAACTGATCAGACTAATATTATAATAAGATTAAATTAAATTTTATGTTTATTTTCTAATTAGAGAGATTAAATTAGACTTAAATATTTTAACATATATTTATATCAATAAAGGTGGGATGTGTGAGGTTGTTTTGATTTAACATAAACTTTTTCTACTCATAATTTATTATAGTGTGATGATGTAAATGAAAAGAAAGACTAAAGAAAAAACTTATAATATAATATTGTATTTGATGGAAGAAACTAACCAATTGGTCTCTCTGTCAACTTGATCAAATTCAATTCCTTTATGAAGAATTCTTGAATTGCCTTTGGCAGTTCGATGTCGAGAGAGAGTAATCCAAATTTGATTATGAAGCATACGCCATACCAAAAATGGTAGTATGAGAAAGGCTGTTAAGTCCCTTTCACTCTCATCCTTCACCAACATACCATACCAACTTCTAATCACAAAAGGAGCCAATACCAGATACTGCAAAATCATACACATAATGTAATTATGGTAAAAAGAAATAAAATTCATTAAAATCTAAAAATCCATGAAAAAGTAAGAGAACTTATCAATATATAGCATCATAAAGGATTCTGATATTTTGACAACTTTTTTTAATAACATTTTTATAACAGGACACATGTCATCACTTTATTGGTTTATTTAAATTTATATTTTAAAAAAAAATTGAAACAGAACAATCACATACTACCATGTACGCGTTGTCAAAAAATACTTATTAAAAGAACTTTTTCCCATCATAAATAGATTTGTTGTCATTCTATCCCATATTTAAATCTAGATGTTGACTTGACGCTCACATACTTTCCCCTTTTGGCAAAAGAAAAAGTCTCTTTAACAACTCTTTTTTGACATCACATACGTGAGAGTCTATGATTGGTCTGTTTCAAATATTTTTTTAAACATAAATTTAAACAGACCAATAAAATGATGACACGTGTCTAGTTGTTAAAAAGAGTTGTCAAAATATCATCATTTTAACAAATTGTTAAATAATAGACCATTACCAACACCAACCAAATAAAGGACAATTCCAATAAACCCTTTGAAAAAGCTAAGTTGAAAGAAAAAAAGAAGAAGGAAAAATAATAGGGATGGTTGTTAGTTATAAAATGTATTAGTGGGTTGCTATATATCGTGTGTGGCATACAAAATATAAAAAATAAAGATATTAATTTTAGAAATACGAAGACTGATAGCGAACAAACTTTTTTGGATTAAAATAAATAAGGGTTTGGGTGATTCGCAACAATGTAAAATCTTTACTCTAGAATATGTATAATAATATTTGTTTATTACATATATCAGTACTTATTGTTTTGTTATTTGATAATTATTTTGTTGAAAACACAAAAATAATATGAACTCTGAAATAAAAAATGTGATTTATTTATATATAAACACATACGCATACCATCTTCAATTTTATTATAGATACTTTTTTATTTATTTTATAGATTTTATTTACTTATTTAATTTAAAAATGATTAAATTTAAAAATATAAAACTATTTAAATTTAAAAACATATTACTTGAACTGTAAAATTAGAGAAAAATTGAACGCAAAAAATTAATTCTTGTTATATAATAATGTGTGTGTGTGTGTATATATAATGATTGAAGTGATCTAAGTGATTATTTATTTATTTAATTTTTATTGTTGATCAAAAGTTAAGTTTAATAGTTTTTTATGTTTCAAAATTTGTCAAATAGTATTTAATATATTCTATCAATTGTTATTCGTAGTTTTTATTTATATTATCATGTTATTATTTTTTTAAATAGTATCTACATTAATTTAATATAAAATATTATATATGATAATTAAGAAACCGTATTTGAGTAAAATTAGTATAAACAAACTATTAAATGAAAAAATCATATATGAATACTTACCTTGTAATCTTTTACTGAGGATTAGGGCATCCTATTGTTCCATGTATATTACTATATTATGGAGATAAAAAAAAAAAACTATATATTAAGTTTGCTGAAAACAAGGGAAAGACAGAGAATTAACCTTAAATGTTCCGAGAGGTTTCCATGGCCAGTCTGAGAGAATTCCAGGTGTTGAAGCCATAAAACAGAAACTATGATGTTTGAGAAGAATAAGGTTTTGTTGAGACCAAATGGTGAATTGAAGAATGGTGGATGGGTTGCTATTTATTGGCATCACTTACACCTAGGAACAGTTTTTGCATTTAACAACCTGACAGTGTTGACTGACATCAAATGGGAACTGCATATTTACTGTTCAAATTCTTAATATATATAAATTAATTAATTCATTTATTGTTCTTGTTAAATTTTTAAGAAAATTTAACATAAATAATTATATTGATAAATAGTTATGATTAATTTAAAATTTAACGATTCAACAAAGGTTTAGTTAACAATATAATCTATTTTTGTTTAAATTGTCTTAATGTTTATATTTGTTTTTTCATTATAATAAATCTTATTTTGTTAAATTAAATTTGATATGATAATATTTTTTAAATTAACGTTCAATATTAAAATATAATGTTTTCATGTTAAGGTTTAAATTATTTTAGAACTCTTTCATTTTTTATGTTACACTATAATTTAAATTTTAATATGTAACATATTTAAAATAAAATATTATACGAATCTAGAAAATAAAATATTAGAGTTGATAAGTGTTTTAAAATAATGAAAACGAATATTTTATTGTTAAAATAATTCAGGTTTAATAGGTTCGGAGGTCCCTATATTTGGAAGTTTATTTCAATTGCGTGCTTTAATTTTTAAAGTGATCAATTAGGTCCCTAATTTTGTCAATTTGAATCAATAAAAGTCTTTCTGTTAAATGCAGTTAACGCCGTGAAGTTTTTGAAAATGTGGCACGCTGACGCTTCCAGGTGGCATCGTTTCAAGTACATAGGTGGATTATAAAAGGGTGAAATCCCTAAATTAAAAGGGTGTATTTAAAGGTGAAATCCCTAAATTAAAAGGGATTTCACCCTTTTATAATCCACCTATGCACTTGAAATGGTGCCACCTAGAAGCGTCAGCGTGCCACATGTTCAAAAACTTCACGTCGTTAACTGAAAAGCTTTTATTGATTCAAATTGACAAAATTAGGGACCTAATTGATCACTTCCAAAATTGGAGGACCCAATTGAAACAAACCCTCAAATGTAGGGATCTCCGAACCTATTAAACCTTTTTTTTCGCTCTTAAATTGAGATCATGCATAGGGGTACCTTATCGCATGTGTTTTTTGGCTTCTTTTTCTAGTTCTTGGTTGAAAGGACTCTCTTTGATCACAATTATGTGTTTAATAGGTATTTATAAGATTCCTTGAACTTAAAGCAAGGTTGGAGAGTTGTATAAAGTGGTGGTAGTTCTCTTTAAGGTAAGGTAAGGGAAACTAACGACCTTCTTGATGTTATTTTAATTAATGATGGTAGTTAGGTTATGTTGAGTTAGGTTGAAATTGGAATTTATTTGTCTTAGTATAAATTGTGATTTAAACAATTTTAAAATAGTTAATTGATTATTGGTGTTGTGATTGATGTTTTAGACTTTGATGAATCTGTTTGGAATTAATATTGATTGTGAATTTTCTGTGTTTGTGAAATTGGTGATGTTATCTGGTTGAAATATTGGGAATGAAAGGTTAATCTTGGTGGTAGGTTAATTTTTGTCTAAAAATGAAGTTTTAAAAGATGAGTTTTAGACAAATTAGTCTAAGTGGAAACATAATGTTTTAGGATTTGTGGCATGGTCGTTTGGATCTCATTTGTGTGATGAGTTAGTAGAAAAATAGTTTAGAAATGTATGATATACAATAGGTTGTGTTTTGACTTTTAGGTGCATTGTGAGATCAATTGAGTGGTTGATTGATGGAAGATTAAATTTTCCATTATGAAAAACGGATGAAGTGATTATGAAGAGTGCTATTGCATCATCATTTTCTATGTTAATTTGACTTGAAGTATTTTTAGTACTCACCTATCACTTCTCATTACTATATTTACTCTTTTTCATCTCTATTTCAATTCAAACTAGTTAATTTGGATCCTAGCAGTCACATTATAGAATTAATAAGTTAAAAAAAATCTATAAATATCTTCGTTTAGTGGCTAATTTTAGGAGAGAGAAAACTTTGAAGTCATGCAAAGTTTTCAGTGCTTTTTAGTATTATTAATGACTAAGAAAGACGTAATTGTTGTCTAACATCTATTCAAACAGTGAAGGTGATATATTATGGCTGAGAGAAAAAAAAAACTCGTTCACGAATTTTGATATTTGAAAGTGTTAAAATAATATACATAAAATTTATATATTTTATCAATAAGACTAGCACAATAAAAATAAGTATGTATATATTTTAATATAATTATAATTATAAAAGAAATCGTATATATTTAATAAATTTTTCTTTGTTATTTCGAATTCTTAAACTTATTAATAAGTAAATCAAAGTTAAAAATTTTAACTATTTATTTTTCAATGAAATAATCATATTTTCTATAAGAAACTTATTTTGTATTTTTTTTTTCATTTTGGTAATCATTATTACAATAAAAAAATTCTATTAAAATAAAATGTATTTTTTATTCTTACTAAATATTGACATAATTTAAATATGATTGATAAGTTCTTCAAATTTAGATGATTAAGAGCATCAACAACAAAAAATACTGAAATTGAAATTTTAAACTAACCTTTTTTGGGATATGATATTCGCAACTTAGTAACAAAATTCTCTTTTTTTTTTCTCAATTGTATTTTGAATATGCAATACTAAAACGGGGTAACCTCATCCAAGATATTATCCGTTTGGAGTCTGAAGCTTTATTATGATTTTATCCTTAAAAGATATCTTAGAGGATTAAAGGAAGAATGAATATTTAAACTATCATTGGCTTCAACTCTTAAACAACGCGAGACTATTGAGTGTACTAGAACAAGACCCATTGTCAAAGATTTAGGGAATAAGGGTTCACCTTTGGAACCACTTTTTCATTTTCTCAGGGAATGAGGTTTGAAATTTCGTTTTTTCCCACATACGACGTTAATGTTATGATCTTAAGTTCATTGAGATAACACGTTAAGGTTAATTATACTATTAGACTTTATGTACATGATGACCAACACCTTAGTCGTGGCTAGAAGGATCCCGGAAGATTGGATTTTACCCAAGCTGAGCAAGTCCAAGTTAATGCTCATTTGGGCTAAGGAAGATTTGAAGACCTAGTCTAGGATTCTTTTGTAAAAATTATAGTAATATTTTCAGCTTTGTATTATACATCTAGTAGTATAGGATTTTATTTGGATCTTGTATTTGGGTCATATTTTGGGCTTTGGCCTAATAGTCTAGTTTGGACTTAAAAGGAGATGGGGATATGACAGTGAACCAACAAGTGAAGGTGATGTTTCGGAAAATATGAAGATATTATGCTTTGTGATGTAGTCCCTATGGAAGCTTGTCATATTTTATTAAGGATGCCTTGACAATTTGACAAGAAATCCATGTATAACGGCTTCACCAACAAAATAACCTTCACAAAAAAAAAATAAAGTTTGTGCTTTATCCTTTAACACCAACCCAAGTGGTAGATGATCAAGTACGAATGAAAAATAAAATAGAAGAAAAGGAAAGAAAAGAAAAAAAAAGAATATAAAAATTCTACTTACATGCATACTAGTAAAACAAAATGTTCCAACTGTTTAGGTAGAAAACACAAACTTCTGAGTGCCCTAGCAAGAGAGTCATCATTCTAAGGGACACAAACTTGTGTGAAGAAAAGGTCAATCTTATTTCTTCCTCTCAAGGAAACAAGACCAAAAAAATCTTGTGTTGGAAAAGGAGATATCTTCAAAATTTTATGGATTCAATAAGAAAAACCAGGAACTAAATGAAAATGCTCCTAAGAAAGAAAAATTATTACTCATTTGATAAAAGTTGTATGAACATTAGCAACCACATTCTTTGGATGTTTATCAACATAACACTTACCTTGTTGTTTTATGTTTGTTACATAATGGTCTTTGATCCTAGATGACAAAGACAAGACATGATAAATAAAAATAGTTGTTGTCATAGCGAAACAAATAGATATGAGGACAGATCATTCTCAAGAGGGAGGGGATGATGGCAAATGCCACAACCATGGCTAGAAAGATCCAAGAAGATTGGGCTTCACCTGAGCTGAGTAGGCCCAAGTTTATATTCATCTGGGCTAAGGAAAATGTGAAGACTTAGCCTAAGATTCTTTTGTTAAAATTAGAGTACTAATATTTTAGGCTTTGTATTATGAGCCTAGTAGTATAAGATTTTTTTGGCCTTGTATTTAGGTCATAGTTTGGACTTGGGTCTAGTAGTATAGTTTGTGCTTAAAAGGAGATGAACCTAGCTTTAGGCCAAGGTTTGTTGCAAAAGGGTTGTGATATGAGAAGGGTATAGGAAATTAAAGAGGGGATTAATGTGTATAAGGATAAAGAATATCATAATACCCTTGAATGATTTTGATGTGGTTGTTCTCTTTTACTTAGTGGTCTTTTTGAATTCCTAAACAACTATATTTCTTCAAGCCAAACCTCATTACAAGCCATGAAAGTCCTTGTAATCTAACCTGCTATGTGAATTGTGTAAATAATATGATATGCAAAAGTTGATGAAGTGGTTTTGTAACATGTTGAATGTAAGTGATCATTAATAAACACATGTAAATAGTAAACATTGATTTTTGTGAGCTATTTTAATTCAATAGTTTAGTTATAATCTTTTACATTGTTTTCATAATTGAATTTATAAAAACATCATGTCTTTCTATCTTGAGCTTTGGAGATAAAAGTAAAATTCTATTATGTTGCCTGATTAGGATTGAGAAGTCATATGCTTTTATGTTATTTTAATAGGTTGACCTGAGTTTTTCTTATTTAGTAATTTTATCTTTCATGAAGATATGAAAAAGTTAAAGTTTGGGGTAGTTTGATAAGTATCATTATCAATTTTTTTATGCTTACTTTTATCTCTTATGGGTATTTTTATTAATACTTTTCAAATAATTAAGGTTTTAATCAATAACTTTTGAAAGAGAAGTATTAGGTTTTTAATTGTGGAACATTTTGTAGCTAAGTGGAAATCTTATAAGGTTGAAGAAAATCTCTAGGATTCTCATTCACTTAAAATACATTCAAGTACACTTTCCAGGCTCATTTAGTTCGACCTAATTCCTCCCACGAGCTATGAGAATTCGCTTAGCGACCTAAAATTAAGTTGTCCAACAACTCTATTTGGCCTAGTGATTGTGTGTTGCAGGAGTTATTTAATAGTTATGCCAAAGACTAAAACGATATCTTTTGGGGAAATAGGGAGCTAACCCTAAAAGAGAGATGACAGAGGCATATACTGGAGGCAGAGACACCCATCCTGTTCATTATTGTCATCATCTTTCCTTTTTCTATGGCTCAAATATTTAGTAGTAATTAACTCCCTTATTCCTTAGGGTTAAATATAATACATCTTCACTCTTTATGATTTCATTTATTTCATATATTTTTTTCCATTACTTTTGTGTTTGCCTTCGTTCTTAATTGCATGATTATTGATTACTTATATGATGGTCTTTGATTATTGGGAAATAATTTAGAACAATGATTATGATATAACAACTAATAGATTTTGCATCTAGACATAAAGTTTTATCAATTAGTAATTTAACACATGAATTTAATATGAATCTTTGGTAAAATTATCTAAGAGATATGAGTTTTTATTAGTGAGGTTTAGACTTGTATCTAAGAAATTAGGACTTGTTAGGTTGAATTGTGAAATGAAAATTAGACATGTATTGTTTGGTGTTTTCATATTGAATTGGACCATGAAATCCAACCCCAATGAAGTCTTTATTGCATCGTTAATTTCATATTTTTAATTGCTTTCAAGAATTTTAAATTTATCTTATTAAAATTAATCATTTTCATTATTTCAAAGTTCTTAGCCTTAATGATTAAATAATCATAATTTCACTAAACACACATAAGCCTCTTGGGAAAAGAATATATGAATTTTTTATTTTATTACTTGTAAGATTTGGTATACTTGCCAATATCTTAATGATTCTTAATATGGTATCATAACTATAGGTTAAAGCCTATTATAACGAGATTTGTTGTTTGATGGATTTATTGTGTCACGAACTATCGTGAGATTTGTTTTTTGTTGGGGTAATGGGGTTGTTTGAGATCTCAAATCAAGATACTATGTTATAGTATAATATAAACCTTAATGCAATTGGTATAACTACTTTATGTTGTGTTTGGATGAGATAATTTAAGAAAGTAATTAATTTATTTGAAGATTTTTAAATTTTTTGTAGTAAAATGACATGTTTGGATAAAAAAATAAACGAAAAATGAAATTGAGGAATTTTAAGAAGGTATTTCAAATAATTAAACTATTATAATTTGAAATTCACTCAAAATTGAAGGTCGAGCTAAGTCGGTCCCGACCGAAGGTTTCATTAAGTATGTCATGGCTAAAGGTCGAGCATAATCGGTCTGGATCGAATGTCGAACTGAGTCGGTCTTGATTGAAGGTCGAACTGAGTCTATCTGGATTGAAGTCGTTTCAAATCGAAAGTCGAACTAACTTAACTCGAGCTCAAGATATAATTGATTTTATCTTAAAAAAGAAATTAAATTACTTTATCCAAACATAAAAATTGAAATCTTAAATATTTTAATTACTTTACTATTTCAAAAATTAAAAGAATTTAATTTCATGCAATTCAATTATTATAAATTCAATTTCTTATAAAAATATTACTATCATATATGAGAATGGTATTGATAATCATAATGTTGATGGTGATTTTATGATAATTTTACTAATAATAGTAATAATTATAATAATAAACAATACCTATTTATATTCAAAATAATGAATTTTAATTATTAAATAATGTTGTTTTAATATATTACAAAGCGACCTATAATTCTACCTCTTTATCATCCTCTCTCGCCCAAAACACATATACATTTTTTGCATGCTAATAGCTTTGCGTAGTACAAGGATTGCAATAAATTATTTTCTCTAATTTCAACCTAGGTAGCATTGGATTTTCATATGATTTGGTACAATGAGTAGATGGTATATTTATGTTATTTTCTTTTATTGAGTTTTGACACCATTTAAACAAGTTCTATGTAACTAGGTTAAACAAAATAAAAAAATAAAACTCCTATGCTATAACTTGATTAAATGCTATGCTTTTTTCTTAAGAAATTTTTTTATAAACAAGTTTTTGATCTATTTTTTTCTCTTTAAAACAACTCACAATAATTGAATCACATTGTCTTTATGGTTACGAGGTCGAGTCATTTCCAACATCTTCACAATTTTGTTTTTATGGTCGTCTGTTTACACTTCTTAGTTTTCTGTGCGCTCTCCGTTCGGAGATGTATCTGTCAAAGGTACTCCAATGCTTAAGTTAGTGCACGAACCGTACCATACCATAAATCAGTAATAAATGAACAGTAAATGCGAACCACCTACCCCTTACCTTTGACCTGTATTTATAGTTTTTAGCGTGGACCTGTGATTAGTGATATCTTAATCTCGACCCAATCATGATCTATTACCATTAATCACAACTTACCTTAACCTTCATAAGATTAGACTCCATGCCGGTCGATCGAGCCGGACGTCACTATTTCATGTGCAAGATAATTATGACAAACATTTAACGCGTAGATGGGAGAGTCATCGTTCTAACAACATCGTCCGTGACATTCGCCTATATATTGTCTATGTCGTCCGACCCATTGATTATATATATATACACCTGCCAATGACAAGAAATATACCTAACATTGTTATGATGTAATGTTTTTGCCTTGGAAACATCGTGTACTATTAAGATCTTTTCTTGGAACTTGAACCTAAAGCAAATAAAAAACTAACACCATTGTAATTTATAATAACATGAGATATTGGAAAAATATACAGTAAAATATGTGAGTAAGCAAATTTATTTATACATTACTGTGTATCACCTAGCACTATAATCATTTTTCAGAAGAGTATTTGTTATATTACTACATAGATATGTATTTGGTTATCTCTATTTCATCAATATGACATCACACAATATATTTAGTTAATGTAATTCATAAATAATTATAATAATCTAAAAATCAACAAATATTTAGATTAATGTACTTAAATTTATTTAAGTAAAAGCTCATAAATAACATATTTTATGAAATATATTAATTACATTTAATTAATTAAATATATTAATTACATTTAATTAATTAAATATATTAATTATGTTTAATTAATACTGTATTTATTGATTATTAACGTGAGATGTTAATTTGAGTGTCAAAAATGTCTTTAAGACACAATTTATTTTATCTTAGTGAAAACTAACACTTAGAAAAGAAGACAAATCCTTTAAAAATAGAAAATTGAAAGTATTTAAAGACTTTTTAAAATTTTTTATAAAACATATTTTCGACAGAACAATGTATATTTGTTTCATTTCTTTTGTTTTTTTTTTTGGAGTTGGAACTTATCACATATTTTAAGCACTTGTTCTATAAGTTGTGTGACCCTTTTTCAATTTTTAATCTAAAAATCCTTATAAGAAAATATTAATTTATTAGCATCCATTAAATTGTGATGGATTATAGTCGGTTTAGTTGACTCTCAAATAATGTAAAAGATTAGTTTTTTAAAAACCAAGTAAAAAAAGTGTAAAAGTTTTTTTAACCCTTTTAATAAATCAAAAGTTTTTTCTTTTATCAACCATTTAATAAATCGATATTTGTGTTGATATCGGATTAGCGTCAGTTAATAAAGTATGTTTTATGTTGAACGGTTAATAGAAACTAAGCCAATTTTACTAGAATGTAAACGGTTAAATTATAAAGAAGTTAAAGAAATATAAAATTATATTTAAATTTTTTAATAAATAATAATTATTTTAGTAACAGTGAAAGGTTAATATCTACTTAACATACATTATTAAAATAAATAAGTTAGTTTTAACTTAATTATATTAATTAAATAAACATTCAAATAAATAATTAATGTTGATTTAGCATACATTAACTAAAAAGAATTAAAAATAAATATGGTTAATCTTAGGAGACATTAATTTTATTTAGGCTTAATACTATTATTAGTCTCTATTTTTTGTCAACTTTATTTGAAGTGAGACTATTTTTTTAGAATATTCAATTAGTTTTCTATATCGTAATTTATGTTCAATTTAGTCTTTTGGCTAACCACGTTTGAATTGTTAACGATTAAATGTCCAGATGAGCAATTAGTGAATGACATGCCACTTATTGGCTGACGTTGACACTTTAAGGCATAGTAAGGTTAATTTATGTTTTTTGAAACTTATTTTTTGATATTTACTGATTCCCCTTAATATTAGGGTTTTTGTCGAATTGATGACCACCGTGTGACATCCATAGCCACCTCTATTTGCATTTCCCTTGCCACCACTCGTGCAACCAGAAAAAAAAACAATAATCAGATATAGAACATAACTCTCAATCCCAGACAAACCCTAAAACGTAGCCATCAACCTCAATCGCAAACACTAAATGATTAAGAACATAAAATCTCCCAACCGAAAAACCCTAAATCCCCATTTCCAATTTCGCAAACAAGTTCAGTAAAACCCCAAAAAGAAAACCAAAATTCCCTATGCGATGCACCACCCTAGTGGCCGTGAGAGAGCTTATGAACGAAGGCCGCCACACCGCGAACACCAGGTCAACTCTTCCCCGTGTACGATAACACCATCAACAGGGTCTCTCGCATCGCGCTACTGTCACTCGCTTGTTCACGCCTTACCTGCACAAAACTCCAACCAGAACCGAGAAGGAGAAGAGGAAATAGGAGTTCTCCCTCCTTACCATGCTGTTGAGAACGAGAAAAAAGAAAGAGAAAGAAAATTCCTCTATGTGAAGGAGAACCCTCTACAAATAGGGTTGATGCGCGAGCCTGAAGAAAAGAAGAGAAAAATGGTTCTCCTGGCTCCACACGAACTTGAATTAAAAGAAAGAAAAGCAGAAGAAAACCCTCCCTAAGCAAGATCTTTGCACGAGAGAAAAATGGTGCCCAAGACCAATTCATGCGTGAGAAAGGGAGGGAAAGAAACTTGAAGCTTTTTGGGTTTTGCTTACGGTAAATGGAGAAAAGAAGAGATTGGGGTAGAATCTCTCTTGCGTGACCCTAAGGCTGGGTTTCCAGATTCTAAAAGAACAACGTCTTGACCCTTATTTGCGTTCTCTCATAAAATGCTCCCTATTGAAAAATTAAAACCATAAATGCATTTTTATTTAGATTTAAATAAATTTGATGTTTTCACGGTGGTGAACTGTTATACTGAGGTTGAAGATAGAAGATGATGAAGTGGTCAAGATGAAGATGACGAGAGACAACCACGTCAAATAAAATAGGTTATATCATTTACTAATTGCTTACTTTGACACTGTGATTTAAGCGTCGTAAGCCAAAAAGATCAAATTGAACATAAATAACGATATAAGTGACTATTGTACATTCGAAAAAAAATAAGTCTCACATTGAACAAAATTGACAAAAATAGAGACCAATAATATTATTAAACCTTTTATTTATATTTAATATTTATTTTAGTTAATCTTCAGTAATTATATATTAATAAGTATCATTAAAATAGCAAAAACTGACTAAATAAATATTTAATATAAATGCAATTAACGTTTAATGACATTCATCTAATTTATTTTAATTAGCATCCACTACTTCAAACTAAGTTATGTGTGTGTGTGTTTGCTAACGCACGTACGCTCTTTTTTCAGTGGATACATTTTATTAATGTGTACCGGGTTTTAGTAGACAAAAATACCCTCATATATTATAGATTCTAAGTTTAAGGTCAAGGATATTTGAATAATTTTCATTTTCAAAAATAAAAAAAAAAAAACAAGAAACCCCCTAAACGCTTACTCACCTTTCTCATTCCTCTCAACCCTTTTTCTTTCATTTCTCTTACTCCAACCTTTTCTCTGTCATCTCTACTGTAGTCCCAATTGAAAAAAATCAGAAACATTTCCCTAACCCTAATTCACCTTCCTCACCTATCTAATTTGTTTCTTTCTCATCTCCATACTCTCCTCACCCACACACAACAAACCGCAACACAACAATTGTTGCTCTTGCTCTGTTCGTTCATTTCTCTTCCACTTTAATAATAAAATAATTGATGATGTTGATTTTTGATTGGAGGGTTGTGTTATATATTTTCCCTTCTTATTATTATTAAATTTCATTTTTAAATTAATCCATAGTAAATAAAACTTTCAAAAATTATAGAATTTTCATGCACCATTTGCGCATCTACACCACATTTCATTATATTTTTATCACATTATACATTGAGTCTATTTATTGATGTGTATACATGACTTTTTTTTAATGATAAATATTAAAATTAAAAAAAATGATATAAAGTTTATGCATAGTTAAACATGCATAGCAAAATCTTCTTCTTATTGGAAGCAGCAAAACATGGCTGCCACTGGTGCCACTCCAGATGGATTATTCTGGTCGGTGTATGAAGGGTGCATTTCTGGCTACAATAACTGCTTTGAACGACGTTCGATTTTTTTTATCATTTAGTGAGTAGTTTACATGAAATTGAAATAAGTAATTTCATGTAATATAAAATTAATAATAATAAATAAACATATTAAGATACAATGAATAATCTTCCAACACTCCTTTTGATTATTTTTGTTATTAAAGTGAAAAACAAATGAATGAACAAGTCAAGAGCAACAAATTACGGTGTCGTGGGTTGCTGTGTGTGGGTGAGAGAGAGTGTGGAGATGAGAGAGAAACATTGATAAGTGAAGAAGGTGAATTAGGGTTGGGCAAATGTTTCTGATTTTTTTTCAGTTGGGATTACAGTAGGGATGATAGAGTAAATGTTGGAGTGAGAGAGATGAAAGAGAAAGGGTTGAGAGGAATGAGAGAGGTCAGTAAGGATTTCGAGTTTTTTTTCAGTTTTGAGAATGAAAATTATTAAAATACCATTAACCTTAAAACTTAGAATCCATAATATATAAGGGTATTTTTGTCTACTAAAACCCGATACACATTGCTAAAATGTACCAACTGAAAAAAAAACGTACGCGCGTTAACAAACCCCATATATATATATATATATATATATATATATATATATATATATATATATATATATATATATATATATATATATATATATATATATACATATTTTGCGGAGCTAAGATCCTTTAGTCCCCATTAAAATTTGTCATTGATATCATAGATATGTATGCTTTTGTGACAATGACAAGTCATGACCTGTAGATTAGTTTTATTTAAAAGTTTTACATTAAAATATGACAATTTTTTTTATCACAATTATCTTCTTTCATTTTTTTTATATAGATCACATCGCACATTTTCTTCATTTACATTTATAAATTTTCTCATTCTCATGTTTTTTTTCTATATTTAATTTTTTATTTACATTTATCTCTTTCAGTTATATTTATCTATTTCATTCACACTTTTTTCATTCATTCAGTAAGGATTGAGAAAAAGTTAACTAAAGAAGGAGTACACGTGTCAGTTGATGAATGAGTTACTAGTTAAAAGAAAAATATATGAAAGAAAAATAAAATAAAAAACCTAGTTTATGTTATTGGAACGTAACTTGACAAGTTACTCCCACTTCATCTTTGAATCGTGATACTCTTTCAAAGCCAACTTACTCTTCCTTACTCTTCTTCGTCTCCTCTCATCTTTTCTCCAATCTGAACCATTTGTTTTACAATCAGAGAGCGCTTAGGTAAACCTGGTGTTATGGGCTTCAACTCCACCGATCAAATTGGTGTTTTTCGTCCGGTAAGTGTTTCCCCTTTTCTCTCTTAGTGTTTCTGAACCGTAATCATGCAACAGTTTTGCTGCATGTTACTCACCTTGCTTTTCTTCCAAAATTCTAGTTTCATTTAGGTCCTAAAACCTGTTTTCTATCTCAAATTGTTGGTCCATAGGTAGTTCTTGCATTTTCTTTGAGGAACAATAGAGCGTGCAAAGTTTTGTTATATTGTGCTGCTAATAAGAGGTAAGGGAAGCTGCGATTTCTTTGTTGTTCCATGAATTTAGGGTGTGCATGAGTTAAGTTTATACTTAGAGGTTATGAAATTCGGTATTTATGAAACTGTAGACATATTACTGTTGTTTGAACTGATATCGAGTGACTTTGTATGATAATGCTAGTGCTCAATGTGTAGTAAACTATGAACTTGTAACTGTGTGCTTATGAATCTGGTTTGGTGAGATGCATTGCTGAATTTGGATTGGTAAAATGGTGTGGAGACAGTCATATAGGTCTTAAATAGGAACCTGAATGAATTATGATGTTTTAGGCTAAATTAGAGTAAGTGGGGTAGTGGTTTTGAGATATAAGGGTCATAGGTTGAATTAGACAATTGGGATAGTCTAGGTAAGTTAGTTGTGAATTATTAGAAGTGTTAAAATGGTTGAGAATTAGTTTAAAGTGGTAGAATCAGATTTAGGTTCATAGGTTGAGAGATTTTCAGTTTTTAAATATAAATTGATGCATAACTACTAAAGAATGAGGTTAGGAATGTTTATAATCCTTTAAACAAGTTTAATTCCACCTATACTTCGAATTAGGAGTCTTAGAAGTTCACCAAAAGGCCTAGAACGAGTTTGGAGTGGTTGAGTTGTGCAAATCTGCAGAATTTCATTTTGTAGCAGACTCGCTGTGCGAGAGGATTCACACAACGAGCTAACCTAGAGAGGCGCTCTCTGCCTGGGGCAATTCGCATAGCGACTCCATGCGCTATGTGAATCATTATAGAGGATTCTTCACTGTTTGGTGAGTCGCGTTGCGAGAGGGCTCGCCTTGCTACTAGTGCCGATCTGGGAAATTTATCATATAATTAGAATAACGTGAAAGATGCGCTCTGCGGGAGTGAAGGGTCTGATGCCTCTGTGAGTTAATTCGCAAGGCGAGATCACTCGCTATGCGAATGAGTTGGAGTGGGTGACCTCTGCTTGAGGACTCGCTATGCGAATCCTACCTGGTCTTGCGTAGCGAGCATGTGTGCTGAGTGAATTCCTTCGCCATGATTCATTTGTTTCTTCTTCCTTATGTGATTGATTGATGATGTATGATGAATACATGAATTGGTATGATATTGTATATGATTATATAACTAGAGAATGGTATGTTGAGGATTCAAAGAGGAATACAACTTGATCAAAGTAGTAAGAGTAAGTATCAAAGTAAGATCTCTAGGTAAAATCATTATAGTGTTTAGAATGAATATATGAGGCTTCTTCATGGGGGGTTATCCTAACGCTCTAATGGTCTTTCATTCTCACTTAGAGAGGATTGATGCATGTGGTGAGAGTAGTAGGAGGTCCTAGTGTAGGCGCTACTTGGAGGCCTATTGCGTGGTAACAGACTAATCTTGTGTGTGGTAGGGTAAAACCCATTGGCAATGGCTTTGCAAAGTAGTAGAGGCCACCACAAGTGCACAACCCACCCTAGATCGATATTCATTCTAAGTCCAGACGAGTCTAGTTGCATTATAACATGATAAGATGTTGTGTTTGCTTGCTTATATGATTTTGCTTTTACTTTTAAAATGTCATAAGATAACTGGCATGCTTTTCGACCTAGCTTACCCTTGCTGTTTTGTTTTGTTTTGTATGTGTGTGTATTCTTATTTTTGCAATGATCATCCAACTTTGGTATTGAGCAGAGGAGGAATAAGTTTCGCTGGAGTAGGCTTTGAATGGAGCTGATATTGCTGAGCAACCTTAGTTAGCTTAGAGATGAGATTAGTATATCTTTTTGAGATACACTATATCTGTAAATTAAAGTTTAAATTTTGACCTTCTTTTGGAGATAACTGTAACTCTAATACTATCTTTGGTCAACTCTAAACTGCTTTACAATATTATATCTGTTGATTTCT
Organism: Vigna mungo; assembly: GCA_036885675.1. NCBI lineage: Eukaryota > Viridiplantae > Streptophyta > Magnoliopsida > Fabales > Fabaceae > Vigna > Vigna mungo. Next base: position 27,571,785 of record CP144698.1, read on the forward strand.
ACTATATTATATGTCATATATAATATTTGGGATGTCACAGATTCATACTCATCCTTTTTATTCAATCACACCCCTTTCATCAACATCTTTTCTTCGTCCCTTTGTTTACATTCTTCTTCCATATCCTTCATTCATACTCATTTTCTTATTTATTTCCTTCATCTACATTCGTCTTCTTCATCTACATTTGTCTTCATCTAGTTTTTTTTTTTCATTTATATTTTAGAAGTATGATATGATTTTTTTTTTCTCTAATCAGCTTCCTTTTTATAATTGATAATCATGGCAAGGATAATGTGATACATAACCTGCAACCTTGTTCTTGTATCTTTATTTATTTATTTTTAAATTTCAATTGTTTTAAAATTTAATTTTGTTATTGTGACATCCCAAAATATATAGTAGTGTATATATGTATAGAATGCATCAATTATAATAATAGAGAGCAGTTGAGAGTAATAAGATGAAGTATGTGATTATACAGTCATCCCAAAATAAGACAGAATTAAAACTTTAACTTACATAATTAAAGTATCTCAAAATATAGAGAAATTAAAACTTTACAGGTATAAAGTCTTTCATAATATAATAAGATCTAAGAAAGAGATCCTAAAAACTAGAAGCTGGGTCATTTCCCTCCAAAGCATGCTCCAAAGGTACATCGTTTGCCTCTGCTCACATCCAAAGGATTGGATGATCATCGCAAGGGGAAGGCAAGCACATACAACACACACAATGCAAGGGTAAGCTAGGTAGAAAAACATTCAAGATAAATCCAAATTCAACTAACATATACACAACAACATGCACACAAGCAAGCAAGTAAAAATTCTATCATATTATACATTAAATGGAACTAACTATCATGTTATACAATCACACACACAACATGTAAAGACCATAACATAACACAGACTAAGACCGAACACATTTTTGTTGATACCAATGACCGACACGTGATTTGACCATCCAGACTAGTATGAAATGTCGAGTTCCAGGGGTTTGTGCACTTGTTGTGGCCCTACTGCTTTGCAAAGCCATTGCTGAGGGGTTTCACCCGACCACACACAAGTGTAAGTCCAACCAAACTCATCTTGGCCCATAAATGGAGACACCCAAGACTAGGACCTCCTGCTATTCTCACCACATGACTCATCACTCTCTAATTGATCATGGATGGTCATTAGAATGTCAGGATAAATCCCATCCTGAACTCTGGCCATTCATACGGTCAATCACAATAACTAAAGGGCACCACCATGTAACCTCCCTTGAGGATCATGGAATTACGTCCAATAACCATACTTTTACTTTGAAACTTAACTCAAGACATGAACCACCAAATACCATGACATTATCTCATTGAATCTATATAAAACCATGTACATGTAACTCTTCAACTTTACTTTGCATACAAACATATATAACATTAATTTCACTTCAAAAGACCACAAACAATTAAAAATCCAATGAACTCATACTTAGACAAGGAAAATGACTTTGAAACCATCACCAACAATTCCGGAAGGGTCCAAAACCCCCAGAACAACCTAAAGAACGTCCAAAATGGACGTCCGGAACCCCCCAAACTATCAAAAACAAGAGCAATAGCAGAAAACGGCGCCCAGGGTGAATTTCTGCTGAAAAACAGTAGGAAATGGCGCCCAACGTGAATTCTCCAGATTTTCTGCAGAATTTTGAGGAACTCACACCCTCAAAATCTGTTTTAGGTCCCTTGGTGAAATTCTAACCTCCCTAACACGAAGTATGGTTGATTTTAAACTTGTTTGAGGGTTCATACATGATCTTAACACTCATCTCTAACAATTATGCAGAGAATTTGGATCAATTCACTCAATTTCCATTACTTAAGAGTTCAAACTCACATCCACCATTTGTAATCTGTTTTTATTTGGGTTAAGGTACCTAACAAGTCAAAAATGACTTACCTAAGTGATCTGAGTGGTCTAAAACTACCCCTAACCCCTAATTCACGAAATCACTACCCAAGTTCCCTAAATTGACTCAAAAGCTAAAATTGACATAACCATATACTTTCAATCTGCAGAAACTAAATCCTCACTCTTAAACCATAAAATTCACATCATACTCACAGTCATACCATTCACAATTGGTCACATATAAGTTCATATCAAACACAACCCATATAACATCAATTTCAGCACATACACTTTTTCATCCAGTTCAAAAATAAAACAATTCTTCACTTAATTTATACATGCATCAAATTGTAATAATTCTACCTAAAGATCAAACAAGAATGCAAATATTTTTCAAATCGGAATTTAGATCCTAGCTCCCCTTACCTGGAATTGAAGAAATTCCACTCACAAGAACCCTAGAATTTAGCTTGCCTCACAAGAAAAATTGCACAAGATCCTATAATCATCAATTGATGATAGAGTTTAGTTCCTAAGTAAGAATCTTGAGTTGGAAATGTACAAAAAGGATTGTTCATAACATGCATTGGAGAAAATTGCATGATCAAAATTCAATAACTCATAGAAAGAGGGAAATTGACTTACCTACACCGAAACAGAAATTGATTGGTCTAGAACGTAGCCCTCAACTAAAGGATCTCTAAGGAACTTCCTCATCAAAATTTTCACGATTAAATCTTGAAATGTTGTAGTGAGAAGGTAGAGGATTTTGGGAGATTTGTCTCTAAAGAGAGAATCAATTTATGATAAATGAGTAAAAATCTGTTTTTAAAAATTCTTTTTATATTAAGAAAAAAAAAATAAAGTCCTTACAGTATATATATATATATATATATATATATATATATATATATATATATATATATATATATATATATATATATATATATATATATATATATAATTTAATAAAACATTAAATAATTATCATCATTATTATTATTATTTTTTAATTCCAGTAAAATATAATTATTTATATATATATATATATATATATATATATATATATATATATATATATATATATATATATATATAATTTAATAAAACATTAAATAATTATCATCATCATTATTATTATTTTTTAATTCCAGTAAAATATAATTATTTATCTTTAAATTTATCCTAACATTGTAAGTAGAAGTTTAGACTATTGTAATTTTACATTTATATTGTAATTATTTAATACTATAATTATAACAGTGTACATTTAATTTATAATATTGTAATTTTCTCTTTTGACATTTCATTTTTTTTTTATTTTCTTTTATTGGATAAAATAAATAAGTATAATTTTCTCTAATTTTATCCTCAATTATCACATAGTTCCTCCTTTAGCTTGATTTCAAATTATTTTTATTAGTAAAATTTATCTACCGCTCAAATTATTTTTTAGACTTATTCTTATTTAACCTGAGACTAAACTTATTTCAAATTCGAACAACATTCTTACTAACGATGATCATGATGTAGAATACAAATTTTCTTTTAACTTCGATTGCTTTAAAGAAATATTTTATTGCATATAAGAAGAAAAGTAGAATGTACGAATATTTTAAATTTCTAGATACATGTAGATATACATACGCTAATACACTAATTTGCTTGTCTAATTGAAATAACAAAAATATTTACACAAATTATTTCCATAATTGATACCTTTTGAAAAGCTAAGATAAGTATTTAGAAAGTGGTTTTTAAACCTAATTCAACTTCATAAAACTGGCTTCTGAAGTTTGTATCCACTTGGCTCTCATACCATATTAAAAAGCAATTTAAACCTAACTCAACCCTAAAAAATCGGCTTGTAAGATGAGCTTTGCACCCACTTATATATTTTAAATTAGTCTTATCTCTAGTTAATGTGGGACTTTCAATACACTTCCTTCATGCTGAGGTATAGACATCTCGAGCGTGAGAGTAAAATTAATGGGTGGTCCAATAACGGCTCGATAGCGAATGAAACAGAATGTTACATAAATCTCACTAGAATAGACTCTAACCTAGTGATATTATTTAATCCACTAGTACACTTTAATTAATTCACTACTTTTTTTACATTGAAAAAACTAACATTGATGGAATCCAGTGAAAGTAGCATTGAAAAAAACTTTAAAAAGAGATACAACAGGAGTTTTTAGAAAATCATTCATCCTACAATTTGATAGAATCCAATGCATTACTAATGGTATGATCACATACAACAAGAGATTGAAATCCATGTTGAAGTGTTGAATGCCAAACTTTATCAATGTCATTCATTGTGTAGTTGCACTCATGTTCATTCCATCCTTCAAGAGAGTGTACTATTCCAGCTATGCGCCATGCACTCATTACCCTTCTAGGTAACCAATCCTGCAATATATGTAAGATGTTTGAAATTTTATCATTTGAGATTCTAACCAAAACACTGAATAACACGATCGAATCTGTTGGAGAATGAAAATATTATTATGTGAACAAACCTCACAAGAATGGACATTTTCAAGGGAACTAGGAATTAGCATTGCTGGGGTGCAATAGTAGGAGCAATCCTTGCGATATCTCTTTGGTGGGAATTGTGAGTATGGAATAAACAATGTTCCTTTGGGTGCATGCAATTGTTCCTTTTCACTCAATTCATCTCCAACTAACCAAATCTATATAAATAAAACAAATATCAGAGACTAAACAAAATTTTGTTTATCACAGTTCAATGATTATCTTTACAGCTTATTCATTTTCACTTAATTAACATATTTTATTACTTTGATTGTTGCTAGGCTTTTAAGCTTATTCATCATCACTTAATTAACATCATAATACCTTTTGGGTGCAGCTTTGCTCAATGATCAAATTAGTCAAATTAGTTTCAGACCTATTGAACAAATTCTTTAGCCTCATATAGTCATCCTTATGCATTGTAGCAACCTGAAATATAGTAATCATGAATGTGAGATCAAAATTAAGAGAGTTTAAAGTTAAATAAATTAACATATATATAAATTAAATCTATACAATTAATTAAAAACGTGAACCTTGATTCCTTGGTGACACAATTTGAGAGCAAGAGTACAAGCAACCTTGGTGAGTTTGCCCCTAAGCAATACTTGTGTTGTTCCTTTAGGAATACTGTTAAGAACAACAGCAACTGCAAGACTGCTTCCATCAACAACCTTAACTTTTAGCTTAGGATGTTTGCTAACATATAATCCTCCATAGATGTTAAGGTCCTCCCCTTGATTCATCAGACCTAGGCTCAACACTTTCACACCCTTTTTGTCTGCATCTAATATTGCTTTCTCTATCATTCTGTTGATACTCAACTTTTGCGATTGCAAAGAGTACTACAAAGAAATAGCAGTCATATAAAAAGAAGACCTACAAATATTGAATCTAAGGTTTTACATGTGATATCATTATCTCTTAAAAGAGCGGCTCATACTTCAAAAGTAGTAAATTTTGGGTATAACCTAGAAAAATTGTAACATATTTACCTGAAAATTGTACTTGGGTATAACCCAAGTTTGCAACTTGAGTTTGTCCAAACGATTTTCCTCGAGAATGAAAGTACGAGCACATATCCATGTTAGGATCATGGAGAAAGCTGTGAGAGGCCAGATGAAGAAAAGGTACCATTTGGGTTGGTAGGGTTTGGAGGCTAAGGAAGAAAATCCAAGTCTTAGATGATAGATCGATTTAGGTGTTGTGAGGTGTGTTAAGTGCACAACATCTGGGGTTTCTTCTTCTCTTTTCAATGCTGAATCATGTAATTCATCAGAATTTTTGTCTATGGTGCCATAGATGTAGTCATAAAATGGCATATAGAGACAGTAATTTGTCCTAAATTGAGTATGGTGCAAGGAGTGAAACCTGTCAGATATATACAAAACCTGTCAGAAATATAATGAATGATATATAGCAATGATAAAAATTGTTTGGATTAAAAGCAAAAACTTACGATGGGGTGTACATGAAGTACTTGAGAGGGGGGAAGATACTAAAGAGCCACTTTGGAATAATCTCAAAGTTGCAATGACCCATATTATTCATAAAATCAATGTATGTAACGTAGCCAAATACGGTGATCATAGACACTGTGTTAGTGAAGACTGGGGTCAACAATGGAATTGCAAAGAGAACGAAATATGATACGTGTTCAGCAAATGGATGAATCACAGCTGCAGCAAGACAACACAAAGATGAGATAAAAAAAAAAAAAGTTACATAAACATGAATACATAATGTAAATTATTTAATTTCCATGGAATAAAAGTTATATAGCAATAAAGTTTAATTCAACCCTAGTTGATAATACTTAAAATTTTTGTCCCGTGACATCTAAGGATGACAAAAAAATCTGCGAGTATGGATATCCGCAGGTAAAATCTGCGGCGGATAGTTATTATCTGCGAGTAACGGATAGTAGGTATTTTAATATCCGTTTCAAAACGGGTCGGGTACGGATAGTATACTACTCGACCCGCAGAAACCCATTACCCGCAAAAAAAAATAATTTATGTATTTTTTAATTAAATTTAATTAAAAATAAAATAATATTATATTTTATTAGGTTAAATTTAATTAAAATTAAATTTTAATTTATATTATATATATATATATATATATATATATATACTTTTGTAATTTTATTTAAATTTGATTTTAAAAATATATAAAATATAATTTTTTATTTTTTGCGGATATCCGTATGTACCCACAGATTTTAAAACCCGCATATATTTTCTAATCAGGTACCCCGGCAGATAGCGGATCGGATAGTGGGTACGATTTTATCCGACGGATCAAGTTGCGGATAGACACTATCTGTGTCCGACCTGACCGGACCTGTTGTCATCCTAGTGATGTCGTAGTCATATGATATAATAAATAATAACTTAGTTTTTGAATGTGGAAATACTTGATATGTCAAAATTGACTGATATAGTTTTTGAACTTTGATTTATTTGATGTATGGTTAAAATATGTTGAGTGAGATTAATGTGAGTGATGAGCGAAGCAAGCAAAAGAAGAAATGGTTACTCACAAGTAATAGGTTCTGTGACAATGGAAGAATGGTGATGAGAATGGTATCTGGAATATAGAAAATGGTGATGAAGTGCTCTATGCAACCAATAATACAGAAACTCCACTGGTCCTGCATGTAAAAGCATTGCCATAATCACTCCATCTGTTCTCCATAATGGAAGACGTGATGCACCAGAGAATGTATAGTTTGCCAAGTAGTACAGTAGCCCATTGAACAGAATTTGGTCATCCCTACAAATCAAAAAACAAAATATAAATCATCATCTCAACAATAAAATAAAATAATCTTTATAATCACATGTCAACTTATTAAGATCAATTTACGTTATATATATAAGTTAAAAAACTAATTCAATGAAGTTGGTTTAATGTTGAAGATCTCATGTCAATTTAAAAGAAGATAAATTTATAATATATAAATATATGTGAATTTCATTTTATAAACCGATGATGTTATAGGATTGAGTGAGACTTAGACTGTATTAACTTGTACTGATTTCACAGTTGCATAAACAACGAAAATGTATATTATAGTTTTAATATATACATTTAACATATAAACTTTTTCTAATATAATATTGTATTGGATGATAATATTTTCACAACTCTTTTTAACAACTTTTTTATAACAACTTTTTTATAACAGGACACGTATTATCATTTTATTGGTCTATTTTAATTTATGTTTAAAAAAATATTTGAAACAGATTAATCATAAACTAAACTATTACGTATTGTCAAAAAATTATCAAAAAAAGTTGTTAAAGAGACTTTTTCGTATTGTATTAGATGGAAGAAACTAACCAATTGGCCTCTCTGTCAACTTGATCAAATTCAATTCCTTTGTGAAGAATTCTTGAATTGCCTTTGGCAGTTCGATGTCGAGAGAGAGTAATCCAAATTTGATTATGAAGAATACGCCATAACAAAAATGGTAGTATGAGAAAGGCTGCTACGTCCCTTTCACTCTCATCCTTCACCAACATACCATACCAACTTCTAATCACAAAAGGAGCCAATAGAATGTACTGCAAAATCACACACATCATGTAATTATGGTAGACAAAGCAGATAATAAAGATAATAATACCTTAATGTTAAATTATAATAATATATGTGTGATTTTTTTTTTAATTTTTATTTTACTTTTGTAATTTGAGTTCTAGAAAGATGTTACCTTCGCTCAATAGTCAAGTTTGGATAATTTATTGTTTACATTTTGATAAATTATATTATATATTGATACTTATTCAATAAATTATATTATTTTGATAAATACATCACTCGAGATCTCATTATTTCAGGTTTAAATATAGAGCCTACTATTTTAAAAATTATATAAAATATCATGTTTGTGAAATATTCAATGGGATTGAAGCTAAAATGTTAACATTAAAAAATAAATTGATTATATTTAAATATTCTAAAGATGGTATGCATTTTTTGACTTAATTATAATTTTAAAAGTGTCACGAGAAATATTAGTGTTGTCAAAACGGACCACCTGGTCCGACCCACCACGGGTTGGTCACTTAGTGAGCCAACCCAACTTGGTTCATTTATTAGCGAGTCAGAAAAATTCGAATCCGGTTCAACCCACCACGAGTTGGAGGGTTAAATGGATTGACTCACTGGTTCACTTAATTACAATTTTTTTAAAATAAAAAAAAAATTACAAACCTTTTGTAAATCAAATGTAAATAAATTTCACTCCCAAAATAATGTTAAAATCTAAACAATTCAAAATAATAAAAAAAATACAATACAATCTACGTATAATGAGTCTGATGGTATTTTTTAATATTTTATAAGATAATAAATTAATATAAAAAAAATTAGGTGGGTTGGTGGACCAACCCGGCTCACCACTAGTTCAACTCGAACGAGCCGGTTTAAATGAGATAGGTTGAAAATTGACTCGTATAAAAAAAATCAATTTTTTTCAATCTAACCCAGTTCGAACCCATAATGGATCCGGTTGACCCGCATGTTATAACCTAATTTGATAATTCTAAAAAATACTTTAGATAAGTATGATTAGAAAGTAACTTAAAATCCTATACAAAGAATATTATTTTGAGAGAAAAAGAAAAACAAAAATGACTATTGTTTTGGAATGGAGATAATAATGGTAAAACAGAAATTCATTGAAATCTACAAATCCATGAAAAAGAGAGTAAGAGAAATTATAGCTATAGTATCATAAATAGTTTTGTTCTCATTCTCTTCCATGTTTAAATCTAGATGTTGACTTGACACCCACACACTTTCCCCTTGTGGCAAATTGTCAAATAATAGATAATTAGGAACACCAACCAAATGAAGGATAATTCCAATAAACCCTTTGAAGAAGCTAAGTTGAAAGCAAACAAAAAAGGGAAAAATAATAAAGATGATTGTTAGTTATAAAATGTATGAGTGGGTTGCTCTATATCGTGTGTGGCATACAAAATATAAAAAAAAAAATATTATATTAATTTTAGAAATACAAATACCGATAGGGAACAAACTTTTTGGATTAAAATAAATAAGGGTTTAGGTGATTCGCAACAATGTAAAATCTTTACTCCAGAATATGTATTAATATTTTTTTTATTACATATCAGTACTTTTTGTTTTCTTATTTGATAATTATTTTGTCGAAAACACAAAATTAATATGAACTCTGAAATAAAAAATGTGATTTATATTATAATATATATATATATATATATGTATATATATATATTATAGATAGTCATTTTTATTATAGATAGTTTTTATTTATTTTATAGATTTTCTTTACTTATATATAATTTTAATGAAAAAGGATTGAAGTAATCCAAGTGATTATTTATTTATTTAATTTTATTGTTGATAAAAAAAGTTAAGTTTAATAGTTTTTTTTATGTTTCAAATTTTGTAAAACACTATTTATATATTCTATCAATTGTTTTTCGTAGTTTTTATTTAATGTAAACGAGATAATGAGACTCTTTTCTGTTAAATATAAATCAGTACTATATTTGTTTTCGTAATTCTTATTTATATGGTTATTTATATTATCATGTTGTTATTTTTTTTAAATAGTATCACATCAATTTAATATAAAATATTATATATATGATAATTAAGAAATCATATTTTAGTAAAATTAGGATAAACAAACTATTAAATGAAAAAATCATATATGAATACTCTTCTTACCTTGTAATTATCAGTTGCAGAGTTTATCTTTTACTGAGGATTAAAGCACCCTATTGTTCCATGTATATTACTATTTTATGGTGATAAAAAAAAACTATATATTAAGTTTGCTGAAAATAAGGAAAGACAGAGAATTAACCTTAAATGTTCCGAGAGGTTTCCATGGCCAGTCTGAGAGGATTCCAGGTGTTGAAGCCATAAAACAGAAACTATGATGTTTGAGAAGAAGAAGAATCTTTTGTTGAGACCAAAGGATGGATTGAAGAATGGTGGTGGATGGGTTACTATTTATTGTCATCACTCACAAAGGAACAGTTTCAGTTTTTGCATTTAATACCTGACAGAGTTTACTCGCATCATCACATGGGCAACTGCAAACTCACTCTTTAAATTCTTAATATATAAAAAATAAATTAATTAATTAATTGTTCTGGTTAAATTTTAGGTTTAATGTGAGAATATGTTTCTATTTTCGTCCAGAATTTTAAATAGGTCATTTTCTTTTTCGACGTCTCAATTAAATTCTTATTTTTGTAAAATCGAATCAAATAGGACATTTCCGTCAAATTGAGATGACGTCGTTAAGACATACACGGTCAAGATACACTTCTTAATGGCGTCATCTCAATTTGACAGAAAAGTCCTATTTGATTCAATTTTAAGAAAATAAGGACTTAATCGAGACGCCGAAAAAGAAAGAGACCTATTTGAAACTCTGAGCGAAAATAGGGACCTACTGAGACATTAAACCTAATTTTAAGAAAATTTAACATAAGTAATTATATTGATAAATAGTTATGATTAATCTATAATTTAACGATTCAATAAAGGTTTAGTTAACAATTTAATCTTTTTCCTTTAACTCTTCGATTTGTCTTAATATTTATATTTTTTTATTTTATTAAATCTTACTTTTGTAAAAATTAATTTGATATGATATTTTTTTAAATTAATTTTAATATTATTTGAAAGTGTCATGATTAAAATCTAATCTTTATATGTTAAGGTTTGAATTATTTTATAAATCTTCCATTTCTTTATACGAGACACTATGATTCAAATTTTAATTTGCAATATGTTTAAAAAAAATGGTAAGAATTTAAAAAATTGAGTATTAAAGTTAATAGGTGTTTTAAAATGTAAAGGCAACCTTCTCTCACTAAACTTTTCCTGAGTTTATTTTCTCCTCCATCTCTCTATAATCCTTTCTCTTCTCTCCATTCTCTCATCACTTTCTCTTCAATAAACCGTCTTCTCAACAATCAGAACACACATAAGGATTCTTGGCGTTGAGAGCTCAAAATCCCATCGATTAATTTGGCATTTCTCTAACTAGTAAGTGTTTTCCCCTTTTATGTGTAATTTAGGGCTATGACCATGTAATGAGTTTGTTGCATGTAGCCCATTGTGTCTCTTTTCCAATCCCAGCTTCAATTAAACTCTTAAATTTGAATCTTATCACCAAATGGTGATTTATAGGTGGTCTAGCACTTCCAGAAGTGAAAAGGGGCGTGCTTGAGGGTTTTCTTGAGCTAAAAAGAGGAATTTTGTTACTGCAGTTTAGAGGTAAGGGAAGCTTAGGTTTTTCATTCCTTTCTGATTTTGGGAAATTGGGGTTGCATGAATTTTGGGATTTTGTTTGGGATCTACGTGTATATGAAGCTATTTTAGTGCAATTATGAATATGTGAATTATGAATTGAAAATTTTGCATGTTGAGTTGAGTATGTTTTGTATGTGAAATTGTAAATTGATAATTGTGAATTGGTATGAATCATGTATGATCCTATGAACTGAATGTGGATGTGTTAAATTGCTTGGATTGGACATGTTGGACGTGGTTGAGGTAGAAAATTCTGTTATATGGGTAATTTGATCAAAAGCCAAGTGTTTAGGTAGAGTTCTAGGTCATTTGAGAGGAAGTGAGGTAGTGAATTTGAGAAATTGGAGTCAAGGTCTCTCGTATTCTGTTGGGACAGTCTAGGCATGTTATTTGTGACTTGTTAGAGTCATCAAGTTGGTCAAAAGCAGATGCAAAGTGGTAAATTTGATTTTTGGGTTTCTAAGTTGAGGAGTTTGGTGTTTTGGAGTTAAATTTGAGTCTTAATTACTTTAGATTTGTTGTGTGGAAGGTTAGGATCATCTAGACATATTTAATTAGGCATAAGACAAGAATTAAAGGTGTTAGAAGTTAAAGGAAAGGTTATTTTGGATAAATTGTGTTTTGGTAAGGATCTAAAGATTTATTAAGACTTGTTTGAGTGTTATGACAGCAAAATTCTGATGTAGAACTGGTTGTTAGCCTTTTAGTCTGTTTAGTATGATTTTTGGTTCATTTTCAAGCGTTTCCACTAGTGAGATTTTGAAATAAATGGTATAGAATAAATGTGATGGTTTGGAGACTGTTGTTAAGTATATTAAAACTTGTTCAAACTATTAGTTGCAAAAAATTTGAGTTAAAAGGTATAGAATTAGATTTAATTGAGTTTTAGTGGTTTAAAGTAGTTAAATTGGATTGAGGTAGCAAATATGAGTTAGGAGAGTGTTTTTCCATGTAGCTTGGTGCATAGGAGATCTTAAGAGTCAATAGAATGTAAGAGGAAAGTGTCCAAGTTGAGATTTAAAGTGTATCTATGAGAGGTTAGTTTCTGCTCTGCACAATTCCACAACCCATGGAAAAATCCACAATCTGCTTGTGGACTTCTCTGTTTTCAAATTCATAAGTTCCTGACGTAAATCCACAGGTTGTGGTAAAAACCACAACTCACTTGTGAAACTCTCTGTTTTGCCTTCTGTTTTCTCGAGCTAAATCCACAAGGTGTGGAAACTTTCACAGCCCAGTTGTGGAACACCCTGTTTTGATTCCTTTCTTCTTCTGCTTTGCTCGGTTGATGATATATGGGTTTGGTATGAGCTAATACAGCATGAATACACTTAGATGACTACAGCTTATTTCCAGTTATCGGTCAATGCTCCAAGTGTTCGGACCTCGCTTAAAATGTTCAGTTTAAACTTTCTAGTTAATTGCTTCCGGTAAAATTAATGGTGCAATGATTTTATTGCAAAGTAAGTATGGTTGATGTTGTATGATGTGTATATGACTTAGTATGGCATTGGAGGTACATTATTGATTCAAGAGGTATATCATGTGATTTAAAGTGGTCGGATTGAATATGAAAGTAAGATCTCTAGGTGAGATCAGTTAATGTATTGAATGTATGTAAGAGGCTTCCACTATGGGGGGTTATCCCTAACACTCTAACAGTCTTTCATTCTCATTTAGAGAGGATTGACGCGTGTGGTGAGAGTAGTGGGAGGTCCTAGGGTAGGCGCTATCACTGGAGGTCTATTCCGCAGTAACGGACCAGCCTTGTGTGTGGTCGGGTGAAACCCCTCGGCAATGGCTTTGCAAAGCAGTAGAGGCCACCACAAGTGCACAACCCGCCCCAGCTCTATATACATTCTTAGTCCGGATGAGTCTAGAGGTCTTAATATGATAGGATAATTTGTTTAATCACTTGTATGCTCATGCTTGCTATTTTAACTATTGTATGATGAATTACATGTTTCTTTGAAACCTAGCTTACCCTTACTCTTGTTTGTGTTGCATGTTGTATGATTTTTTCTTTGCGATGATCATCCAAATTTGGATGGGAGCAGATGAAGATGAGGCTTCACTGGAGCAGACTCTGGATGAGTCAAATGGAGTTGCCCCTAACTCTTAGGACCTTTCTAGTTTTAATTTAGACATATTCTGTATTTTGAAATATTCTTAAATTTGTAAGTAAAATTTTAAATTCCATCTCTATTTTGAGATGATTGTAAAGCGTATAATTTCATCTACATCCTTAAACTGTTCTAATATATTATAGTGTTAATTGTTCTATGTTATATAGTCTCATATAGTTATTGGGACGTTACATTATGGTATCAGAGCAGTTTGTTCTTAGGATGACCTGTGAGTTACAGGTTTGCATGTCTTTCCTGTGCAAAGATGAGTCTAAATGGTACGTTATACCATTTTATCCAAGTCTAAATGGTCAAACTTTAAGATATAATGTAAAACTTTTGAGAACAGTTAATGTCTTGATAGAAGTAGTGAGGGTGCACACTCATAATTTTTACCAAGGATGGTATCTTTTCTCAATTCTGATTTTAAATTAGAACTCTTCTATTAATCTTATTTTCATACCGTTCGGTTTTGTAGAAACTGTCCAGTCTTATATCCTTCGTGACCGAACGTTCTCTATTGGTTACCGTTCGATCCAGTAAATTCAATTTTTGTCTTTAAACATGTTGTCTCAACTTCACTATACTCAACTTATGTTTGGACTCTTTTGTAAATTGTTCGATCTTATACTAGTTTCTTTATGACTGAACGTTTTTTTTTTTTGTTACCGTTCGGTCATTACTGTCAAACTTTCATTATAACTTGGCTATGATGATTCAGCCTTTGGCTATAATCAGCGTTCGGTTTATATAGTGTCCTTGTTTCTCTAATGGTTCTTTCTTCCTTCATCTTCAAGAGATGACATCTAGGTATCCTCCTCCCTTACCTACGAGTATGGATGCACCTAACTCAATGAGATTGATGGAGTCAATAATCACAATCATGCAACAACAAAAACGCCTCATTAGTACAACAAAACATTGTAGCTCTACAACAGTTAAAAGCCGCTCGGTTGTCAACTAACGCCCCTCGGGTATCAGCAAAAGCTTCTCGACGTCATTGTTTGGATATGATGGGAAATGCTAGAGCTACGGCCACTCTTCCTCTTTATCTCATCATTCTCAAGAATGGAGTTTAGAGAGTTTCCTACAACACCATCTGAATAAGTTCAATGGGAAGTGCAGTCCATATGAGGCCGACCAGTGGTTCAGAACAGAATTAAGAAGTGTACATTAGAAGTCAGAAATTCCAAAGTTGAGAGAACATGAAGTTCTTGAAGAGAACTAAAGTATAGTAAGGGTATTTGGGTTAAGAGATAATTAAAAGAAGATGGATGAGTCTTATCAACAAGCGAATTTATTATATTCAAATTTAGTAGGATGTTCCAAGATTTATGGTTTGTTTAGAAGAAAGATTTGATCATTGGCTGAAATGAAAATTTCAAGGGTTAAAGGAAAGAGTGCAGTGAAATATTAGTTTTGTAGGAAAGTATGAGGTTAGAGAACTAAGAATACTATGAGTGAAGAACAGAGAAGAAAAGTTTTAGAGAAGATGACAAAGAGTGGTTATAGTATAAGTTGATTAAGAGGGTATCGTGAATGATCAGAGAATTGAGATTGATTGAGACTATCAAAGTTTTGGAAGTTGTATGTCGTGGTATAGTTCGTTTTCTTCAGGTGTGGTTTTAGGATGATGTTCAGTGAACGGTTGAGTTGGATCAAGAGAGAAGTGAATATGGATGTTGAGTTACAAAAGGTAGTGAGTTGGTAATTTCAGATAAAGTCAGAGAATTAATGTTGCGGGTTAAAGGTATTTTGGGGTTTAGAAGATTTTAGGCAGGGTTTGTATTTCTATGATTCTAAGTTGAAAAGAGTAGTTATTGAAGAAGGTTTTAAGTTGAACTGTCAATGATGGGTACCTGAAGAATTCTAAGTGATGTGATGTGTGTGGAATCAATATAAGAGTTCAGAATTGAGGTCTATAGAACGCGATTTCTTGGCCAAGAAGGAAAACAAGGGTGATGCCTAAGGTGTAGTTGAGGGAATGATGGATAGCAAGTGTCATGGGGATTCAGTGTGTATGTTGAAGCAAGCGAAGATGGTGTGGTGTTGTTTTTCCAAGGTTTGAGGTGTGACCAAATGAAAGGTTTGATTATTTTAAATCGTACTGGGTATTTATAGACATCAAAAGAAGTGTTGTGTTTTGAGAAGGAGAAGACGAAGGGTTGTAGGAGCCAGAAGATGTTAGCAAGGATAAGTGGATAAGAGAGGATAAATCTTTATGGTATGTGGACTCAGTGTAGTGATAAGAAGAACTACAAAGTCGAAGAATCTCATAAGAGAAATAGAGGACAAGTTGGGACAGTCTGGTACAAGTCTTAATAATCAGGAATGGTTCCGGGCATGTTCGTTTTGTGGACTAGAAAATAGTGTTGAGGAAATGAATGACAAGGTTATCATGGAAGAAGAAGAGTATCAGGGCTTTGCAAGGTCGTGGAAGTTTTGAAGAAGGTTTTTTTCAAGGGTGGTCATTTTCGGGTTATGGTTGTCATGAAGAAGTGTTCTTTGAGTCAACCAGTGAGCAAGGAAGTTTAAGGATCAAAGTAGCGCAGCGAACGGTGACGAGCATGTTACTGTCAGTAATAGGTATGCATGAAGAGTTTTCATAATTATGGATTGGTGGTTTGTGAGGGACGAGTTCTTTGGAATAGTATTGGCGTTGTTATGTGATAATGAATTGGGAGTGTTTGATAATCTTCAAGAATCATAAGTGAGTTCAGGTATGGAAGAAATAGGTATCAGGCAGAGAAAATAAGTGAGTCTACGATTTCAAGCTACAAACTCAACTTTAAAGTGAGGAAGTATTAATGGATGTGGAACATGAAGAGTGAGTCATGGGTGAAGGTAGAATCTCAGAGACCAAATGGAAATGGAATAGCTTTACCTTGGACTTCATCGTTTGTTTGTCGCTCGGTCAAGAGGTCAGGTTGTTATTGGAATAAAGTGGTGAGGTTGACAAGAGTGGTTACAGTATGGTCATCGGTTTAAGAAGCCAGCGTCAGGATTGGTTCAACTCTACATCAAAGAAGTGGTTCAGTTGCTTGGAGTGTTGTCTAGCAGCATTTCAGACAGAGATTCCAGGTTCGTCTCTCAGGTTTCAGCAATCATGGTAGAACGAACAGGACAACCAGTTGGAGTTTTAATCAGCTTAGTCATTACCAGACGAGCGATCCAGTCTCTACTCGATCTTAAATCTAAAATATTTATTACCCCTTCTTTGACCTACTCGCCAATAAATTATACTTTCTTCCCTAAACTGTTAACGAACTTTTTCACCATTTTATTATTATTTACTAAGCATAATTTTGTCTTTACTATTAACCCTCCGTCGTCCGGTATTAATATTATTGTTCGGTCTTCTCTTCAGCTTTTTGGCTTCTTTGTTTAAACATTACCATTTGGTCATTAACTTCAAAATTTCATTCAAACCCACAGTCTCCCATCATCATTCGGCCCCTTACTACAATGAAACTATTTGGTTGAGTAGCAAAAGGGTAGCATTATAGAGAGTCTACTTTAGTATTTTAAAGGAAAAATCTATCAGTCTAGTTAAGATTATTTAGGATTTGGGAACAAGTGACCTTACCTGGAAATTTGAAGAGGTCATGCGGAAATTACTTCCTCATCTACACTCTAGTGAATCTTAATTTTCGAGGACGAAAATTTTTGTAGTTGGGGAGAATGTAAAAGCCACCTTCTCTCTCTAAACTTTTCCTGAGTTTATTTCCTCCTCCATCTCTCTATAATCCTTTCTCTTCTCTCCATTCTCTCATCACTTTCTCTTCAATAAACCGTCTTCTCAATAATCAGAACACACATAAGGATTCCTGGCGTTGAGAGCTCGAAATCCCACCGATTAATTTGGCATTTCTCTAACTAGTAAGTGTTTTCCCCTTTTATGTGTAATTTAGGGCTATGACCATGTAATGAGTTTGTTGCATGTAGCCCATTGTGTCTCTTTTCCAATCCCAGCTTCAATTAAACTCTTAAATTTGATTCTTATCACCAAATGGTGATTTATAGGTGGTCTAGCACTTCCGGAAGTGAAAAGGGGTGTGCTTGAGGGTTTTCTTGAGCTAAAAAGAGGAATTTTGTTACTGCAGTTTAGAGGTAAGGGAAGCTTAGGTTTTTCATTCCTTTTAGATTTTGGGAAATTGGGGTTCCATGAATTTGGGGATTTTGCTTGGGATCTACGTGTATATGAAGCTATTTTAGTGCAATTATGAATATGTGAATTATGAATTGAAAATTCTGAATGCTGAGTTGAGTATGTTTTGTATGTGAAATTGTAAATTGATAATTGTGAATTGGTATGAATCATGTATGTTGCTATGAACTGAATGTGGATGTGTTAAATTGCTTTGATTGGACATGTTGGAAGTGGTTGAGGTAGAAAATTCTGTTATATGGGTAATTTGATCAAAAGCCAAGTGGTTAGGTAGAGTTTTAGGTCATTTGAGAGGAAGTGAGGTAGTGAATTTGAGAAATTGGAGTCAAGGTCTCTTGTATTCTGTTGGGACAGTCTAGGCATGTTATTTGTGACTTGTTAGAGTCATCAAGCTGTTCAAAAGCAGATGCAAAGTGGTAAATTTGATTTTTGGGTTTCTAAGTTGAGGAGTTTGGTGTTTTGGAGTTAAATTTGAGTCTTAATTACTTTAGATTTGTTGTGTGGAAGGTTAGGATCATCTAGACATATTTAATTAGGCATAAGACAAGAATTAAAGGTGTTAGAAGTTAAAGGAAAGGTTATTTTGGATAAATTGTGTTTTGGTAAGGATCTAAAGATTTATTAAGACTTGTTTGAGTGTTATGACAGCAAAATTCTGATGTAGAACTGGTTGTTAGCCTTTTAATGTGTTTAGTATGATTTTTGGTTCATTTTCAAGAGTTTCCACTAGTGAGATTTTGAAATAAATGGTATAGAATAAATGTGATGGTTGGGAGACTGTTGTTAAGTATATTAAAACTTGTTCAAACTATTAGTTGCAGAAAATGTGAGTTAAAAGGTATAGAATTAGATTTAATTGAGTTTTAGTGGTTTAAAGTAGTTAAACTGGATTGAGGTAGCAAATATGAGTTAGGAGAGTGTTTTTCCATGTAGCTTGGTGCATAGGAGATCTTAAGAGTCAATAGAATGTTGGAGGAAAGTGTCCAAGTTGATATTTAAAGTGTATCTATGAGAGGTTAGTTTTTGCTCTGCACAATTCCACAACCCATGGAAAAATCCACAATATGCTTGTGGACTTCTCTGTTTTCAAATTCATAAGTTCCTGACGTAAATCCACAGGTTGTGGTAAAAACCACAACTCACTTGTGAAACTCTCTGTTTTGCCTTCTGTTTTCTCGAGCTAAATCCACAAGGTGTGGAAACTTTCACAACCCAGTTGCGGAACACCCTGTTTTGATTCCTTTCTTCTTCTGCTTTTCTCGGTTGATGATATATGGGTTTGGTATGAGCTAATATAGCATGAATACACTTAGATGACTACAGCTTATTTCCAGTTGTCGGTTAATGCTCTAAGTGTTCGGACCACGCTTAAAATGTTCAGTTTAAACTTTCTAGTTAATTGCTTCCGGTAAAATTAAGGGTGTAATGATTTTATTGCAAAGTAAGTATGGTTGATGTTGTATAATGTGTATATGACTTAGTATGACATTGGAGGTACATTATTGATTCAAGAGGTATATCATGTGATTTAAAGTGGTCGGATTGAATATGAAAGTAAGATCTCTAGGTGAGATCAGTTAATGTATTGAATGTATGTAAGAGGCTTCCACTATGGGGGGTTATCCCTAACACTCTAACAGTCTTTCATTCTCATTTAGAGAGGATTGACGCGTGTGGTGAGAGTAGTGGGAGGTCCTAGGGTAGGCACTATCACTGGAGGTCTATTCCGCGGTAACGGACCAGCCTTGTGTGTGGTCGGGTGAAACCCCTCGGCAATGGCTTTGCAAAGCAGTAGAGGCCACCACAAGTGTACAACCCGCCCCAACTCTATATACATTCTTAGTCCGGACGAGTCTAGAGGTCTTAATATGATAGGATAATTTGTTTAATCACTTGTATGCTCATGCTTGCTATTTTAACTATCGTATGATGAATTACATGTTTCTTTTAAACCTAGCTTACCCTTACTCTTGTTTGTGTTGCATGTTGTATGATTTTTTCTTTGCGATGATCATCCAAATTTGGATGGGAGCAGATAAAGATGAGGCTTCACTGGAGCAGACTCTGGATGAGTCAAATGGAGCTGCCCCTAACTCTTAGGACCTTTCTAGTTTTAATTTAGACATATTCTGTATTTTGAAATATTCTTAAATTTGTAAGTAAAATTTTAAATTTCATCTCTATTTTGAGATGACTGTAAAGCGTATAATTCCATCTACATCCTTAAACTGTTCTAATATATTATAGTGTTAATTGTTCTATGTTATATAGTCTCATATAATTATTGGGACGTTACATAAAATAATAAGATTGAGTGTTTTAGTGGTAAAATAATTCAATAATATAAATAGAATTTTATGAACTCTTCTCATTATCTAAAACACTCGTTATCTCTTTAGAACTCTTTCTCTGAGTTTCCTTACAATTTATGACTTCTCGGTCATCTGTTTGAAAGCATCTAGGAGATCACAACAGTGTATTCTCCATCATTCACCGATCAGTTTCTATTATAGAACAAGTAAGTTTTGACTCATTTTTCTTTTTGCTCTTAATTTGAGGTTATACATAGGGGTACCTTCTCGCATGTGTCTTTTGGCTTCTTTTTCTAGTTTCTAGTTGATCATAGCTTCTAAGAACTCTCTTTGATTTGAATTTTTTGTTTTGTAGGTGTTTTTAAGATTTTCTGAACTTGAAGCAAGGTTGGTGAACTATGTAGAGTGGTGGTAGTTCTTTTTAAGGTAAGAAAAACTAGTAACGTTTTGGATGTTATTTTAATATGATATGATAATATAAGGATAATAATACATTCTTTAATGTCAATATACTTTCAATTATTTTCTATTATTGAACCAAATGTTGACTACTTATTTTATAGAATTTTTTCTTGATTTTATAGTTTTTTTTTTATATAAATATTCATGCCACTAATCGCCTTGGTTATATTTATCAAGAAATATTAAAAATTAGATATAAAATTACAGTAAAATTATAAAAAGGACATTTTAAATTAGAATTAATGATTCCTTTAATTCTTTAATCAATATCATGTTAAAAGTATGTATTAAAACAATATATTAAAAAGTCGCTTGTTACCACTATTCAAATTTTGTACATCTTTTAAGAGAACTTGATTTTTATACGTAACCAAATGTGATGGTTAGTTGAATTCAGTCAATAGATAAATAAGTTTGAACTTTTCATTTATTGGCCTCCCCAAACTTTGGTATGGATGGAAAAAAGATGAAATACAGTAATTTATTTAGAGGTATTTTTGTATTTTACTTTATTTTATATAATATTTTAAGTATGGGGAGGTTGGTTAATGGAATTAAAGTACATTTAAATAATTTATTGATTCTGACTTCTGATGTACAATTTAATTCCATTTCTCTCTAAAATTTCAAATTTTATATAGTTCATTTCAATATAAAATATAGTTTGAATTGGATTCAGTTGTAACTGTGTTTAGTGTTATAATTATTGTGCTTTTAAAGCATAGTAGATGTTAAGTAGATATGTTTTTTTTTATCACTTTGTTTTTTTTAAAGTTGAATATTTAATACTTATTTAGAATAACAAAGTATTTTTTATATTTTTTATCATTGAGGTAGTGTTTATCATTTAAGCTTTTTTCTAAGATACCAAGCGTTGAGTAAGAACTTCATCGTTGGACGAAGTGAAGGATTTAGCTTATGGTCGTCGGTTTCTAAACGTTTTTTGAGATTTTGCTTTCTTTGGCCAGTGTGTTTAGCAAGTTTTGGTTTCTATATGCTTTTGGATTTTTACTTGAGACACTTAAGGATTTTACCAAAACATTTGTCTTAACACTTGAACATCCTTATCCATTGATAGTTTAAGTGATTACCATTTGGTATAGCTTACGCGTTTAAAATAACTCTCATAGACGCTTTGACTTATGAGTCGTTTAGTGTTGCGTCTGGGTGTTTTAACTTAGGTTGTTCTATATTCCATATATGTTTAAGTGTTTTCCTAAGGCTTTTTTATGTTGCTAGATGATTAGGGATTTTGAACCTAACACTTATGTTTATGCTTATTCTATTCTAGTTATAACATCTATAGATTCATATTTCGTTTAATATTATTTAGTTAAACTTCAAAACATATGGGAGTATTTAAACATATAAGTCTTATAAACGATTTTGTCTTAATACCTACAACTCACAGAAACATAATCAAGATATATCGTTAGAACCACTAATCAGTAGAGAGTTTTATAGAAGACTCAAATGACACATGCAAAAACATTACGACTTACATGCAAAGAAATTGAGACAAACCAAAGAAAAAGCGTAGAAACTAACTTACTCTTTTAGAGAAACTAATCGGTCTAGATTGAAGAGCTCGCCGCAAGGATCAATCCTACGATCTAGGTTCTTCAATTGGACAAACATGGAGGAAGAACCCTTAGATAGAAGTGAGAGAGCTATAAAAAAGTGGTTTCTAGAAAGATGACGTGTTTTAAAATAATAAAACTTGTTTATAACGAAACTATTTATATTAAAACCCTTTAATATTAAAATAATCAAATCATACTATTTTTAAACTCATACTACTCCTAAAAAATCATTTCCTAATTCTTTATAATTTTTTAGTGTAATATCAAAATGGTATTTAAGCATAATATTTTTCAAAGAAGTTATAAATATATTTTGATTGAATAGTGAATTAAAAAATAACAGTAAATTATTTCCTAAGTTTTTTATTTTTTTTTTACAAATATAATTTAGGCTTAATCTCTTCCTTGGTCCTTGTATTTGTGTGTAAATATCAGTTCGGTCCTCAAGCTTTGAACTGTCTCAATTAGGTCATAATTTTTGTAAAAATGCACACATTTTACCCTAACCATTAAGTTATCTCAAACGGCGTTAATTGATGTTGAGATGTATTTTTTATTTTAGGCTTAATCCCTCCCTTGGTCCTTATGTTTGTGTGAAAATCTCAGTTCGGTCCTCAAGTTTTGAACTGTCTCAATTGGATCATAATTGTTTAACTGTCGACAACGGTATCATTTTTTAGTTTGAGAGGGAGAAAAGGTGTGAGTCGGGGGGTTTAAGGGTGGAGGAATGAGTGAAATGTGATCAGTGATTGGAAGGAAAGCGAAAGACCATAGCCACGTGGATTTAATGATTTTTAAACAAAAAAAAATTATAGCTCAGTTCAAAGTTAATGCCGTCTCAATATACTTAATGGTTGGGGTAAAATGTTGTAAAATGTTTGCATTTCATAAGGACTTGAGAAAAAACTTGAGGACCAAACTGAGATTTTCACACAAACATAAGGACCAAAAGAGGGATTAAGCCTAAAATAAAAAATACATCTCATCAATTAACGTCGTCTGAGACTAGTTAACAGTTGGGGTAAAATGTGTGTATTTTTACAAAAATTATGACCCAATTGAGACAGTTCAAAACTTGAGGATCAAACTGAGATTTGCACACTAATATGAGGACCAATAGTGGGATTAAACCTATAATTTATTAATTGTCAATAATAATTATAAAAATTTACAGAATAAAAAATAAATAAAAATATTTAAATATCCAAATATTAAATATACCTATAAATTGGTGATTTATTCAATAATATTCAATTCCTTCACTTTCTTCACACATAGTTTTTTTTTCTTAAGTCTATTTTATACATCAATTTATCAAATAAAAATTCAATTAAGATAATAAACTTTCCTTATTTAATGTTTTTAATTTTTTATTAATAAAAAAATCAAACAAAGACAATCTTAAAAATCAATTAATCAATCTTTGTAAATGATAAAATTACCCCACCCAAATAGTGCATTAATATCTAATCATGTATTAATATATCACTTTAGTATCACAGTCAAGATTTATAAGATATGTATTGTTCATTAACTGCATTTTTTTACAAAAAGGACATCTTCATAAAAAAAAAACATAGAATATCTTTGTCTTATTGCAGTTTAGAAGATTGTGGGGTCAATGGAGTGGTTGATTGATGGGGGCATTAAATTTTCCATTATGAAAAACAGATGGAGTGATTATGACGAGAGCTATTGCATCATCATTTTTTATGTAAAGTGCTACTTCTCTTCTCATTCATGTTAATTTCACTTTAACAATTTTATAATATTGATTTATCTAAAATTATTTTATAATTAATAATAATAATTATATATACAAATATAAATGGTGTTAAAATATTATAAAAAATATCAATATATCATTATCCTTTTAATATTCACCTGACAGTTCTCATTACTATATTTACTCATTTTCATTTTTTTTTCAATTCAAACTAGTTAATTTGGAAATGCAGTCACATTATAGAATTGATAAGTTAAAAAAAATCTATAAACATGTTCGTTTAATGGCTAATTTTAGGAGAGAGAGCTTCGACCTTCAAACTTTGAAGTCATGGGCAAAGTTTTCAATGCTTTTTAGTAAGAAAGACGTAACTGTTGTCTAACATCTATTCACATAAGGTGATATATTATGACCAAGAGAAAAAAAAAATAAACTTACAAAATTTAGATTTTTTTTTATATAACACAAAAAGCATTTAATATTACGCAAATAGAATATTGTGTTTTAAATTTACCTAAATAGTATACTTTTCTAAAGTGAGAATTGGACTTTCGAAAAACTAAATTCTAAGTTATATTTTATTTTATTTTTATAATCTTATATTAACATTCGATTTTTAAGAAACCAAATGATGAGTTATATATATATATATATATATATATATATATATATATATATATATATATATATATATATATATATATATATATATATATATATATATATATATATATATATATATATATATATATATATATATGTCAAACATCCAACTTTGTTCGGGTAGTGAAAAATGTGTTTTACTAATTTTTTATTGTTTTTCTTTTTTTTTTATTTATTTTATTTTATTGTTTTATTCTATTTTACTGCATTTAGATTTTGGTTTTTAATTCAATTTCTATATTCATTTTGTTTTAATAGAGTTAATTAATTTAAATAATTGAAAAATTAAAAAAATTTTAAGAAAAAGCTAAATAAAATTGAAATAAAAAATATTCGTAATACGAAACTAAAAAACGTGGGTAGAAGGGGTGAAAAAGGTGCGTGTGTTGGAGGAAAGGGGACAGGAGGGTGAGCTGGCAAAAAGGAAAAACAGAATTTGGAATTTTTGGTGAGATTTTGAAGAGAGAAAAAACGGTTAGAGGGCAGAGATAGCAGTGAAGAGCAGAGGGCAAGGAAGAAAAAGAAAGATTTTGGGGGGAGGATAACGGTTAAGAAAAAAAAGATCAGAGAGGGTGAAAAAAAAAAGATACCGAGAGACTTGGAGAGGATTTTTGGTATCATGAAAGCAGAGAGAAGCAATTGGGAAGGCAATCAAAGAAAAGAAAAAGGCAAGCAAAAGAGGAAACTCAACTCCTTGAGGGTGCTTTCGTTTCAGTATCATCATCTGAGAGGTAAGGTATTATGTTTATGTTGATGTGGTTGTTAAGTTGTATACTCATTGTGATTTTGTTTGCGATTGTTATTACTTTGAATCAATTTTCCTTTTCATTGTCGTGCATCATCCTCACTGATTACCACCGTTGCTATTGATATTTATCACCCTGTTTCCACCGTCACGGTGGATTTTGCCAGACAACCCTTGTTTCATGATACCCTATACACTGGAACGCCCATGACAAAAGCTGCGCATCGAACACCCAAACTTCTCTTCCTTTTCAAATTAACCCCAAACCACCAAAAACCCAAACATCATCGCAGCAAACAAATCAACAGAAACAAGAGAGTCCAATCAAATCCATTCTCAATCTCTATCGCTACTGGTTATCAAGGCCGAACTTCAACTACACTATACACATTCACCTTATCTTGCTGAAATCTCAATCAAAAACAATTCATAACAGGGTCATCATCTCCCAATAATTTCCACGCAGATTCATTTAAGTTGATTTTCAAATCCTTGGTTAACAATGCAATATACAAATTGCTTTCTGACCTTGGCAAGAGATTGATAATATGAACTGTCTGCTTCTTTCACAAATGGTATCATTGTTGTTGTCTCGTTCTTTGCTGTCATGCATATGCTCTGTGATAAATGGGTTTTTGCTTGCTGGCAATGAAGTTTTGTTGGGCGAATTGCGTGCTAGTAATTACGGCTACTGACCACCACCGTTCATCGGAATCGGAGACAACTCCATTAACTGATGATGATGGGGTGCGGCGAATGGAGTGAGGCACCTCTGGCTCGTTGAGTCAGGCGCGATTGACGGCGAAGTAAGGGTTCTCTCCATTTTTTGGTTCGTAACGACTCCGATAACCAATGGTAAGATGCAATCGACGGTTATCTTCTTCCTCGATACCGGTGAAGACGGTGATTCCGGCGAGGCTCGCGGCAGCTAGTTCCAGTGGAGGTGATGGGAGCGGGGAGGTCTCAAAGTTGAGATCTCGTTAGCGCGAAAAGAAGAGAGGAGATGACCGGCCACGGTTCCGGTGGAGTCGGCCATCACAGGTGATGGTTGTGGTGGTGTCTGGTCGGAAGGAAGTGGTGGCAG
Organism: Vigna mungo; assembly: GCA_036885675.1. Taxonomy (NCBI): domain Eukaryota; kingdom Viridiplantae; phylum Streptophyta; class Magnoliopsida; order Fabales; family Fabaceae; genus Vigna; species Vigna mungo. The sequence continues at coordinate 27,598,431 of CP144698.1, forward strand.
ACGGTGTTCGGAGTCATGCGTGAGAGAAGGGTGTGAAGTCTCTAAAGTAGTGGATTGCAGACTGAGATGATGGGTTTCGAACCCCTTTAGGTTTTTTAGGTTAAGTTGGAGTCTTGGGCTTGGGTGCCTGGGCTCACAGTTTTTTCTGCCACACCCCCTTTTGCTTCCATTCGTAGCCCCTTTCTGCTTGGGCTCAAATTTAGTCTGTCAGCCTAAAAAACGTTTTTCTGCACCCTTATTTATGTTAAGCTACACCTCTTTCCAGTTGGGCTTAAGCCCAGTATGCATTAAGAAGCAATTTAAGTTGGACACCCCTATTTTCATGTTTACACTCTTTTTCTCTTGGACTTGGACCCAACTTACTATTAGGAATAAATTAGGTTTAGACACCCCTTTTCCTTATTTAGGCACCCCCTTTTATTGTTTTCTTTTTTTTTTTTACTTTTGTCATTTAATTTTTAGTGTTTTTTTTTTTACTTTTTATTTTATTTAGTTATTTATCTTTTCCTTTTCTTTTACAAAAATAAAATCAAAAATATTTTGAAAAGGCTTAAACACACGTGCGACCACTCACTTAGGCCTTGTGTTAGAAACCTTTTCCTTTTCTTTTACAAAAATAAAATCAAAGATATTTTGAAAAGGTTTATACACACGTGCGACCGCTCGCGTAGGCCTTGTGTTAAAAACCTTTTCCTTCTCTTTTACAAAAATAATCAAAAATATTTTGAAAAGGTTTAAACACATGTGCGACCGCTCGCGTAGGCCTTATGCTAAAAACCTTTTCCTTCTCTTTTACAAAAATAATCAAAAATATTTTGAAAAGGTTTAAACACACGTGCAACCGCTCGCGTAGGCCTTGTGCTAAAAACCTTTTCCTTATCTTTTACAAAGAAAGTCAATAAAAAATAGCTTTCAAAGGGATTTAAGCACACGTGTGCCCGTTCGCGGCGGCCTTGTGCTAATAAACCTTTTTCCTTTTTCATACAAAAACAAAAAATTCTTCAAACACAAAAAACCAAAACATCAAAGTTTCCAAACAGCAAACAGTTTCTGAAAGATTTACGTAACCCTGATTTCTCATTTGGAATGAGAATACGTAGGAGCAAGGTCAATCCTTGTCGGGCACAAAAATTAAAAAATATATTTTGTCTTTTTAGGGAGATTAAACATTTTGAAAACCACATCCTATTCGCGTATTTAATTAAAGGTACTGCCTTAGGGTAGACGTTTTGGGGTGCTAACACCTTCCCCACACGTAACCGACTCCCGAACCCAATCTTTGGTTTTCGTGGACCATGTCTTTTCTTTATGGTTTTTTCCATAGTTTTCCAGAATAAACTATGGTGGCGACTCCAAAATCTCTTTTCAAATCCGTTTTCCTTTTTTTGGATCGTCGTCGTCCCGTCGCGATTTTCGGTTGCGACAGATGGCGACTCCACTGGGACTTCGAGAGTCAGGCCATTTAATTATATACGTGAAATTCGATCTGGTTTTTCTTTATGTTTTTCTTCCCTTTTTCTTTATCTATGGTCGATATTTGAACAATCGCGTGTGAATAACTTTATTTGTTGAATATTGAACCCTAGGGTAGAAAACATGTTTATATCTGCCTGGGAATTTTTCTGGTTATTTTGCAGGTGAGGGTTGGTTGTGCATTATGTTCTCCCTTCACACACACACTTTCGACATATCATGAGTGGGGCCCTATACCCAGGTCTGAGCGTAACTTAGAATTAGAGGAGTTGTGTAGCGGTGTCACTCTGAGATGTACTTCTTGTTTGGCTATCGTGAGAACTCCAGCTAGAGTCTGTTCTCTTCATTTGTGTCTCCACACCTAGTTGATTACTCGACTGTTGTGGAGATGCTTTGAAGGGGGCCATAGCTCTAGTGACCTTTGACCTTTAGGTTCAGGAAACCATCCTGGTGAAATTGCATATATATGACCTTGAACTCGAAACAGTGAACCGTTATTAGGGCACAAAGGGAGAAATGTGTACTTTTGTAACCTTCACGCTGTTCGTTTTTTTTGAAAATAATGATATTACATTTTATACCGTGCATGCGTTGTGTTTCGTCATGTTGCTTTATTATCATGCATCGGTCCAAGTACAAGAAACGGGGCATCAAATGAAGGAAATGGCTACATCATTTGAAGCAGAGTTGAATTAGGAGCACTGGAAGCTGGTAGAGGCTGAAGGGGAGTATCAAGCCATGTTAAAGCAGATGGAGGATTACATCGAGGAGCAGGAGGAGCGATGAAGGTCGATGGAATTTGAAGAAAGGCATCAGGCCTTGATAAAGCGAATGAAAGAGCATATTGCGGAGCAAGAGCAAGCTGTGAAACACTGGAAAGAAAGTTTCTCCCAGTTGGCTGCTTTGGCGAATGGGGCAATTGAAGATATCCCCAAAATGGTGTTAAATGCTGAAGCAAGTAGTCATTTTTGTAGCCTGCCAAAAGAGATAGAATTGTTTATTGATCATTGTAAATGGTTGGTAGGAGAAATGAAATCTTTCATTGCCCGAGCTCGGGATTGATGTACGTATGAAATGCTTGTTTTGTTCCCCAGGCAATGTAATGAGTTGAATCTTCTTTAAATGAAAGATGCGGAATGTTCGTTTGATATCGGCTTATGTTAATTATTCATCAGTAATGTCATCGGGATCCTGTGATTTCCACTTATTACTAGCATGCATCATGTTTTCTTTCATTTTGCATATTTCATTCTTACCTAATTTAAATTGCTCAAAATAATAAAACAGTACAAGTGAAAGAACAACGACAAATTTTCCACGACATCCATACAGGACCAGAGCTAACTCGAAGGTCATGGAGAATTGGGAGCAGTCGCATGAATCTATTAAGGCTGATGTCAACCAGTTGAAGGATCAGATGGCCCAAATCTTGGCAGCTCTCGAGGCCCTGAAGACTACTGGAGGGTCTACGCCTGCGCAAGTTGAGGGAAGTGCTCAGTATTACCCTTCGTTATTCAAGGTTGGGGGCCAATCTGTTCCTTTCCCAATGTATGGATTACCTCCAGACTACACTCCACCCGGGGAAGAATACACAGAAGGGGAACATGCTTCATTCTCTTTCCCTACCACTGCCAACGTACCACCAATCGGTACTCAGGGACCTGTTGTAATGTTCGCACCCATGGTAAGTGAAGGAATGAATACAAACACGTCTGATGGAATCCGAGTAACTCCGGTGCCTCATGTAATTACCGGAGAGGGCTTTTCTGCTAAGGCTGCACCACATACTTCGTTTCAGGGGGTAATCAGTAATGTTGACGGAGCAAAGGATAAACTGGAGAGCTTGGAGGCAAGATTGAGGGCTGTTGAGGGATTTGAAAGCTATGGTTTCAGAGATGTTGCAAGATTGAGTTTGGTTCCTGGCGTAAAAATACCACATAAGTTCAAGGCGCCAGAGTTTGAGAAGTATAAGGGAAATACATGCCCTAAGAGCCATCTGACCATGTATTGCAGAAAGATGGCTGCGTATGCTTATGATGAGCAGCTGCTCATCCATGTTTTTCAAGATAGTTTGGCTGGGGTGGCATTAAATTGGTAAACTCACTTGGAGCCATCCCGGATCCGTTGCTGGGCGGATTTGGCTGATGCTTTCTTGAAACAGTACATATACAATACGCATGTTGCGCCAGATCGTTTACAGTTGCAAAACATGTCGAAGAAGGATAAGGAAACTTTTAAGGAATATGTCCAACGGTGGAGGGAACTAGCGGCACAGGTTGAGCCACCTCTGTATGATAGAGAGATGGTGGCGATGTTTGTAAATACGCTCCAACCACCATTTTATGAACACATGGTTGGGAATGTGACTTCAAATTTTGCTGATATTATTATAATTGGGGAAAGGATAGAGATTGGTATGAAAAATGGGAAGATTGCATATGGCTCGTCAGTGGTTTCAAACTCCAAAAAAACCAGTTTCAACCCAGGAAAAAGGAAGGAAGGTGATGTGCATGCAACATCTGCAACCCCCGTGTGGAGAGGGCAGACTCCCACTCATAACTATCGACCGTACTTGGGTCAACCTCCATATGCAGCTAACGCGTCATTTGGTCATCAATTTAGGCCTCAGCAACAACAGGGGTACTATCAACCACAGGGGTACTATCAACCACAGTACATTCTGACTAATAATTGGAGGGGAGATGCAAATGTAGGTCCCAATACGAATGTGGGTCCAAGTACTTATCCAAGAAGAAACCAGGAAAGAAATTTCACCCCAATCCCTACAACTTACACAGAATTGTTACCCCATCTCATTAAAAAGGGTTTGGTTGTTATCTGTCCGATGAAGCCCTTGCAACCTCCATACCCAAGGGGATATGATGCAGAGGCCAAGTGTAGTTGTCACGGATAAGGCGTTGGTCACTTCACTGAGAGGTGTTTGGCTTTCAAGCATAAAGTGCAGACTCTAATTGATTCAGGGTGGTTGAAGTTTCAGGACGATAAACCTAGCATTGAGGCCAATCCACTAGCCGGACATGGAGGTGCCTCGACAAATGTTGTGGAGGTGAAAGAACATGAGTTAGTAAGAAACGTGAGCGAGATTCAGAGCTCTAGAAGGTTTATCTTGAAAATGTTACTGAAAGTGGGCCTTTTGAAAGGTGATTATGATGAGAGTATAGCATGCACGTTCCACCAAGACATTGGGCACTCTATTGAAGAGTGCGTTGAATTTGAAAATATTCTGCAAGACTTGCTAGATCGAGGTTTGATGCAAGTATGTTACCAGAGCAATGAGGAGGAAGTATTTGCACAAACTAATGATGAATCTAGTATGACTTTACCAGAACCATTGGTGATTCGTTTCACTAGAACCACCCCTTTATCACCAGCTCAAGGAAGGTCACCCGTTGTTATCCATGTACTTGGCCCTTTTCCTTACAAAAGTGAGAGGGTTGTCCCATGGAGATATGGTACGCATGCATTACATGATGTACAAGGCGCTGACTCTACTATTGAAAACATATCCGGTATAGGTGGGATGACAAGAAGTGGTCGTATTTTCACACCCCCAGCGCTAGCAGGAGAAGCATCTAACAATGAGGAAACAACAATGGCTGCGAAGGCTAGAGAGCTCTTAAAAGGGAAGAGCATACAAACAGAGGAGACCCATGGAAAGCATGAGAAGAAGGAGGTGTCCGAAGAAGAGGCTTGTGAATTTTTAAAATTCATATATCAAAGTGAATATAAGGTGGTAGAGCAGTTAAACCGAATGTCTGCTCGTATATCCCTGTTAGACTTGCTCATGCATTCAGTATCACACAGGAAGTTGTTAATGAAGATACTCAGTGAAGCTCACGTGGAGCAAGGTATTTCGCTGAATAAATTCGAGAGTATTGTTGGCAACATCGTTGCTAATAATTATCTCACCTTCACTGATGAGGAGATACCTGTTGAGGGGAGAGGTCACAACAAAGCTCTTCATGTATCTGTAAAATGCATGGATCACGTTATAGCGCGTGTATTGGTGGATAATGGTTCCTCTTTGAATGTTATGCCAAAAACAACGTTGGAGAAGCTACCTTATGAAGGAATACATATGAAGCCAAGCTCAATGATCGTGAGAGCATTTGATGGCAGCAAAAGGGAAGTAATGGGAGAAGTGGAGTTGCCGGTTCAAGTTGGCCCATGCGTTTTCCAAATAACATTCCAAGTTATGGATATTCTACCGGCCTATAGTTGTTTATTGGGTCGCCCTTGGATTTATTCGGCAGGGTTTGTGCCTTCTACATTACACCAGAAGTTGAAGTATGTTATGGGAGATAAACTGGTGATAGTATCGGAAGAGGAGGATCTCCTCGTGAGTGGGCCATCATCCACACGTTACATTGAAGTAGTTGAAGAAGCACTTGAGACAGCTTTCCAATCATTGGAGATTGTGGGAAATACTTGTGTGGAGCCGTTTCCAGTTAATCCTCATCCATCATGTGCTTCCATTATGATGGCCAGGGTCATGTTGAGGGAAGGCTATATGTATGGGAAAGGTTTGGGCATATATGAGCAAGGGCGAGCATTCCCTCTAGAAATCGTTGAAAACAAGAACAGATATGGTTTGGGGTACAAACCTACTAAGGAAGACAGGAAAAGGGTGATCGAAGAAAGAAGAGAACGCAATCTGGCCCGTGCAGAGAGACGAGAGCCCAGAGAGAGCAAAATCCGCATTGGTGACATCAAGGAAAGCTTCCACAGTGCTGGGTGGATTAACACTGGCCAAGTATCAGCCGTGGAGAATGAGGACGAGCCTCAAAGCTCGAGTTTCGTGTGGGCTTGCTCTCCAGATACCCTACTCAACAATTGGGAAACACTGGATTTACCTGTGATGCTTAATGTGAATAAAATGTAATAGTTTTAATTAAGCCTATAGTTTCATTTAGGGCTTTAGAACCAATGTTTTGTGAATTGACCTTTTTACTTTACACTCAGTGTGATAATAGAATTGCATTTTACCATCATGTGGCATATTTCATCGTTTTTATTATTTATTTATACTTTTCACAATTTTAAATAATGCAGATGTGACAATGATTGTTTTGAAAATAACGATATCAATATTCCTAATTTTGAGCACCCTATTGATCATACGGAAGATGATTTTGAAGATGATTCAGAACCCTCTCCGGAACTGTTGAGATTGGTGGAGCAAGAGTCTAAAGAGATAAAACCCCATAAGGAGGAGGTTGAAATGCACAACTTGGGAGAGGAAGATGGGATAAAGGAGGTGAAAATTGGTACTAGTTTAAAAATTGAAGTGAGAGAAAAATTGCGCATCCTATTGAAGGAGTTTAAGGATGTGTTTGCGTGGTCTTATAATGACATGCCGGGTTTGGATACTAATATTGTGCAACACAAGCTTCCACTTAGGCCAGAGTGCCCTCCAGTCAAGCAGAAATTAAGAAGGATGAAGCCGGAAATGTCTCTAAAAATCAAAGAGGAAGTCCAAAAACAATTCGATGCTGGATTTCTGGTTGTTGCTAGATACCCCCAATGGGTAGCGAATATCGTACCAATGCCCAAGAAGGATGGAAAGGTTCGAATGTGTGTTGACTATCGTGACCTGAACCGTGCAAGTCCAAAGGATAACTTCCCGTTACCACACATCGACACTTTAGTTGACAATACGGCCAAGTTTTCTCTATTCTCATTCATGGATGGATTCTCGGGGTATAATCAGATTAAGATGGCGCCGAAAGATATGGAAAAGACGACTTTTATCACGTTGTGGGGAACGTTTTGTTATAAGGTGATGTCTTTCGGGCTTAAGAATGCTGGGGCAACATATCAAAGAGCGATGGTAGCACTATTTCATGATATGATGCATAAGGAAATTGAAGTATATGTGGATGACATGATTGCAAAGTCGGAATCAGAAAGGAGCATATTCTCAATCTAAGGAAGTTATTTGAGAGATTAAGAAAGTACAAACTCGGGTTAAATCCTTCCAAATGCACATTTGGAGTGAAATCTGGAAAATTGTTGGGTTTCATTGTCAGCCAAAAAGGGATAGAAGTTGATCCTGACAAGGTGCGAGCGATAACGGAAATGCCTGCGCCCAGAACAGAAAAGGAGGTTCGAGGTTTTCTAGGAAGATTGAACTACATTGCTAGGTTCATCTCCCAATTAACTGCTACTTGTGAACCAATGTTCAAGTTGTTATGGAAGAATCAGGCTGTAGTCTGGAATGAAGATTGTCAAGTCGCTTTCGAAAAGGTCAAACAGTACCTGCAAGACCCTCCTGTATTACGTCCACCTGTGCCAGGAAGACCGCTCATTTTGTATTTGACCGTATTGGATAATTCAATGGGTTGTGTATTGGGTCAGCATGATGAAGACGGGAAAAGAGAGCATGCTATATATTATTTGAGCAAGAAGTTCACAGACTGCGAACAACGATATTCGTCGTTAGAGCGAACTTGTTGTGCACTAGCGTGGGCTACTCATCGTTTAAGGCAATACATGTTGAGTCACTCTACTTGGTTGATCTCTAAAATGGATCCTATCAAGTATATTTTCGAAAAGCCTGCTCCTCACTGGAAGAATAGCTCGATGGCAGATGCTACTATCGGAGTATGACATTGTATATGTTACTCAAAAATCAACCAAGGGTAGCGCTTTAGCGGAATATTTAGCCCATCAACCCATTAGTGATTATCAGTCAATGCAACCTGAGTTCCCCGATGAAGACATCATGGCTCTATTGGTTGAGAGCAAAGAGGACAAGGATGAAAAAGCTTGGACTGTATTATTTGATGGAGCCTCAAACGTGATGGGGCATGGAATAGGGGCAGTGCTTATCTCCCCTGAGAATCAATACCTACCAATGACTGCAAGGCTTTGTTTTAATTGCACGAATAACATCGCAAAATATGAAGCCTGTGTTATGGGTGTTCGAGCTGCCATCGAATCTAGGGATACAAAATTAATTCCCTATCAAGCTTACATCAGGGGGTTAATAGAGTATTTCGATGCCATCACATTCAATCACATACCGCGAGAAGATAATCAATTAGCAGACGCATTGGCTACTTTGTCATCAATGTTCGAAGTTGACCAAGATGCAGACTTACCAAGGTTTGAAATGAAGAGCCATACGGAGCCAGCATATTGCCATTTCATCAAAGAGGAAGTAGATGGGAAACCTTGGTATTTCGATATCAAACACTATCTTAAGACCCGAGAATATCCTGGCAAGGCGTCGGAAAACGATAAAAGGTCGTTAAGGAGGCTGGCTGGTAGTTTCATTTTGAGTGGGGATATTTTATACAATAGGAATCATGACATGGTTCTCCTTAGATGTGTAGATGCAAAACAATCTGAGCTGATATTGAAAGAGGTGCACGAAGGCACGTTTGGCACACATATGAATGGGCATTCAATGGCCAGGAAGATCTTGAGGGCCGGTTATTTTTGGTTGACCATGGAAAATGATTGTTGTACACACGTGAGAAAATGTGAGAAATGTCAGATATATGCAGATAATATAAACGCGCCACCTACGACCCTAAGTGTATTGTATGCACCATGGCCATTTTCAATGTGGGGAATAGATGTCATTGGAGCTATAGAACCAAAAGCGTCAAATGGACACCGGTTTATACTAGTCGCAATAGATTATTTCACTAAGTGGGTTGAGGCTGCTTCTTATGCCAATGTGACTAGAAAGGTGGTGACTAGATTCATTAAAAAGAAGTTAATTTGTAGATATGGGTTACCAAGCAAGATCATCACTGATAACGCTACCAACTTGAATAACCAGATGATGGAAGAGTTATGTGAGGAGTTTAAAATTCATCACCATAATTCCTCTCCTTATCGCCCAAAGATGAATGGGGCAGTGGAGGCTGCTAATAAGAACATTAAGAAGATCGTGCAAAAGATGGTGGTCACTTACAAAGATTGGCATGAAATGCTTCCTTTCGCTTTACATGGTTATCGCACTTCGGTACGAACATCGACTGGGGCAACGCCTTTCTCGCTTGTGTATGGAATGGAGGCAGTACTTCCGTTTGAAATGGAAATTTCGTCCTTACGAGTTTTAATGGAAACCCAATTAGAAGAGGCTGAATGGGTTCAAGCTCGTTTTGACCAGCTTAATCTCATCGATGAGAAAAGATTAACAGCGGTATGCCATGGACAATTGTACCAAAGAAGAATGAAGAAGGCATTTGACAAAAGGGTGCATCCAAGAGAATTTCATGAAGGCGAGCTGGTGTTGAAAAAGATTCTACCTATACAAAAGGATCATAGGGGCAAGTGGACTCCAAATTATGAAGGGCCATTTGTAGTGAAGAAAGCATTTTCTGGAGGGGCACTAATTCTCACGAGAATTGACGGAGAGGAGTTACCATTGCCAGTTAATTCTGATGCGGTAAAAAAGTTTTACGCATGATGATTCCGTGATAGGGGATGCCATTAATGGATATTGATATTATCTTTAAAGCGTATTGTACTCTGTGTTATTTCACTAAATAAAGTTCACGTGATTTCATCCATATTTTGGTTGTTTGCATTCCATTTGAAATATTGCATGTCACGCTGAGCTGTTAAGTAATTAAGGGAAAATGAAAATGAAAATAAGCAAACGAGTGTTGACAAAAGCATCACAGGTAGTTCCGGTTGGCGAGCCCGGTCCTGGAGGATGTCGTGAAAAAAGAAAAAAATGAATGAATGAAAACAACAAAAAATATGAAAAAAGAAAGAAAAACGAAAATACATATGTTGAGTTTGTTGTCAATAAAGTTGTCAGGGGCATAGTATTTTCGAAAAATAAAAAGAAAAAAGTCTTGAAAAACATCGTTGGTGAGTCCTTTCCTGATTCAAGGTTTTGGGGGTAACTGGTGTTCTTTTCTTGATAAAGCATCTGCATTCACATTACTTGAACCCTAACATTTTTGTTTCCTTTAAGGCAAGGGATTGCCATACATATAATACTGGGGCAGTTTTCATCATATCCCCAATAATAGGTTGATTAGGGAGATAAAAAAAATAAAATAAATAAAATAAAAAAACAAAAAAAACAATAAAAAACAAAGAAAATAGAGCAAGGAAAAATGATGTCAATGTGTCAAACACTACAGGGTTTTGTTTCAGGTTTAAAGTCGAGAGAAAGTCAGGCGAACAATATTCAGAGTAACGTGTGGCCATTTTTCGTTATCCAAACGTCAAAAGAAGTTTATCCAATTGTACCCCTTTTGAGCCAAAATTCATAATTGTTTTCATCACCCCAGACAAGAATCATTAGCATATCAATGTCAATCTAAAAGGGTACATCATAATCATCCAAAACTGAGGAAGAATTCTCTTAAAGGAAGAAAAGGCAGAAGTGAAAAAGGAAAATATCATAAAGGGCCGCAACAGGGGCAACGAAAAGATTGATCCGAAAAGAAAAAAGGAAAAAAGACAAGGAAAAACAATAAAGGATGCCTGAAGTTCAAATCCCTAGAGACAGTTGATTGGACATCTCGCAAATGATTCTTGTTTAAAACAATTTAACCGTCAAACATTTATTTGGGCCTTCATTATCCACTTCTTTCAAAACCCTTTGACCTTTAACCACGGTACAAGTCAATAAAAGTCCACGCTGACTGAAGAATATTTGTCCCAATCTTTCTCACGAATTTAACTCTGAAACAAAATGATGTGGTGAACGACGCAATCAGTTTAAAAAAAAAACAAAAACAAACAAACAAAAACAAAAAGATGTGAAGTCTCCCCGTCAATCGAAAATCATCCAATCTGGGGCAATCCTTCCTATCCAAACCTTTCACTTTTCCAAAGCATACTTACGGTGCAAAATTGGGGCAGTCTTGGAGCCCAGCATGTTAATAGCACTTTCCCCTAGATGAGGGGCACACATACATTAATATTTGCTCACAAACAATCTTTAGTCATCTGCCTTTCATAACCATTTCCCCACACCCTCCAGGGTTCAAGCTATTTTGGACTGCAAAAAGCGATAAAAGGAATTTTAAGTCAGGGTTACACTCCCTTCCTTCTCATCAAAGGGCTCTATACCTCTCAACGTTGTTTTCAAGGAATGTTTTTTGAATGTGTATCGTGTCTGACGACAATATTAACAATGGATTACAAACATGGAATTTTCAAAAAAAAAAAAACAAAACAAAAGAAAAAAAAAGAAGAAAAAAAAAGCGAGAGTAAAAGAAAAGAACGAAAATAAAGTCTTATGTGTCTATGCATTCATGCATCATCATGACATAACATCATCTCAAATAAAGCGAGGGGAATTGTTCGAAAAATCCTCATGTTTTACTCAGCATTTATCAACTTTTCAAAAGCTGCTAATCAAAGGTTTTAATTTTCTGTTATCGGCCCTCTGCTTGGCAATGGTCGGATTTAAAATTTCTGTTCTGTGAGTTTGGCCCTCTGCGAGGCAATGGTCGGATTTAATTTTCTGTTCTGTGAGTTTGGCCCTCTGCGAGGCAATGGTCAAATCCAGGTTTTAATTTTCTGTTATCGGCCCTCTGCTTGGCAATGGTCGGATTTAATTTCTGTTCTGTGAGTTTGGCCCTCTGCGAGGCAATGGTCAAATCCAGGTTTTAATTTTCTGTTATCGGCCCTCTGCTTGGCAATGGTCGGATTTAATTTCTGTTTTGTGAGTTTGGCCCTCTGCGAGGCAATGGTCAAATCCAGGTTTTAATTTTCTGTTATCGGCCCTCTGCTTGGCAATGGTCGGATTTAAATTTCTGTTCTGTGAGTTTGGCCCTCCGCGAGGCAATGGTTAAATCCAGGTTTTATTTTTTTTTTTGTTATTGGCCCTCTGCTTGGCAATGGTCATTTGGCATCGTGATGCGTTTCATTTTTATTCGCCTTCTTGAAATCCAGGCAAAATTAGTGTTTCTGTCTTTACTTAGCTTTACTCAAATAATACGAAAATATCAAATTTCATATTATTTAGTAGTATTTAAGTAAAGAGGGGCAGCTGTCAACACCCAATTTTGCCCGGGTAGTGAAAAATGTGTTTAATTGGCTTTTTATTGTTTTCCTTTTTTTATATTTATTTTACTTTATTGTTTTATTCTATTTTACTGCATTTAGATTTTGGTTTTTAATTCAATTTCTATATTCATTTTGTTTTAATAGAGTTAATTAATTTAAATAATTGAAGAATTAAAAAAATTTTAAGAGAAAGCTAAATAAAATTGAAATAAAAAATATACGTAATACGAAATTAAAAAAACGTGGGTAGAAGGGGTGAAAAAGGTGCGTGTGTTGGAGGAAAGGGGACAGGAGGGTGAGCTGGCAAAAAGGAAAAACAGAATTTGGAATTTTTGGTGAGATTTTGAAGAGAGAAAAAACGGTTAGAGGGCAGAGACAACAGTGGAGAAGAGCAGAGGGCAAGGAAGAAAAACAAAGATTTTGGGGGAGGATAGTGGTTAAGAAAAAAAAGATCAGAGAGGGTGAAAAAAAAAAGAGATACCGAGAGACTTGGAGAGGACTTTTCGTATCATCAAAGCAGAGAGAAGCAATTGGGAAGGCAATCAAAAAAAAGAAAAAGGCAAGCAAAAGAGGAAACTCAACTCCTCGAGGGTGCTTTCGTTTCAGTATCATCATCTGAGAGGTAAGGTATTATGTTTATGTTGATGTGGTTGTTAAGTTGTATACTCACTGTGATTTTGTTTGCGATTGTTATTACTGTGAATCAATTTTCCTTTTCATTGTCGTGCATCATCCTCACTGATTACCACCGTTGCTATTGAGATTTATCACCCCTGTTTCCACCGTCACGGTGGATTTTGCCAGACAACCCTTGTTTCATGATACCCTATACACTGGAACGCCCATGACAAAAGCTGCGCATCGAACACCCAAACTTCTCTTCCTTTTCAAATTAACCCCAAACCACCAAAAACCCAAACATATCGCATCAAACAAATCAACAGAAACAAGAGAGTCCAATCAAATCCATTCTCAATCTCTATCGCTACTGGTTATCAAGGCTAAACTTCAACTACACTATACACATTCACCTTATCTTGCTGAAATCTCAATCAAAAACAGTTCATAACAGGGTCATCATCTCCCAATAATTTCCACGCAGATTCATTTAAGTTGATTTTCAAATCTTTGGTTAACAATGCAATATACAAATTCATTTCTGACCTTGGCAAGAGATTGATAATATGAACTGTCTGCTTCTTTCACAAATGGTATCATTGTTGTTGTCTCGTTCTTTGCTGTCATGCATATGCTCTGTGATACATGGGTTTTTGCTTGCTGGCAATGGAGTTGTGTTGGGCGAATTGCGTGCTAGTAATTACGGCTACTGACCACCACCGTTCATCGGAATCGGAGACAACTCCGTTAACTGATGATGGAGTGAGGCACCTCCGGCTCGTTGAGTCAGGCGCGATTAACGGCGAAGTAAGGGTTCTCTCCATTTTTTGGTTCGCAACGACTCCGATAACCAATGGTAAGATGCAACCGGCGGTTATCTTCTTCCTCGACACCGGTGAAGACGGTGATTCCGGCGAGGCTCGCGGCAGCTAGTTCCAGTGGAGGTGATGGGAGCGGGGAGGTCTCAAAGTTGAGATCTCGTTAGCGCGAAAAGAAGAGAGGAGATGACCGGCCACGGTTCCGGTGGAGTCGGTCGTCACAGGTGATGGTTGTGGTGGTGTCTGGTCGGAAGGAAGTGGTGGCAGACGGTGTTCGGAGTCATGCGTGAGAGAAGGGTGTGAAGTCTCTGAAGTAGCGAATTGCAGACTGAGATAATGGGTTTCGAACCCCTTTAGGTTTCTAGGTTAAGTTGGAGTCTTGGGCTTGGGTGCCTAGGCTCACGGTTTTTTCTGCCACACCCCCTTTTGCTTCCATTCTTAGCCCCTTTCTGTTTGGGCTCAAATTTAGTCTGTCAGCCTAAAAAACGTTTTTCTGCACCCTTATTTATGTTAAGCTACACCTCTTTCCAGTTGGGCTTAAGCCCAGTATGCATTTAGAAGCAATTTAAGGTTGACACCCCTATTTTCATGTTTACACTCTTTTTCTCTTGGACTTGGACCCAACTTACTACTAGGAATAAATTAGGTTTAGACATCCCTTTTCCTTATTTAGGCACCCCTTTTATTGTTTTCTTTTTTTTTTACTTTTGTCATTTAATTTTTAGTGTTTTTTTTTACTTTTTATTTTATTTAGTTATTTATATTTTCCTTTTCTTTTAATAAAATAAAATCAAAAATATTTTGAAAAGGCTTAAACACACGTGAGACCGCTCGCGTAGGCCTTGTGTTAAAAACCTTTTCCTTTTCTTTTACAAAAATAAAATCAAAGATATTTTGAAAAGGTTTATACACACGTGAGACCGCTCGCTTAGGCCTTGTGTTAAAAACTTTTTCCTTCTCTTTTACAAAAATAATCAAAAATATTTTGAAAAGGTTTAAACACACGTGCGACCGCTCGCGTAGGCCTTGTGTTAAAAACCTTTTCCTTCTATTTTATAAAAATAAATAAAATCAAAAATATTTTAAAAAGGTTTATACACACGTGCGACCGCTCGCGTAGGCCTTGTGTTAAAAACATTTTCCTTCTCTTTTACAAAAATAATCAAAAATATTTTGAAAAGGTTTAAACACACGTGCGACCGCTCGCGTAGGCCTTGTGCTAAAAACTTTTCCTTCTCTTTTACAAAAATAATCAAAAATATTTTGAAAAGGTTTAAACACACGTGCGACCACTCGCGTAGGCCTTGTGCTAAAAACCTTTTCCTTATCTTTTACAAAGAAAGTCAATAAAAAATAGTTTTAAAAGGGATTTAAGCACACGTGTGCCCGTTCGCGGCGGCCTTGTGCTAATAAACCTTTTTCCTTTTTCATACAAAAACAAAAAATTCTTCAAACACAAAAAACCAAAACATCAAAGTTTCCAAACAGCAAACAGTTTCTGAAAGAACTACGTAACCCTGATTTCTCATTTGGAATGAGAATACGTAAGAGCAAGGTCAATCCTTGTCGGGCACGAAAATTAAAAAATATATTTTGTCTTTTTAGGGAGATTAAACATTTTGAAAACCACATCCTATTCGCGTATTTAATTAAAGGTACTGCCTTAGGGCAAGCGTTGTGGGGTGCTAACACCTTCCCCACACGTAACCAACTCCCGAACCCAATCTTTGGTTTTCGTGGACCATGTCTTTTCTTTATGGTTTTTTCCATAGTTTTCCAGAATAAACTACGGTGGCGACTCCAAAATCTCTTTTCAAATCTGTTTTCCTTTTTTTGGATCGTCGTCGTCCCGTCGCGATTTTCGGTTGCGATATATATATATATATAATTTATAATCCTATGTTGGAATTTTATATTTTTAAATTATTTTATAAAGATTTTTTACTTTTTTAAGTATTTATAGGAAAACATCTAAATAATTTTTTTACTCAACAATTCAATGGTCTAATGTGTTCATTGGTGCACTAAACACCACCCATGATCATTAAACTCACTCATCCATCTAAAATAAGAAACATGAAACAATAAGTTGAAAGTAAACTCATTTAGGAAGCTTAGAAAAACATTTCTTTGGGAAATTAACTGCATCTTGTACAGTGGTCTAAAAATTATGAGTTTATAGTTATTTGAAAGTTCTTTGAGTATATATTCCAACAAAACAAGAATCAACTAATTTGGAGTTCGGTGGAGAAAGTTAAGAGCAAAACAACCAGCAAAGGTTAGAGTTGGTAGAAATATATAAAGTTTTAACTATAAGAAATTAATTGCACCTACTCAGATGTCCAAAAATCACAAATTAGTAGTCATTGGAAAGAGTTTTGAGTCTACTTTCTAATAATAAAAGAATCACATCATTTGGAGGTTTGTGGAAAAAGTTATGATTAAAATAGTCATCAAAGGTCAAAGTTGACAACATGTTATCTCACTTAAATTGCCTTTGGGGAGTGTAGGCCATATAGTCCCTTGTAATTGGTTATAAGGTCAAACGATTACACGAAAAAAAAATCTGGTTTTGTACAGAAACTTGTGCTACAGGAGCCAGTTGTGGGTACATAAGTAGCCAAAGAGATTTTTCGTAATTTTTTCATATTTCTTGAATGGATGAGACTTCTTTTTAGTGTTTAAGTGTGAGTAGAGCTTGAAAACTGAGGTTTGGGCAGTCCATGGTGGACGAAAGACCCAATGTTGGTGTCATACCAAGTTAGGTGAAGTCCTCAAACAAGTGTAGGTCATTTTGGTCATTGTAATCGATTACAAGGACCTTGTAAATGATAACACGAACAAAAATATGGTTTTGCAAAAAAAACTTGTGCTACAGGACCCAATTGCGGGCATATAAGTAACCAAAGACATTTTATGTAATTTTTTCATATTTCTTGAATGGATGAGAGTTATTTTTAGTGTCTATGTGTGAGTAGAGCTTGAAAATCAAGGTTTGCGCAGTCCATGGTGAAGGAAAGACTCAATGTTGGTGTGATGATCATGTTAGTTAAGTCCTAAAACTAGTTTAGGTCATTTTGTCCCTAGTAATCGATTATAAGGGCCCTGTAAATGATTACACGAAAAAAAATTTGGTTTTGTACAAAAATTTGTGCTGTAGGAGCCAGTTGTGGGCACATAAGTGACCAAAGAGCTTTTGTAATTTTTTCATATTTCTTCAATGGATGAGACTTCTTTTTAGTGTTTAAGTATGAGTAGAGCTTGAAAACTAAGGTTTTGGGAGAAAGTTAAGAGCAAAATAACAAGCAAATGTCAGAACTGATAAGAATATATAAAACGTTAGCTTTAAGGAAATAGCTGTACCTACTCAGATGTCCAAAAATTACAAATAAGTAGTCATTGGAAAAAATTTTCAGTCTATTTTCTAATAAAAAAGAATCGCATCATTTGGAGCTCTGTGGGAAAAGTTATGATTAAAATAGTTAGCAAAAGTCAAAGTTGACAACATGTTATCTCACTCAAATTGTCTTTGGTTACTTATGTGCCCGCAATTGGGTCTTGTAGCCTAAGTTTTTTTTGCAAAACCATAGTTTTGTTCGTGTTATCATTTACAGGGTCCTTGTAATCGATTACAATGGCCAAAATGACCTACACTTGTTTGAGGACTTCACCTAGCTTGGTCTGACACCAACATTGGGTCTTTCGTCCATCATGAACTGCCCAAACCTTAGTTTTCAAGCTCTACTCACACTTAAACACTAAAAAGAAGTCTCATCCATTCAAAAAATATGAAAAAATCACGAAAAGTCTCTTTGGCTACTTATGTGTCCACAACTGGCTCTTGTAGCACAAGTTTTTGTACAAAACCAGATTTTTTTTTCGTGTAATCGTTTACAGGGCCCTTGCAATTGATTACAAGGGACTGTATGGCCTACACTCCCCAAAGGCAATTTAAGTGAGATAACATGTCAACTTTGACCTTTGTTGACTATTTTAATCATAACTTTTCCACAGACCTCCAAATGATGTGATTCTTCTTTTTATTAGAAAATATACTCAAAACGTTTTCTAATGACTACTAATTTGTGATTTTTGGACATCTGAGTAAGTACAGTTAATTCCTTAAAGTTAATGATTTATATATTCCTGTCAACTCTTTAGCTGGTTGTTTTGCTCTTAACTTTCTCTACCGAACTCCAAATGAGTTGATTCTTGTTTTGTTGGAATCTATACTGAAAGAGCTTTCAAATGATTAGAAACCCATAATCTTTAATTTCCTAAAAAAACGTTTTTCTAAACTTCTTAAATGAGTTTACTTTCGACTTATTGTTTCATGTTTCTTATTTTAGATAAATGAGTGAATTTCATGGTCATGAGTGATGTTGAGTGCACCATGAATTAGACCATGAGTAAAAAGATAATTTATATAAGTAACACACTTTTTTTAAGGTGAAAATTCAGTTTTTAGAAAACGAAATTCTAAATTATATTTTACTTCTTTTCTTTTATAATCTTTTAGAATTGAGAAATCGAATTCTAAGTTTTATATATATATATATATATAAAATTTTCTGTTAGAATTTTATATTTTTAAATATAAGATACAGTTATATTAAATATTTTGTATGTTATGTTAGAAAAAAAAAATCACGAAATTTTATCTTGAAAGTGTTAAAATAATATACATAAAATTTATATCTTTTATCATAGCACAATAAAAATAAGTATGCATATAATTTAATATAATTATTATTATAATAAATTATTTTAATTACTTCTTCTAAATAAACTACTTCAGAAATAAAAAAAATAAAAAGAATTTAATTGTATGCAATTCAATTATTATATAGTTTAATTTCTTAAAATGGTTGAATTATTATATAGTTCAATTTCTTATAAAACTATTGATAATGACTATCATACATGAGAATGGTAAAGATAATCATAATGTTGATGGTGATGTTATGATAATTTTACTAATAATAGTAATAATTATAATAATAAACAATAATTATTTATATTCAAAAGAATGAATTTTTATTATTAAATAATGTGTTTTTAATGTATTACAAAGCGACCTACAATTCCACCTCTTTGTCGTCATCTCTCACTCACATCACATAAATTTTTTGCATGCTAATAGCTTTCCGTAGTACAAGGATTGCAATAAATTATTTCCTCTAATTTCAACCTAGGTAGCATTGATTTTTCATATGCTTAGTACAATGATTAGATGGCATATTTATGTTATTTTCTTTTATTGAGTTTTGACACAATTTAAACAAGTTCTATGTAACTAGGTTATAAAAAAATAAAACACCTACTATAACTTAATTAAAAGCTATGCTTTTTTTTAAGAACTTTTATTATAAAGAAGCTTTTGACCAATTTTTTTTTTCTTTAAAACAACTCAGAATAATTGAACCAAAAATATCCTGAGTTGCATTGAAAGGGTACCTGTTACAGTTTCAACATCATTAATGATACTTAGACAACATATTTTTTGACAACATTTAAATATTATTTGCGTGTCATTCTGTGATTGGTCCAAAATTATTTCAAAATCAATAATAATAATTATAAATACCACCATGGACCAATCACAGAAAAACACATAGATAATATTTAAATATTATAAAAAAAAAATATTATCCAAGTATCATTGTCTCTTTTAGAAAATGATACAAATATGAGTAGTTTGTTTGATGTGATGTTTTTCCCTTGCATTGAAAACATCATGTACTATTAACATCTTTTGTTGTAACTTGAACGCAAATAAGAATCTAACACCATTGTACTTTATGACCAAACGTTATTATGTTGTATTGCATACTGCAGAATAGGTAGTTGAGGTTGAGCTACCCTTAGCCAAAAATCATTATTGCATTAGTTAGAGTTATTGTGGGAAGAATTGACACGCAAACAAAATTGGAGAAGTACAATAATAACATGAAGCATTGAAAAAAGCACAATAAAAAATGTTACTAAGCAAAATTATTTATACATTTAGTGTATATCATCGGGCACTTTTTGCTCATATTACGATAGGACCCGTTTTTAGACCAGCATATCTAAGTAAACATATATTCGGTCCATTCCTATTCAGTAAATAGAAATCAAATAAAATACTTAGTTGTTATGGTACATGGTAAAGTATAATGAAATATAATTAACATACTTCATAAAAATGTATTATTTATACTTATTATGAGTTTTTATGTGGATAGACTTGAAACTATTAACTCAAATACTTATTAAGCGTCATAGTGTCTTATAGAGACACAACTTCCTTTTATCTTAGTGAACTAACACTTAAAAAACGGACGGAGTATTCTAAAAATTAAAGGTTAAAAGTTTTGGAAAGCATTTGAAAATTTTTGCAAAGTACATCCTCGCACTGTAAGAACAATACATTTGTTTCATTTCTTTGTTTTATTGTTGGAGTTGGAGCTTGTCACATATTTTAAGCACTTGTTTTATAAGTTGTATGACCATTTTTTTAATTTTCACTAGTACAAAAATAGGGTATAACGTCATGCATTTAACGTCCAACCACTGAATAACCAAAGGTTAAAAATGACCGATGACATTTTTATAAAGAAAGTTTAATTAAGATGTCAGATTTAAACTTGTCCAATGTTGATTGATTATCAGACGTCAGATATGGTCAAGTTCGACGTCCTATTAGGTAAATTTTCGCAAAAATGTTTGGTGCGAAAGTGAAAATGTTCTTACGTATGACTTCGAATGTCCTAGAATCATACTTCAAAAGGTTATAAAACGTCAAATTCCCTAGAATCAGACATTATATGTTACTGAGTTCAATACAATTTTGGGAGGGAGATTGAAAATTCATTCATTTTATCTTAGCGCGAGACTCTTTTCTTTGTTAAAACTTTTCTCAAAAGAAGCTTGACGACCAACACATGTAGTCTTTCTTTCATTTTATGATCGATTGCTTTGGTGTTCTTCTTCATAGACGCATTACGCTTTCTCTCTCACTGGTAGGAACACCTTAATCCGACGAACCCACCTTTAAAAAGGTTAGTTTTTGTTTTCATTTTCAAGAACTCTTTTTGTTATATTGTTGAATTTGTTTGTTGTTCATACTCCTTGTTTGTTGTTCATATGACACTACACATTATACATCCAAACTTTAAGGTAAAATTGAGAGTATATTCAAAATAAGTCCAAATGACTTGAAAATTTGTTTAAAGCACAAAAATATCATAAGAAACCCCAACAATTATATATATATATATATATATATATATATATATATATATATATATATATATATATATATATATATATATATATATATATATATATATATCGTCAAGGGTCGAAGATCTAATACCAATGCATGAAAAACCAGAGAATGTTTTGATATTCAGTATAAGGAATGATACTCATGTCACACTCAACAAAAAATGAAAAGGTGAATGTTAAGTCATGGATAAAATCAAAATTTGTTTTTAGAACTTAAAAGTCTAAAAGATTCTCACACAGAAAAATCTCATATAAGACTGTCTATATTCCACATTAATTCTTAATAACTAATATTTAATATCCATTAATTTTACTTTTAATTCGTTATGAATCATTATTTTTTATATTTAATAATTAAAAGATAAAAATTAAAAAAATAACAAAAGACTCATCAAAATCATATTAAAACACCATGCCTTAGCCATTCTCGTGAAAATGTTGAAGACACGCTAGCCCGAGGTGTCAGGCCTTATGCCAAGCAGTTCTCCTGTAGTGGTTAAGGTACTATTCCAAGGATTGTTATAGAGAAGAGTGAGGGTGGTGGAATGTTGTGAAATCTGGGACGGTGATACAAGGCATGCATGGGTTAGAACCAATTGAATACATGGCCTCTGCCTCTCCCAGGCTTCTCCTCTTGAGTGCTTCTGCTATTAGTGTGTTCATGGCTTATTTTGAGCACATATTTTTTTTCTTGTATCCCGATCATTTATTGTTCATATACCAATAGGCTCCCATGTAATTCATCAATGGTGAGAATATTAATTTCATTTGACTCCTCTATAACGCAAACGACGTAGTTGTAGAGATCTCAATATTTTACTTACCACAATACTTTATTCTACTGCATTCCATTGGACTTCATTTTACTCATTATAGTCACGGCGTCGCCCAAAAAGTTGTCCATTTTTCTCCTTATTTTATGGTGAGTAGCTCAAATTCTTTCCTTGATGCTTGAAGTTGTTTGCGTTACAGTCTTGTAGACCTTGGTACTTCTGTTTCATACAGATCCAAATTGCTTGTGATGTATTTTTGACAAGGATAGTCTCCAATGTTTCCCTATCAATGGATTGAAAGAGAAAATTTTTGACTCTCAAGTCATTGAGTATGGTTGTCTCCACAATTCCCTTTTAAGACTCACCACTCGATCCTAAACCAATTACAGTTGTACAAGACTCCACAACTCCTTGCTCTGAAGGAAATTCTCCATAGTCCACTAGTACACTATTTTTTACCATAAGCACCGGTTTCTCAACCGAACCGAAACATATCCTGACGAGGTAAAAAGTCTTCTCCATATGCCTCGGTTGTGAACCAAGTTAGTATCTCGTCCTCTACTGCCTTCGTTGGGACCTGAACCGAGGCAGTAGAGTGGTTTTTACTTTTTTTTCTAGGTCATGAAATATCTGCCTCAGAAGATCCTGCTAGCTTAAAACGTTCAATTGTAACATCCAAGTTTTCCTTCCAACCACTCATTCCTAATTTGCATTCAACTTGGGATCTTTCAAAAAGCTTTCATCTTCTCCTCTACATTGTCAAAAAGTTGAAGTGGCTCTTTAGAATCCCAGCCAGATAGATCTATCTTCTTAGCAAGTGCAAAAGACCAATGAAGTTTAGCCATTTCAAATTGCTGTTGTCCCAGAGCCAACAATCCCTCATAAAAAATTGATTGAGAGTGCTTCCTCGTACTTCTCAGCCATGATGTCTTCTTAAAAAAATGGTTTAGATAGCTGGTTAATTTCTGCAGCAAATAACCATTCAAAGAAATCAACAACACATAAGACAAATTGTATTTTGAGATTAAACAGAAATGTCAAACTTTTTCAAATGAACACACCATATTGTATTTTGGGCACATATCAATGGCATCTGCATTCTCGAGAAGCCACGCGAAATCTTCTTCTCCAACGCATCACAACCACTATGTGCCTCTGTCAATCCAACCCATGCAGCCTACGAAGGACTCCGCTGCTAGCCACCAAAACCCCCATGGCTACTCCACCAGTGCAACCATCAACAACCCTCACCAGATCCCCAAAAAGAAATTCCCCAAACTCAAAACCCTAACTTTCTCAGTCGTCGTGTCTCGCCGCGCCTTCGCCACTGAGACGCCTACTCCGTCAATTTCCCATCCTCCTCCTTGCAACCAGAATAGAACCAAAAAGAGAAGAGGGAAGAACAAGAATGACCAATCGCACCGCCACGAGCCACCACGAACACTACTGCGAGCCACCATGAAGACCGCCTATCGCGCCATCTCCACCTTGTCGTTGTTAGGTTGTTGCCTCCGCGCAATCTACTCCAACGTGGTCGTCTGCGGTGAAGAGAAATGGCAAAAGGAGACACTAGTGGAAAAACGCGGTTTAACGTCGGTTATTTTGAGCTTTTAACGTCTACTAAACAACCGACGTCATTTCCGGTGACGTCAATGAAACGTCGGACATGAATATAACCGACGTCTGTAATGACGTCAGTCAGTGCCATGTCCGACGTCACTAAACGTCGGAGTAGGACTAAATGGACGTCTAAAGACATTATATAGACGTCGGTCTGAGCAATAACCGACGTCGAAGAGGCACTAAAGACTTCCAAAATGACACTGACTGACGTCTAAAACGTACTATAGATGTCGGTGTATACATTAACCGGCGTCTAATACAGTGGTTGTGTTTTAGTGCAGTTTTGTTCCCGTCTTTGGATAACCTAGTAACACAATCTCCTTTTGCTAGTTTCCCCCAAAAAAATGCTTGCGTCTTTTGAATTTCTTATGGCATTTCAACCCAAAACCGAACCTGGGTTGTTGCTTAGTTCCATTTTCATCTGCAAGAGGAAAAAATCACGATGAAGCGATAACTAGGCAACGACCCAGGGTCGTTTTTGGGTTGAAATGACAAAAGAAATTCACAAGACGTTGTTTTTTCTGGGAGGCAGTTAGAAAATGGAGAATGTGTTATTACGTTACCCCAAGAAATGAACAAAATTGCACTAAAACACAACACAAAGAAAGCAAATTTTAATCAGTTGAACAAGAAGATAATCGACGAAAGACTAAACAAAGTTTAAACGGTAAGCATAAAAAAAACCACTTGGGATGCAATGCGGAAGAGAGAAAAAGAAGAGAAGGAAGATGATAAAGATATCAGAAACAATAATGCAATGTCGCAAGAGAGAAACAAGAGAAAAAAGAGAAGAGAGGAAGACGATATCAGAAATTGAATGTTGTGAAGAGTCTGCTGTTTATTTAAAATGAAATGGAGCATCGGTTGTGAAGGGGCACCGACGTCTATAGTTAACATTTAAACTGACTTTTTGAATGCCCATTAGACGTCGGTTGTGAAGGGGCACCGATTGACGTTTCACTTCATGTCAGGGACGTAGACGACAGTTGTGAAGGGGCACCGATGTTTATAATAATATAGACGTCGGTGTTCTGCTGTCGGACGTGGAAGTGCCTCGGAGTTTGATGCACATAATTAATTACAGGCACATAAGCGTCGCGCACCCTGAAATGCGTGTCTATTTTGCAGAAATTTTTGTCTTCCCGTCTTCCGGACAGGCCATAAACGTCGGTTTTTGGCAACCTGACATCTAATCGCCTGGGAATCAGGTGACCAGCATTAACTGCACCCAAGTAGACGTCGGCCCCCTATCACAACCGACGTCAAATGCGCAGGAGAAGTCTGTCTTCTCGCCTACCTCATTACATTGGACGTCGGCTTACGACAGAGCTGACATGTACTGCTTAATAGATGTCGTATTACTTTGAAGCTGATGTCTAGGTTACCATCTTATTTACGGTAATGCCATCGGTCATCATATGACGTCGGTGGAGCCCTAACAGACGTCTATGAGCTGACGTTAAACAACGTTTTTCCACTAGTGAGAGGAATTCTCCCTGGCTTGTGCGAGAGCTTTTCGTGAGGTTTTTTATGGTTAGATGTCCGAGAAGGAGAAGGACCCATGGGCTGGTCCGTGAAGAAAAGAGAAGTCCAGTAGCTTTTTTAGGTGTTAGGCATCGGTTAGAATACTAACCTAGGTCATATAGTGTGCATATGTCTCGAGTCCCAGTAAACTGAGGCAGTAGATCAGGAATAAAAAAGCTGTCAGACCAAAAGTCAAATTAGCATAAATTTTGTAGGGTATTATGCATCAGTTTAAATTTTAATCGAGATTATATGGTGTATATGCCTCGGTTCTCCTTGAACCGATGTAGAAAAGTTTGACTAAACTACAAATATGCCACCGTGTTCTGATAAACTTTGGTTGCTCCTAAACTGAAGCATATTGTGCGATTTTAAATCCTCTTTTTTTACTAGTGGTCATTGCCCAAAAGTCATAATGATCATCAAATTTGGGAATAACATGTTGTACAATTTCAGGAGTTGTCATCTTACTTAAAATGAAAGAAATCACTCACTTACGGATTGGATCAAGACCCTTACAAAACTTTGATACTAATTATTAATCTAACATATAAATAAAAGGGATAGAATGCTTAGAGAGACAAAACACACAAACTTATCATTCAAATAATAAATAAAAAAAATAGGCTATTTATATCTATTTACATTGAAGCAAAACGGTTTGGATCACACGTCACAGTGTGATCCCTAATTTATTGAAACTACTTTATATAATAGGAGAAAGTTCTACAACAACAAAAAAAACATAATAAATAAACAGAAAAAAAAAACCTTTAAAAAAACCTAACACTAACAACGGCACAACGGTGTAACAGTGAGAGATTATATGGATTATGAGAGTGAGAGTTTATGCTTTCATTAGAGTGAGCAAAGAAGAGAGTATTGAAGAATTTTGGTATGAGGATTGAATTTTCAGGAGAACTTAATGAGCGGAAAAGGAATTTTTAAGAAGGTTTAAGAACATGGATCCGTAGATAAGATCTATTTCTATGATTCAATTTACCTATAAATTAAGATCCTTTATTGAATTTATCTACGAAAATTAATATCAATAAATAAATATTTGTATGTAATATTTAATTTATCTACATAATTTAATTTCATAGGTAATATTTGTATATAATACTTAATTTACTTACATATTTATATTTGCAAGTAATAATCGATAAGGAAATTATAATTTGTTTGTAGTATGAGTACTTCCATTATTCCTTGAAAATTACAATGACTTCCTTAACAATTAAATTTGTATAGAACTTTATAAATCTTTACTTTAATTTCCAAACTTTATTTTATTTCCTCTTTCTATTTCCACTCTATGTTACTAATCAAATCAAAATTCTCCTTATATTATCACAACCTTTTGTATAAAATGAAAGATATGAAATCATCAACAATTATCACTGTCTTCTAACAAAAATAAAATAAAATCAGCAACTATATAAATTTAATAATATTATTTTGAATTTATATCAATTTTTACTATGACAGGCCTAGTTGGTTGTCTCTCAAATTTGATCAAATTGAATGTATGGGTGACGCAATTTAATGCAATAGACGTGGAACATAATTGGTTGAATACATGCTTGTACTGTTTTCTTTTTATTTGCACTTAGGTAAAACAAACGTTTGAGTGTGTTCAACGTGTTTCGTTAGTAGTTGGATGTCAATGATTTTGCATGCTCAGTTTTGTGTAGGACTGCAATAAATTATTTCCTCTAATTTCAACCTACTTAACATTGATTTTTCATTATGCTTGGTACAATGATTCGATGACATATTTGTGCAATTTTTTTTTTTTAAGTTTGGATTCAAACACTTTAATAAGTTTCATGTAACTAGGGGCAACCGGTTGGATCATATATAAATAATGTTAACCTGAAAAATAATAATATCTCGTAAGTAAATATTTGTTTAAAAAATATTTATGAATATTTTAAAACTCGCAAATATATATGAGTATCTATATTTTTTTTGAAAATTTTTAAAATAAAACTTGAATAAAATTTAAAAAATATAATATTAATTAAATTAAATTTTAATTTTAATTAAATTTAATCTAATAAAATATAAATTAATTTTAAATTTAATTAAATTTAACTTAATAAAATATAAATTAAATTTTTATTTTTATTTTTTCGAGTCATGGATATCTACATGTATGAGTAATATAATACTCGCATTCGATCGATTTATAAGTGATTATTAAAATATCTATTATTTTCACACTAGTGCAGAATCGTTGATTAACGTCACCCCTTAGACGTTGGTTATGGTGTGGTGCGACGTATATGACTGACCGATGGCATTTTCGTAAATAAGTTGGCCATATAGATGTCGGTTTGGAGTGGGTCCGATGTCTATAATATTGTAGACGTCGGTTTCACCTTAAACAGACGTCCATGGGCCTGACAGGTAGGTGAGAAGTCAGTCTATTTCTACTATATAAACGTCGGTTACAGGGGCCAAACGTCTATCTTGCTGCAATTAATGTGATTCACCTACCTCGCAGGCACTTAAACGTCACTTGGTACAGGATCGAAGTCTAGTGGACTGACCAGTTATTGAAAAGTCACTTTGTTCAGTGCTTTGGATGTCAGCGCCCCGTCGTCCAACATCTAAATGGCCTGAAAAGGCAGTTGAATAGTCTCTTAGACGTCGGTTTAGTCAGGACCCCGTAAGCAATTAATGTGATTCACTTACCCCGCAAGCAAATATACGTCCCTTTGTTCAGGACCGACGTCTATAAGTTTATAGACGTCGGCGCCCCAGGTCCTCGTCGTCTACTGGACTAACCGATTACTGAAAAGTCACTTCGTTCAGCGCTTTAGACGTCAACTTCCTTTGCATCCAACGTCTAAATGGCCTGAAAAAGGCAGGTGAAAAGTCTCTTGGATGTCAGATTGGTGAGGTAGCCGACGTCTATAAACGTCGGTTGGTACGATGACTGACACATAAATTCATGTTAAATAAACCGCGAACTCGCACTTACGCACACATCATCTTCTTCCCCCTCTCCTTTTCTCTCTCTCGCAGTTACACGCACAATCTTCTTCCTCCTCTCCTTTTCTCTCTCGCGCGGTATTGTAGTGCAGGTGCGTTTTTTTTTCAATCGTTTAAACTTTGTTTTAGTCCGATTAAATTGGTGTCTTGATCGGTTATCATCTAATAACCGATTAAAATGTGTTTTCTTTGTGTTTTAGTGCAGTTTTGATCCTCTCTCTGGGTAACGTAGTACCACATTCTCCCATTGCTAGCTTCCTCATAAGAAAAGTAGTGTCTTTTGGATGTTTTATGGCATAAGAGATGCAAAAGACGCAAGCTTTTTTTGTGGGGAAGCTAGCGAAGGGAGAGTGTGCTACTAGGCTATCGAAAGACAGGATCAAAACTACACTAAATCACAACAGCTATCTTAGACGTCGGTTAGTGCTATGTTGGACATCTATAGTGACCATAGATGTCGGTTAGTGACATGTTCGACCTCTATATATTCCCGTAGACGTTGGTTAAGGCATAGGCCGACGTCTATATAGTGCCATTAGACGTCGGTTGAGGCCTAGTCCAACGTCTATATAGTGGCCTTAGACGTCGATGATTGCATGAACTGACATCTAAATAAACGTCGGTCATTTGAAATTTCGACATCCCATTAACGTCATCCATATAGACGCCGATTGTAGAAGTGACGTTAAAAACCCAAAATAATAGACGTCTAAAACCCTTTCTGTGTTAATCAATACTTGTAAGTATCAATTGTTTATCACGAATTTTATTTATGAGTAGCTAGGATATAGATTTTTTTACCGTATGCAACTAGTTATAAAGATTGGAAAAAAGAGACTCCTCTGCTATAATTAAAAGCTACGTTTTTTTAAGGAAATTTTTTATAAACAAGTGTGTGACCAATTTTTTTCTTTCAAAAAAAAACTAAGAATAATTTAACCAAACACTCTCTAATTTGTATTGAATTAGGTGAGCACATTTACATTTTATTTGTTACTTTTTATGAGGAAGGAGTTCAAATTTGAGTAGTTTGTTCCTAATCATTTATAAAGAAATAAATGAAAAGAGTTTGTGCTACCACTTACTCTTATCCACTACATATGAGATGAAACATACCTAACATTGTTATAATCGTCAACTTTTGTTGCATGGAAACATCATGTATTAAATAAATAAGATATTGGCTTAATATTGATTTTAATATTTATAGTAATATTTTATTGTTTTTAAAATTTTTTATTTAATATGATCCCAATATTTATTTAAAAAGTTAATATAATTATTTCGTTAAATTAACATTAACAGATAATGATTTGATAAAATGATATCAATACGTTTTTGTTTCTTACAAAAGTACGAATTTTTCATTTTGTTAAATCATTATGCTATAACAATGTAATATTAATTAATGGAAAATATCATATTAATGTTTTATTAAACATTTAATCATATTAAAGTTAAATAAGAATTAAAAAGAACATTGAATAATTATTGCAATGACCAAAATAAATATTAAAACTAATTTTTATTGCAACTTAAATCTAAGCCAATTACAAACAACGTGGCACTTTACATTATTATTTTCCTTCTGCAGAGTAGTTGAGGTTGCAAAGCTCACTACGACACTGTAATTATTGTCGCTGTAATTATGGTATCAAGTGATCATATATAATAAATAATAAAAAATATATTATTTAACATGTCTAAATTTTTTACATTATTTAATATTATTTTTTTTATTCTTTTTAAAAATATAAATGTTTATATTTTTATAATTATTTTACTTTTATATTATATTAAATAAATGTAGAAGTGTATAATGGTAGTATTACTTAATAAATAAAAAAATTATTGAATAAACATAATAAAAAACATGCATTATGATTTTTTTTTTTTATGTAAGGCTTCTTTCAAAAGTTTATGATTTCGAACATAAATTTCATCTCATTACCATTAGAAATTAAGAAACATGAACTTTCAAAAGACTATATTTATGCATTATTTAAACATATATAATTACCGTAATAATATATATTGTTTGAGTATGTTTAATAGTTTTATATCATTTAAAAATTGAGATCAATATTTGTGTGGGCTAAATATGTTTTTAGTTTCTTAACTTTGAGTGTAAATTAGAATTAGTTCATCTTCAAAACTTTGGTCTAATTTCGTTCTCCAACTTTAGAAATGTATGAATTTAATCATTTTAAACAAATTTTGTTAACTTTATTTGAAGTTTCGAACGCGTTAACATTGAAGCAAAAATGTTTCAAACAGTATAAACAATCCAAATGCTATCGTGAAACGTGCTTGAAACATCAAATAAATCTAACAAAATTTAGTTAAAATGACTAAATTCATACATTTCTAAAGTTTGGGGAGTAAATTAGGTCAAAGTTTTGAAGATAGACTAATTCCAATTTTAACTGAAAGTTAAGGGGACCAAAAACATATTTAACCCTATTTTTTTTTTTAACTTTTCAAAAAAAATTTAAAAAATAAAATCGTAACAAAAGTTAAATGTCTAAAACAGATAATATTCTGTTGATATTATTTGAGAGACTCAATATCATCATATCACATATAATTTGATATTATTAATACATTAATTGCATCTTGGAAACACCATATATAAGCTATTTAATTAATTGAGAATGGTATATTATGGTAATTGATTAAGAATTGAAGAAAAGGAATTAATCTTGAATGGCCTAAAGCCATGTCGAAGACTTGCTTGCCATATTTTCTCAACGCTAAACGTCAAATTTCCACATTCGTGAACGTTCCAACCTTCTAGGGCATGCACTATTCCGGCCACGCGCCACGCGCTCATCACTCTCCTCGGCAGCCAGTTCTGTTGTACATGCAAATTCGTCATTGTGAAATTCATTTTGGCAACAAAAATTGCATAAAACCATGACAGAAAAATATTCAAATGACAAACTTCTTATGATAAGAAATAAAAATGATTAATATCCTATGTACAAGAAAAACGATAATAATAAACCTTCTTGTGGTTGGAAGTCTCACATCATCGAATAAAGCCAATCTATAATATGTAAGTGTGTGTAAACCTAATCTTATAAGTCAGTTTCATTGGATTGAATTAGGCTTGATATCAAAGCCAAATTAGAGTCTATCCTACCGAGATTTGTATTAACATATTGTTTTATCCACTATCGAGTCATTATCAGACTATCCATTAATGTCTAGTATCACGTTCGAGATGTATATACATTGACAAGAGAGGAGTGTGTTAGAAGTATCACATCATCGACTAGAAATAAAGTCAATTTATAGTATATAAGTGGATGTAAACCTCACCTTATAAGCTGATTTTGTGGGATTAAGTTAGATTTAAGTCCACTTCTTAACACTTTGTAATTGACATATTTAATATATATACCTTTATCTCATTTTTTTAGAAATTATAAAATGATGTATTGATAAAATTGGAAGAAACATAGAAAAGTGTGGGTTTAACTTCTAAAATATTAAAAAGTAGATTTTAAACTTAACTTAATCTAACAAAACCAACTTGTAAGATGGTTTTGTATCTATTTATATATTATATAAATTAATTTTATCTATAATCGATATGAAACTTCCAACATAAAATAACAAAATACTAATCACTAACATTTCGCGATAAAGAAAAAAAGAATATACCCAATAACTCATTTATAGGTTTTTTTTTTCTTTCTCTAACAAACGAAAATTGCATCTTATTATAATTACCTCACAAGAATCCACATTGACCAATGAAGGTGGAGCTATCATAGCTGGTGTGCTGTGATAGTAGCAGTCTTTACGAAGTTTCTTTGGAGGGAATTGGGAAACAGGAATGAACAATGATTCTTTTGCTGCTTTCTTTTGTTCTGCTTCGTTACATTGGTCTCCGACAAGCCAAATCTGCAAATACAAATCAAAACTCATGATTTCAATAATATCCTATTATTCATTTTTTTTTCATTCAAATTAGTTGAATTCAAATTAGTATAATGATACTTTGACAATATTTTTTTTACAACATCTTAATATCATCTATGCGTCATTTTGTGATTGGTCCAAAATTACTCCACAATCAATAATAATAATCATAAACATCAACATGGATCAATCACATAATGACACGTAAATAATTTTAAAATGTTGTCAAAAAAAATATTGTTAAAGTATCATTATCAAGGTGAAAGAAAAACATTGTTAGAGGGATTTACTTTTGCAGTGTAGGATCCTGGGAAAACCAAATTCTTTTTGCACTCCATGGAGAGTCTTAATTCAAGATCATCATATTCATCTTTGTACATAGTTGTAACCTGAAAAATATGATTCCAAATTCAATTATGGAAGGAGACTTCTATAGCAAAATTTAATTTCAATATTTATTGAATATATTAATTTATGAAATGTTTTTCAATATATTAATTAATTCCTGAAATTATGTCTACACTTTGTCTAATAGCCCTTATTTTTGTTGAATTATGTATATAACATTTATTAAAATCATTTTCAACCTAAAATCTTATAATATTTTTTCCAAGTCTTTCTTTTTTTATGTATTGTTCATCTTAATTATTCTCATTCAACTTAGCTCCAGAATCTTCACTTTAACAAAAAAGAAATTTATATATTACATGAATATCTTCAAAATTAAGTGAAACTTAAAATCCAACTTAAAAATATAAACGAAAACATTATTTAAATTTACGGACAAAATATGTAAAATTAATTTATATAAATAAAATTGTATTGAAATAAGACTCTAAACAGCTTGATCTATGTATGTTTTCCGGTAGATTTTTTTAAACTTATTTATTTATTTGTTTAAGCAAATAAAATTTTAAGAGAATATGCATAATAATTTTATGGGTTTAGCACAATGGTGTCAGATTTTAAATAATAAAATAAAATATTACAAAAATTGTCCCTATTAAAATTAGGGTTTTTGTTGTCATCTATTTTTAACCTATTTGTGTACATGCCTAATAACAACAATTAACTTAATTAGCAAGTTTTAATTACTTATAATCATGCTTAATTATAAGTATTAATTGCACATTTTAAATAAAACTAAAACATACCTTTGTACCCTTTTCACATAAAGCAGTAGCAATGGCATATGAAACCTTATTAGGTTTTCCACAAAGAAGCACTTCACTTGCTTCATTAGGAATGCTATTAAGAACAATGGCCACAACTAAGCTACTGCCATCCACAATCTTCATCTTAAGCTCAGGAAACCTTTTGATATAAAGTTCACCATATTTATTCAGTGAATCTCCCTGAAAAACCATTCAAAATAATAATTTATTTAACCACAATATTATATGAACACAGAAAAATTAAATCATGTTATTTTTAAATGAACATAAACAGTTTATATAGATGAAAGATAAATAAAATATATTAATGCATATCTAATAAGTTCATTTTTGTTACACAAAAGGGAAGAGATGATTACTTCCTACACCATCCCACATTGCTCTCTGCACCACCACGTACTAAAAATATCTTTCTTTAATGGTTTTCGAAATCCAATAAATTTTTCAAAAATTTCTTAAACGGATTTTGAAATCCGTTTTTGAAAAATTCTTTAATAGATTTCGACATCCGTTAAAGAAAAATTTCTTCAACAGATTTCGACATCTGTTAAAAGATTTTTCGAAAACTTTAACGAATTTTGACATCCGTTGAAGATTTGAAAAATCCTTTAACAGATGTCAAAATTTGTTAAAGAATTTTTTTCCGAGCGATTTCAACATCCGTTGAAGAAAAAAGTGAGGGTGTAAGATTTTTTAAAATATAAAGAATAGTTTTGAAATTTTTTAAAATGTGGTGGTGTAAGTAGCAACGTGAGAGTGGTATAGGGAGTAATCCTAGGGAAGAATGTAACATCTCCCAATATTTTGGATTGCGTTATTAACAAGATAATTTTCTTACTATTGCTTACTGTACTCCATAATTACTAAATGCACTCCCACAATACTAGGAAAACATCGGAATATCCTGCTGCAAAGAAGAGAGAAAATGCAGAAATAAAAATTTTTCTGATTTTTTTTTTTCGGAAGTATTTCATTTGTTCTGAAAAATTCTTTCCAGAACATAATTCATGTAAGAGTGCTCTAAAAATCTCATTACGAAAGAGATTATATGCATTATGAAAAGTTTATTCTATAAATCCCCCTTCTGTAATGTACTTCGTACGTCTTGGAAATACTAATCCAAAAATTTTATTCTAAAATTTTTGTTTTGAAAATTTCATTAAATGTTTTCGAAATGTAATTTGGAAGTCACATTTTAAGGAGAGTAAAATGGTCATTCTGAAAAGTTGAGGGGTGTGAAAGAAATGGTGGTGGTGCAGAAAGTAGAAGCCTATTTTTCTTCATGATTTTGCAACAGTGGGACCCTTGGGGGAGTCCAATTGTGACACCTTGGCCCATAAAATGTTTTGAATAAAAATTCAAAATGGTTTTTAATTTTTTTATACACATAGGGGTCTAATTTTGATTCCTAAACTCAATGGATTATCAAAATTACCTTTATTTAATAAATATTTGGAACTTAATTGAATAAAAAGAAATATAAGAAACAAAGTAAATCGTAAAATAAAGTTACTTGCCTGATTTGAAAGACCTAGACTTAGAACCTTTGCATTGCTTGACTCTGCTTGAAGTATTGCATCTTCTATGAGTTTGTTAAGAGTTTCACTTTGCCATTTGAAAAGGTACTGTGAAGAGTGTGAATATTATTCATAGAAAAATACTTAAAATAATTATTCTTTCACGTACCTACAATTTTTACATTTGACACTATTCTTTCTGACACAATGAAAAAATTTACACTTTTATGATTATTTTATCCTTATAGTATATGTGAAATGAATATAAAAATGTGTCATCGTACTGTTATACAAATATATATTAATAAGTGGAAACTTACTTGAACATGGAATCTAGGTATAACCCATGATTGCAAATTGAGCATTTTGAAAGCATTCCTCTCGATGACAAAGGTTTGGGCATAAAACCAAGTGACAAGAACAGAGGAAAGAGTGAAAGGCCACATCAAATAAAGGTACCATGTTGAAGATTGTGGTTTTGAGGCTAAGGAAGCAAATCCCAACCTCAGATGAAAAATGGATTCTGGTGTTGTGAGATGTGTCAGATGAACAACATCAGGTGAAATTTCTTCTCTCTTTAATGATGTTTCATATGTGCTGTCTGTGTTCTTGTCCATCGTACCATATATGTAATCATAAATTGGCATGAACAGTGAGTAATTCGTCCTAAACTGGGTATGATGCAGTGAGTGAAACCTGTCAAAAACAAAATTTACTTCAATAATAGTAATCAGTGATTCTTAGGATTATAATAGTAATTAGTTAAAATCTTGTTATCTTAATATTATAGATTAATTTAGATTCTAATTCAATAATAAAGATTATTTTAGGATCAACATTTTTTAGTCTTAACTAATATAATTATTAATTATTATTTTTCTTTAAATTTAGTTACTATTTAATGATTTTTATGTATTAATATTTGATTTCATCTATTTATCTTAACACTAAAAAGAAATATGTGAAATTTTTGTTAGTATCGAAATTATTGATTTGTTTTGATGACTGACTTAAAACATTGTAATAATAACACCAACACAACATAATAACATTAAATTGTAACAATAATTAGATAAATGTCACCATATAAAATATATCATACGAAGAAACTTATCCTTAAAAGATTTGTGGAAATAATTCAAACATGAGTTTAAATATCACATTAACTAAATGATAAAATTAAACATTATTAATACAAAAAAAAAATTATAAACCTAATTTTTAAAGTTTTGAGTGAAAAATGAGGTTAGTTTTTATATGAATATGAATTAGACTAAAACAACTTTTGTATAATCTCTCCTAATCAATAGAAGAAGAAAAAAAAACCATCCATCCTCACCTATTATCACCATTTTCTAACAAAAAAAACTCAGCAACTATGAAACTAAAAAAGAATAATTAATATTGGTTTGAAGTGACATAAATTTCTACTATGAGAAGTCATAGATGGTTGTTCCAATCATAGTTGATGAACTACAAGTGGCTTCACTACAAAGGTGACACATTAATGAATTAATTAACCGAAATTAATGTAATTCAATCATATGAATAGGAAACTAACATATGAACAAACGATAATGATGTGTTCAAATTAGAAGAACTAATTTAATGCAATACTTGTACGTAATATAAGTAAACCTATGAACTAATAACCACTTTTAAACATTGAAAGCAACCAAAGTGAGACACGTTGAACATGTTATCATATTTGATAGATTTGTCAAGATGAGTCACAATCCGCAGGTCAGTCCAGCGCATCACGGGGTTGAGTCGGGTTGGATTTGAAAAAATTGTATTTTTTTTTATACGAGTCAGATTTTAATCTGACTCATTTAAATCCGACTCATCCGAGTTGAACTCGTGGTGGGCCGGATTGGCCCACCAACACACCTACCTAATTTTTTATTAAAATTTAATTTTAGTTTTATAAAAATTATTTATTATTTTTTTGTTTAAAAAAATTATTTAAATTCCCTATTTTCAAAATTAAATAAACACTTATGTTGATAGTGAAATTTGTTTATAATTAAATTATAAAAAGTTTGTAATTATTTTATTTTAAAAAAATTATAATTAAATGTCATGTTTACCTATCAATCTGTAGTGAATCGAACCGAATTCGAATTTTTCTAACTTTTTAATAAATAAATCGGATAGGGTTCACTCACTAAGTGATCAACTCACTATACCAAGCCGCATCACAGCACTAATATTTGAGTAATATTTGAGTAATGTTTTTGATTCGCAATTAGGTAAAACAGACGTTTGATTATGTTCCACGTGTATCATTTGTTGTTGAATGTCAATGTTTGTAAATAGTAGAATTAAGAGGACTGCATTGCATTAAATTATTTCCTCTAATTTCAACCTAGTTAGAATTGATTTTTCATATGATTAGTACAATGATTAAATGCAATACCAAGTAGTTGTTCTTTATGTGTCACCTATGTACTGAAGCCACATGTTGTGGAATGTTAGTTAGTTATTCATAACTTGGATCACTATATCATCCATATAGCTTTAATTATGAACAACAAAAAATAATAATGCTTTGACTTTTCAACATAATAAAAAAATATCTTTTAAGGACAGAATGTAGGGTTACATCAATCAACAGTTTTTTAAATAATGATTACTTTTACTTTATATATATATATATATATATATATATATATATATATATATATATATATTTTATTTTGAAATTTTTAATTGTAAGTGTAGATAAAAAACTTAAAACTCAAATTTTGTCTTTGTTATTAAAATGGGTGATTTATAATAAATTTTATTATGAATTGGAAAGTGTTACTAAGTGGAGGAGTTGAATTTATATTTTAATGTTTGTTAATTACTGTATATAATATATTGGAGTTGTAATATCATGTTTGTCTTACTAATATATTTTTTATTATTGATAGAAAAACTATCTTTTGATTATTTGATTTGTATATTTAAATTTCAAGTACATATAATTAATTGCAGTTGAGGAGGCCTTTGCTTCCTAATTTTTTTATAGATATTTAAATTAATATATAATTTGAAATATAATTTTTTTAATTTTAAAATATTTAATATATTTGGTATTCAAAAAAATTTATATATTCATATAAAAATTGTAACACCCTCCAAATATTTGTTAAAGATCATCCTAACAAATATAGTAAATATTGGTAGTGGATATATTGAAATTTGTTGAATAAATAATAATAATAATAATAATAATAATAATAATAATAATAATAATAATATAAAATATTATATTATTTTCCTTACATTGATAACCAAATCTTACCTTAAAATAGAACATATAACCTTTCCTATTTTCATTATATCTATAACAAAATTTTACCTTACAATAGTTTCATGACAAATACGTATTATTTTCAAATCATTTAACTTTTTTTTTCACTAAGTTAGTAAATTAAATAAATAAAAATTCATTTAATTCTTTAATGGATTTTTTTTTCCACACCACCATTATTGATGCAAACATGAAAGCAACACTCACCCACATTTGTCACTTCTATTGAGCTGTCAGCTTTGTAATGAAAAATTTTTAATGAAAAATGTGAATAAGGATATAGGTTCATATAATAAATTTTGGAAATAATTATTTTAATAATATACTCCTTATCGTTTTTTATATGTGGAATAAGGTTATTCAAAGAAGGTTATAGTTAAGTAAAATAATAATTTGATATTCTGTTAGATGCACGTAAATTAGGTAAAGCTTAAGCAAAAAGTAAAAATATAATTAATGTTACTTTAAACCTATAAAAGTTAAAAACCATGTTTTAAAAATTTAACCTTAAAAAAAGGTAGTATATAGTTAAAATATTTCATTAATAATTCTGTAAAAACAAATTATATTATGCTTGTAATAATAAGAGCAAAGTACACCTTTTTCCTTCATAATTCCAGAAAATGTCACACAACACTCTACCTTAAAATATTGATCGAAAAAGTAACAAAAAAACTAAATTAAATGAAAGTTCACAGGATATATATATATATATATATATATATATATATATATATATATATAATATGTTATAAGATGACAAAGAGAGTTCCACTATTCATATTGTATTAATGTTAGTACTGTCTCTTTCTTGCAGTTAGAACACTTCTATATGCTGGAAAATGAAATTCAATGTGCACTATTTCTAATTAAATATATTGAAGGAATTAAATGATTGACTTTTTCTTTATTATATACAAATAAAAAATCTGCACTTTATTGCAACTGTATACTCTTAATTGTTAAATATGATCTAAAAAGGGTGAATTTAATATTGAGAAGTGAATTTTAAGTCTAATTCAACTTCACATATCAATTTGTATTTTATTTATATATTATAACATGGTCTTATTTTTAGTAGATGTTGGACTTTTAACATTTAGACAATAATATTTTATAGACATAATGATATTAGAATCGAAATATGAAATGACATAATTATAATAAATATTAAGAGGTGTAATATAATTTAAATTAGTGAAAAATAAAAGAGGTAGAAAAACTTACGATGGAGTGTACATGAGATACTTTAGGAAGGGAAGTGTTGAGAAAATGGAGTTTGGAATGAATTCAAAATTGCAGTGACCCAAATTGTTCATGAAATCAATGTATCCAAGATAGCCAGCATAGGATGCTATGGAAGCTGTTCTTGTGACCACAGTTGAATAGAGTGGAATGGCAAATAACAAAAAGTATGCTATGTGCTCTGCAAATGGATGGATCACAGCTGCCAAATTCATCAACAACTCAATTAATTAATGGATTCTGATACGTTATAACAACTTTTTTAACAACTTTTTAACAATAGAATACGTGTCACTATTTTATTAGTTTGTTTAGATTTATTTACAAAAAAATATTTGACATAAACCAATCACAAACCGTATATACACGTTGTAAAAAAAATTTTCAAAAAAAAAGTTGTTAAATTTTCTTTTTTCCTTAATTAATCAAGTGCAAATCTTTTTAATACTTTGAGATCTCAACTATATATATCTCTCACTAATTCAAGTCACATGCAGTGTTCAAAACAACATATATGTATAATTTTCTTTTGAATAATTCATGTGGTCCTTCTCTCACAAAATCAAAAACTGTTTCTTTGACAATAGTGGCTTGGAAAGGGACAATAACTCACCCATTATCATTCTTTTTTTGTGCTACAAATATATTTTTTATGTTAATAAATAATAAAATTTACTTAACAATAAACACTATGATATAGAAATTAGTGGAAACCTACTTCTGTTATAAATACTAAAAAAAGTATAAATTTATGTCTCTTATTAAATTAAGAGATTAAATTTATTTCAGTATGTTTTTTATGTGATTACATAAAAAGCTTATAAAATAACAAATGTAAAAAGTTATGTGTATTAATGATAATTTTAAAAAGAAAAAACAGTGATTCAATACATCGATTAATTACCCATTTAAATATTATAAAAATAAGGATATTCTCTTATACTTTTACACAGTAAATGATTGATTTTTCAAGTAAAATTTGTATGTTTTTTATATGCATAAAAAAAATGGAAATATTACTAAAAGAAGAAAATGGAAAACCTACAAGTAATAGGTTCTGTGACAATGGAAGAATGGTGATGAGAATGATATCTAGAATATAGAAAATGATGATGAAGTGCTCTGTGAAACCAATAATACAGAAACTCCACTGGCCCTGTATGTAAAAGAGCAGTGATAACCACACCATCCAATCTCCACAAGGGCATCTGAGAAGCTTCTGGAACTAACATATAACCTACGTAGAACAATATCCCATTGAACAAGATCTGGTCATCCCTGCAAAAATTTCATATTTTTAACGTTAAATTAAGCAATCTAAGAACTGTTGTATATATAAAGTTTGGTAATATATATATCAGTCTTCAATTCTCAATTCTCATGAATAATACTTACAAACATGAACATAATCTTGATATATCTAATAATAGTTCAGAATTCAAGTCTGAGTTTAAGTTTCACATTGAATATAAATGAGAAAGTATGACATTGTATAAATATGAAAGACTCATTAACTCATTATCTTAAAGTTTTGAATAGAGAATACGATGAATCCCTCATACAGTTCCTCTTCGATAGATCCAACAATAATTTCACATAGTTTAAGAATTAACCAATGACTTTCTATATATATATATATATATATATATATATATATATATAACTAATTGTTTTTTCGATATATCTAATAGTTTTACATCGTTTAAGAACTAACCAGTTGCTTTCTCGATCAACTTGTTCGAACTCGATGCCCTTATCAACGATTCTGGTTTTGCCTTTGGCCGTTCTGTGGCGGGAAAGTGTGATCCAAAGTTGGTCATGCAGCATCCTGACCAACATGTAGGGGAAGATGAGGAAATAACCAAGGTCTCTCTTCTTTGGATCATTCACTATGAAGGAATAAGTGCTGTGCACAATCCATGGTGTCAAAATCACCCACTGTCATCACCATCAATATATTATATTAATTCACCATAACATCAATTCAAATGTCTATTTTACTTTATTTATTAGAGCAAAAGAAAATTATAAGAAGACTAGGTTGTAACGTTGTCATCTCCAGTCAAGACTGTTTCCAAAATAACTTTCTCGCTGCTCTCATCCAAGTAGATGATCATCGTAAAAGGAAACAGAAACTTTTAAATTTAAATGAGTTTAAATTTTATATTAAATAGAAAATAAAGCATCATCATAGATTTATTATCTTTAAGATTTTGAATTTGATTTATATTATATCTTCTTAATATTATATCTCAATATAAACATAAAGATCCATCAATATATATAAAAGTTTTGAAAATTTAATCTAAAACTATGGAAGTTTTGGAAGCTTTGAAACCACATGCAACATTCATGGATAAAATGGTAGGAACAAGAGAGGATGAAACAAGAGTTCATGTTAAGAATGAAATATGAGTTTATAATGAAAAAATAAGAATGAAACCTTGAAACTTCCGAGAGGCTTCCATGGCCAATTGGTGAGTATGCCAGGTTTTGAAGCCATGTTTGGAATAGTTTACGGTATAAGAAAACGAAGGAGCACTGAGAATTTGTGTGTATGATGTTCTTGAAAAGTGTTCATATTTATAGTGGCGGAAAAGGGAAAATGAGTGAGCTATATTGATGGCTTTGATGGCGAACGTGTAGGGTAGATACATAGATCAAAAAGTTTAGATCATTTTTGCTTTGAGAAGAGAATAATAAATGTCTCTAGCTTTAGTTTTTCATATCTTTTAGCTGTATTGATGTTGTAAAGTGTTGATTGTATGTTTCTAATTTCATCCAAATTTTAATTTTGTTATGAGTATATGATGTGATGTTTTTGGATGATTAGAAAATGTAATGGTAATCACACATTTTTATATTTATTTGACATATAATATAAGGATAAAATAGTCATAAAAATATAAATTTTTGTATTATTTTTTTTTTTTAAAAAAAAATAAGAATAATATAAATGAATATAAAAAATTTAGGTATGTCAAAGAATATTTTCCGAGTATGAAAAACACAATCGAAAAACATATTTGAAACTTATAATATTATAATACTAAGAAAAGTATTTAAACAATTACTAAAATTAAACAAGATTTTATATATAAAATGTATGTAAGCAAGAATTTATGTTCATTTTTTAAGATGTATGATAACCCCTTTTTTTATTGGAAAAAATAAATCAATTCTTAAATAAACAGTGTGACATAACTACAAGGAAAACTAAAATATTAAAATTGCTTAATTATATATAATACTTGAACTAGTAGAAGTGTAATTGAAGCACTTCTAATGTTTTAAGAATTATTTATTTTGTTTTCCGAAATAAGAATTAGGCTTTACTTATTAGAGCTTTTCATATTTATTCTATTTGTTTTTTATAAATTGAAGAGAAAAACACAAGAAATTCACTTCTTTGACAATTGTTGTTATGATTTTTTTTTCTACAATCTTTTCAAAACATTTTTAGAAAAATCTCATTAAAATAAATATGTAAGGTTATAGTGTGATATTCTATAATATATTTATTAAAATCTTTCATTACACAAATTAACGACATAATAAATCTCACAACGAGTGATTAAAAGAAAATATATTTAAAATTTGTCTTTATGTTTATCTGGAAGTCCGATTTTGTCGGGTGAATTGAAGCTGCCTACCGTTTGGATCAGAGCAGAAAAATAAATTATGCAGACAACAAAATTAATTTTGTAACTACTTCTTGCAGTGGAGTAAATGGGGACACAAAATTCATTTTCAATAAATTATACTTCTAAAATAATCTTAAGGAAACAGAAAAAAAATCTGAAAAAATAAAAAAAAGAAAGATATTTTCGTCATTAATTAACATGCTTTTTTTTTCTTTCTTGTTGTCATCAAGTTAATTATTAATGTAGCCTTTATGTATTGATTTTTTCACCATTTAAAATGTATAGTCCAATATTTTTATCATTTTATAGGACAAAGACCTTGTAAACAGATTTTCATATGATTTTGTTTAAGGTAATTTTAATTTAGCAAATGGTAATTATCTAGTTGCTTGTGCATATATATATATATATATATATATATATATATATATATATATATATATTGTTGCAAAGCACTTTTTCTTTACACAGAATAAATTATCATAAGAAAATACACTATCCTTTAGAATTAGAACTAATTATTAACAGAGATTTTATTGAGATTATAGTTTTCGATTTAAAAACTTGAGCGACTTAAAAAAAAGAAAAAAAAAATCTTATTACGTGTATTTTCCAATTTATAATTTAAACCAAATATAATAAATATATCTTACCAGCAAGAAATTTTTTTAATGTTTAATAAACTAATAAATATTAAACTTAGTAATTTTAATATTAAAATTCTAAAATATAAATAGAATTTTCATAAATAAATTCATTAATTTAAAACATGTTTTCTCTTTAGAAACATTATATTAAAAGTCTTTTTCTTTTCTCTATAATATATCTTACCAATTTTGAAGGTCAAAGACTCAATGAATTCTTATAGCGGTGAATTTTACAATATCATTTTATTATTTTCTTCAATAGAGTATGATTTTCTGTCTTTTTCTTAGTTGTTCTTTCTCTTGTATGTAACTTTTGATCAATTTGCATGTAGTATTTGTGTTTGATCTGTAAATCTTTGTTGATCAATGGTCCTAGTGTTGTGTTCTGATCATATTTAAGTTGTTCATAAGGACAATTTGGATTATTTGTACATCTAAGGATACTTAGGGGACTTTGAACTGCTTTAAGTCATTTGTTAGGTAAGAAAAACTAATTATCTTGTTTTAAGTTTTTGTTGCTTTGAAAGTTTGAACTACATGTTTAGTTTGTTTGAAATTGGTTGAAGTTCTTATATTGGTGGTTAAACTTATTGAATTTTTTTTATCGAGTTGGTTGCAAATGGATCGTAATTGTTTGAAATGATGTTGAATTGAGGAAATGAGAATTTGGCCATTTAAGCAAATTAGTATGCAGTTTGACATTGAAATTTGTTTTTGAACCAAACACTGAAATTTGTTTTGAAACAAACACTAAGTCAGGAATACCAATTTGGTCAACTGAACATGTCTTTATTTTTTCAAATCATAGAATAAAGTGTATTGATTTCTTATGTTTAGACTCAAGCTTCATTGGTGTTGTGTCTTTCCAATAAACCTTTTCCTTCAATAGATTCATTAATGGCATCAGAGTCGATGATTAATTTTGGTGATTGACTCAAACAAATGCAGAAAGGGTACTCATGGTTGGGAATATTTTTGTGCGAAACAGAGTGTACCAATATAGAAGTAACTCACCCTCGAGGGGGAGATTATTGTTAGGATTCAAGTGAGTTTAAGTTTCACATTAGGTAGAGATGAAAAAGTTGAGCACCATATAAGGAAGAATACTCATAAACTCATTGTATTAAGGTTTTGCGTTGAAGGTGAAGTTAATCACCTATGTAATTGCCTCATACAAGTACAAAAATGGTACTCAGTT
The DNA here is from genome assembly GCA_036885675.1 of Vigna mungo. Taxonomy (NCBI): domain Eukaryota; kingdom Viridiplantae; phylum Streptophyta; class Magnoliopsida; order Fabales; family Fabaceae; genus Vigna; species Vigna mungo. The sequence goes on from CP144698.1 coordinate 27,643,205, forward strand.
GAGAATGTTTCCACTCGAGAGGGAGTGTACCGATGTGGAAGTCAGACACCTTTGATGGGAAAATTGTTGTTGGAATCCAAGTGTGAGTTTAAGTCCCACACCTAGAAAGCCTCTTTACTACACTGACCAAGCAGTCTAGTCTCTACCCTAAACCGATAATACCTAAATATTACTTCTTCGAAATCATTCATCAATTAATTATACACTCTTTCCTAAACAGTTAACAAAATTTTCCACCATTTCATCATCTCCTAAACAGACTTGTGACTCAATAATATCTCTCAACCGTTAGGTATTAGCATTACTGTTTGGTCAAAATTTTTAGCATTTCGATCTCTTTATTTAAGCCTTATCTTTCGAGCCTTAACTTCAGAATTTCCTTTAGGTTTCTTTATTTCTTTAACATTGTTCAGTCGCTACTTCAACATAACTGTTTGGGTGATATACAATTGATCAACATTTTGGAGCGCCTACATAAGCAACTTAGAAGAAAAAAATCCACCAGCCTAGTTTGATTTGTTTAGGATAGAAAAAACAAGTGACCCTACCTGAAAGAGGGGAAGTGTCATGAAGGAGTTGCCTTCTCATTTGTTCCCTAGTAAACACTTAATTTTTGAGGACGAAAATTTTATTTTGATGGGGAGAATGTAAGGATTGAGAAAATAATAACTTTGATGGGGCACACGTGGCAGTAGATGATGGGTTGAAATATTACCCTTTCAAAAATGTTAAAACTTCAGAATTGAAGTTCATTTCATTGTCTGAAGCACCATTGTTTCCCCTCCCTGTTCTCTCCTTCATCTCCCCACTTCCTTTTCACTTTAACTCAGATTTAAACCATTAAATTGTTGATCAGGAGCTACTTAGGCGCTTCAAGCTTCAAGAATCACTATTGCAACCGATCAATTTTCCCATTCTTCAATTGGTAAGTTGAATTTTCGTTCTCTGTGCAATTTTAGGGCCATGATCATGGAACTAATCTTACTACATGTGGTTCATAGTACTTTTCCCAATTTCTAGCTCCTATTAAGTTCTGAAATTTATCTTCCATTTCCCAATTCTTCGATCTTTAGGTAGTTCTAGAAACTTCTCATGGTGTCAAGCTCTGTTGATTTTCCTGAGAGCTTGAGCGATTCGGCTGAGAGGTAAAGGAAGCTTAGGTTTTTCTTTATTTTCTGCTTTGAGGAATTTAAGTTGAATGAAGTTGGGGATTTTTCTTTGGGACATGTATCAATGCTTACATGAAGTCAATTTTAGTAAAATTGTGTTGTGTGAATCTATAATCTAAGATGTTGCATGTTGAGTTAAGTGTGCCCTGTATGTCAACTATGATTTGAATGTTTATAAACTGGTTTGAATATTTTGAAATAATGTAATTGATGTATGTGTGAACTGGTGTGTTGAAACTGTTATGTTGATTGATGAATGATATATGAGAAACTGTTATGAGTAGATTATATGATGTTGAAAGTGAGTGTTTGAGTGTTAGAATTCTGCTGTACTGGTTGCTAGATTATAATTCAGATTAGTTATGGTGTTTTAGGTTAGTCTAAGGGAAGTGAGGTAGTCAAATTGGACAATTGGGGTTGGGAGCTGAATTGGTTAATTGGGATGGTCTAGGTAAGTAAATTGGGACCTATTAGAGTCCCTAAACTGGTCTAAAACAGTTTCTCGGTGATAAAATTTGAATTGAGACATTAGGTTGGTGAAATTGAAGATTTAAGGTGTAGATCACTGCATAACCACTAGATAATGAGGCTAGGAGGTGTTCAAATCAATTAAGCAAGTTTAATTCATCATATAGATCAACATAGGAGTGTTAGAAACTCATCAAAGTGTCTCAGATGCATCAAAACTAGAAAAATAAGGTTGTTGTCAAATACTGATAAGAATAATCGATTATTTCACTTGATAATCGATTATTCTAATCAGAATGTCATGTTTTCTTCTAAATTCCCGTAGATAATCGATTATCACATGTAATAATCGATTATCATACGTAAATAATCGATTATCATAAGTGATAATCGATTATTGTCATCAGGAAATCATCTAGGACAATTTTGGATAGTTTTCGGGGTTCCGGGTATCATTTCTGGACGTTCTTTAGGTCGTTCTGGGGTTTTTTGACCCTTTCGGAACTGTTGGTGATGGTTTAAGAGTTATTTTCTTTGTCTAAGTATTTGTTTAAGGGGTATTGGGTTGTTTAGTGGTTATTCTTGGAATGTCATTGTATGTTAATGTTTATTGAATGGTTTCATATGGATTTCAATGTGAAAACATTAAGGTATTTACTTGTTCATGTCTTGAGTTAAGTTTTAAAGTGAAAGTATGGTTGTTGGATGTAATTCCATGATCCTCAAGGGAGGTTACATGGTGGTGCTCTATGGTTTATTGTGATTTGACCGTATGAATGGCCGGAGTTCAGGATGGGGTTTATCCTGACATTCTAATGATCATCCAAGCTCAAGTAGAGAGTGATGAGTCATGTGGTGAGAATAGCAGGAGGTCCTAGGAGGCGCTTTCACTGTAGGCCTATACCGTTTTAAAGGGCTTACACTTGTGTGTGGTCGGGTGAAACCCCTCGGCAATGGCTTACACTTGTATATTTCATACTAGTCTGGATGGTCAAATCACGTGGTCGGTCATTGGTATCATAATAATGCATTTGGTCATAGTCTAGTAGTGTCATGACATGATAGGATGTTTGATTTAATCACATGTATGTCTATGCCTTGCCTTTTAACTGCTGAATGATAATTAACATGTTTTTAGAACCTAGCTTACCCTTACTCTTGTGTGTGTTGCATGTGTTGTGTCCTTTTTCTTTGCGATGATCATCCATTTGGATGTGAGTAAAGGGGGATGAGGCTTTCCTGGAACAGACGTTGGAGGAGACTGATGCTGCTACTTCTAGTTCTTAGACCTTTTTAGATACATCATGTATTTTAAAATACTCTTAAACTTGTACAAATTTAATTCTGTCATTATTTTGGGATGACTGTATAATATTATACTTCATCTGATAGCTCTCACTGCTTTATTGTTTTATAATTGTGAAATTCTATATTATATACTTTCGATATAAATAGAATGTTACAATAATTATCTTTTCAAATATGTAAGAAAATTAACAAATTGAACTTAGAAATTAAATTACGTAAAAAAAAAACAATCAATTAAAAAGAATAAAAAAATTGAATACCGACTAGAACAACAAAATTTATCAAATAAACATTAAAAAATATAAAAATTTAATACCATTATATCGTAGCAGTGCATGAATATATCCACTGGGGAAAAAGTACAGTGAATCCCTAAATGGTAAAGATTGTTGTGACATTGTTTTCTTGAAAAGCTATGATTACTGACAAAGACAGTAAACAAAGATTTAAATATGCTATTATCTCTTCAAAATTTATTGTTCAGCTTTCGTACAATATTTTATTTACTCTTATCTCTTCAAAATTTATTGTTCTTCAAAATTTGGAACGTGGTGGTTGTAATTTATTCATCACTCTTCATTGGTCTCTTCTAAATTAAAAACTTAAAAAGTTATATATATTAGGAATTTTATTTTATATTTATGACTTTGATATCTTGAAATTTATTCTTTTAAAAAATAACTATATGCCAATTAATTATCTTAACATTTGCATTGTTCTTTTATCTCTTAACTTAAATTATTAATATATGTGTATATATTATTCAAATGATGTTGTTAAATAGATATCTTACACATTAAAAAGTTAGAATATAATTTTCCTTCAATTTCAACATCAAATTATAATTGAAATAATATCCTTTACATGTGCCCATACAATCATAAAGAAACAATGTCACGACCCAGAAAATGGGCCGGCCAAATAGCAACCGGCCGGTCTCCTTTTTGTTAATCAGCAAAGTTTTTTTTAATTTTACTTTATCGAAATCCGTGCAGTGACGGCATCATTAGGAGAAAATCAGTAAAAGTAGCAGACAAACTCTGCAGCAACAATAAATTTCCCAACCTCGGGATGCGTACGACTGCAAGAGGAATGAAGGATTTTTGGGTTAGTGGGAACCATGTGGCACCAGGAGAACTGGCCAGCTGTCCGGTTCTGGAAGAGCAATTAAGGTAGAAACTTCGAAATCTTAAACCTCTTTTCTGCATGCAATCTTCATCTTCTTCCTCAAACCAAGTTTCAGAACTTTCAAATTCTCTTCCTTCTCTCTAAAAGCTCAACCTTTCTCTCTAAAATTCTAACCCAAACACCGTTCCGATCATCAAACTCCTTTCAGAAATTATACTCCTGGTGCGAAGACCTTTCGTTTGCACCGATTAGTTTCACGATCAGAGTTCTTGGACGTTTGGTCTATCTCTTAGTAAAGTTTTGGAAGATTAGCTGGATTAGAGGTAAGGGAAGCTTATGCGTATTTAATTTTGATGTTCTGTATGATTTAAATGTGATGGATTAAGTGTACGTTTAATATGAAAAGTATGCAGTTTGTATTGTATGAACTGATTGTGGAATGTGTTATATGAATTGCAATAAATGGTTAAGTATGAAAAACTTAGAAAATATGAGTTTGAGATTGAAGATCATTAGGATCATTCAGTTTTCCCTTAGTTTCCGTCCGGTCTAATCGGACTGTTCGGTCTAGTATGTTGTTGAGCTTAAAGTGTTTCATTAATAATTTCGTTACAAAGTACTTAATAAACGCTGGTCATAAACTAAGCATTTAGTCTTGAAAGTGTTCGGCTTTAGGCTGACACTTAAAAATACTTGAAACTTATAAATCTGATATCCTTCTTTGAAAATAGCCGTCCGGCCTCGTAGTGACTATATGGTCTAGAAAAATTGATTTGTTGGACCGACCGGTTAGTTTGTCTAAATCATCCTTTGTGAGTAGTGTTCGGTCATAGACCATACTTCGAATATGAGCATTACTTGTTTTATTCCTTATCAAAACCGGTCAGGTGACTAATAGTAATAGTTAACTTTGTGGTTGCGACTTTATTCATTGTCGGGCTAATATTCAACAAATCACTCTTCTTTTTCCTAGTCTCACCTTTGATTCTACCGCCGGTTATTATTGTTGTTGAAGTCTTGATGATTATTTGTTAATCATTGCCGGAAAGGCCGGTCAGAATCTATAAACGTCTTTTATCGTCTTCTCAAATATTTCAGTTATATTTCGGTCTCATGTTATTTTGTGTTCTATAGTTGATAATACGGTCATTGACCCGAATACTTTGTTTATGAGAGTGATAATAAGTAAGAAATTTGACTAAGTAAGAGAATTCCTCGGGTGGAATATCTCATGAATTGGAATGTTGATTGGTAAAGTATGAATGTGGGAATGACTCCGGTGTCGTCCTTGTTCCTGATATTCCGTGAGGACGTTTTCTCAAGTAGAGAGAAGTCGGTCATGTGTGGGAATGGCAGGAGGTCCGCGGTTATAAGTGAATATAACCGTTTGAGGGCTAACCTCGGGCGGAAGCTGAGGGAACAGTTACTACACCGCCCGGGTGCTAGGGACGACCGAGCTACACGTTCATACCGTCCGGACAGTGTCTTGTCGGTTAACTTTGTGTATGAGAACGATATGTTATTTTGATTGATTATTTGTAAAGTATGTTTGGTTGTATAATGAGTTGATAAGTTAAATGTACATAAGCTTACCCTTATTTGTCTTGTTTTGTATATTGTCGTCCGGTATCCGACCGGTCGTCCTTTCTTTCTCAAATGCTATGATCATTCTTACGAATGTGAGCAGAAGTTACTTTGGAAGCAGCCTTGGAAGAGCCCCTGGCAGACGCGGTACAAGCCGAAGAACATTTTGAAGAAATCCCCGAGTATAGTACTGGACCGTCCGGTCCCTAGAGTTAGATATCTTTTGTATTTTGTTTCATAGACTGTTATGTATAGGACTTATCTTTATTTTGACCGACCGGTCTATGATTGTTTTGTAAACTAAATTGTTAACTCGGTTTTATTCTGTATTGATGTATCCAGTTCGGATAAATGTTAAATTCTAGCGTATCTATCTTCAATTTAGTTGACTTCTTTACTGTTCTTCTATATTATATTGTAACTCCTAAAATAAATCAATACTTTTAGAGTAATATTTATTGGGATGTTACAAACAACTTGCAAAACTTTCCTTATGGAAGAATTAATGTAATGCAAAAGAAAAACTATAGTTAGATGGTATTAATAAAATTTTTAGATACAACATATTTGTAAAAAATCTTATATAATTTAAATATTTATACAAAAAAATCATATAATTTAGACATGTCAATGCAAGTTGAAGTTTTCACTTTCCCAATTTGTATTTCATTTTTTTCAAGCTTTCCCTTTTGTGAAACTTTTGTGAAAAATACAAACATAATCAAAGAAAGAAAGCTAGATTCCAATAATAAAAAACATCATCATCAATCTCTTCAAACATTATAAAAACATTTTCATTTTCACTTGTATCTTTGATGGCCTTTTCGAATAGGTTTAAACCTCTTTTTGGTCCTTAAGTTATAAGCGGATGTTCAGTTTAGTCCCCGTTTTTAAAAATGTAAATCTTTAGTCCCTAAGTTATAAAAAATGTATCAAATGAGTCATTTTTTGACTTGAAATACTGTTTTTGGTTGTTTCTTAACAACTGCTACATCTTTAGATTGTTCTGATTTGTTTCTTAATAATAACAACACTTTAAATTGCTCTTTGTACTTTGACCATGAACATCAAAAAAGGACTCATTTGATACATTTTTTATAACTTAGGAACCAAAGGTTTAAATTTTTGAAAGCGGGAACTAAACTGAACATCCGCTCATAACTTAGGGACCAAAAAGAGATTTAAACCTTTCGAATATAACCAAATACTATTAAAATCACAATCAAGAAGGATAAATTGGTTAAAAGAAACCTCTTCATATTAATAAGATTTCCTCTTAAGTTGTTGTTGAAGATGGTAAACATCGAATTAGGTGATTTTTTTAATAAAACATGTCATTTAACATTAATAAATAAAACATCAAATTAAATATTATATATATATATATATATATATATATATATATAACATCCCAAAAATTATATGATAATATAACTTTTAATGATTAAATATTATAATATGATAGAACAGTTTAAGGAGAAAGATAAAGTTATAAGTTTACAGTCATCCAAAATTGACCATAAATTTAAAACTTTACTTACAAAAGAGTATTTCAAGATACATAGGTTCAACAAAGAAAGGAATTACTAAGAAGACTAAGTTGCAGCATCATCGTCCTTAAGCTCTTGCTCCAGGGGAATCTCTTCAACATCTGCTCACATCCAAGGGGATGATCATCGCAAAAGAAAGACATACACACACAACACAAACAAACAAGGGTGAGCTAGGTATAAAAAGCATGTTATCAATCAAGTATGTCAAGCATGCAAGGATCATAACACAATACAGACTATGACCAAATGCATTTTGTTGATACCAATGACTGACCACGTGATTTGACCATCCGAACTAGTATGAAATGTCAAGTTCCAGGGGTTTGTGCACTTGTGGTGGCCTCTACTGCTTTGCAAAGCCATTGCTATGGGTTTCACCCTACCACACACACAAGTGTAAGTCTGTTATCACTCATCTTGGGCCATACTAGAAACACCCAAGACTAGGACCTCCTGCTATTCTCACCACATGACTCATCACTCTCTACTTGAGCATGAATGATCATTAGAATGTCAGGATAAACCCCATAAGGACACTCCGGCCATTCATACGGTCAATCACAACAAACTATAGGGCACCACCATGTAACCTCCCTTAAGGATCATGGAATTACGTCCAATAACCATACTTTTCACTTTCCACACCATGCATATCTCTTACATTCATATACTTTCACTTTAAAACTTAACTCAAGCCAAGAACAACCGAATACCATAATATTATCACATTGAATCCAAACATATAACCTTTCACTTTCACATTGCATACAAACATATATATAATATTAATTATACTTTAAAAGACCGCAAGCAACCCAACAAATCATCAAAATCGAATGAAATCATTCCATATACATTAACAGACAATAATAGTCCAAGCAGAACAACTAAACAACCCAATACCCCTTAAATTCATACTTAGACAAGGAAAACAACTTTGAAACCATCACCAACAGTTCCGAAAGGGTCAAAAACCCCCAGAACGAACTAAAGAACATCCAAAAATGATATCCGAAACCCCGAAAACCACCCAAAACTGTCCTGGATGATTTTCCGACGATAATAATCGATTATTATATGTAATAATCGATTATTATATGTAATAATTGATTATTTATGAGAACTTTGAAGAAATTATGACGTTTTGACTAGAATAATCGATTATCAAGTGAGATATCAATTATTCTCATTAGTTTTTTACAGCAACCTGATTTTTCTGATTTTAGTGCATCTGAGACACTTTGATGAGTTTCTAACACTCCCAACGTGATTTATATAGTGAATTAAACTTGCCTAATTGAGTTGAACGCCTCCTAACCTCATTATCTAGTGGTTGTGCATTGATTTGTAATCAAAAACTTAACGTTCATTAACTTAAGGACTCAATTCTAGATTTACCTATTAGAAACTGTTTTTACTCATTTTGACACTTCTATCAAGTTCTAATTTACTTACCTAATGTATCTAAACATACCAGAACCACCAAAAACACCAAAATCAACAACCTAGTGACCTAATTTCAATTCTACCACTTGCAACATGTTTTAGACCAGTTTTAAAGTTCCTAACGAGTCACATTTGACTTGTTTACACCGCCTAAACTGCCCAATTGGACTCAGAACATTCACAGCCCAAAACCCCTTCCTCACTTCCTCTCAAACGACCTAAAACCCTCTCCATTCACTTACTTTTCAATTAGTTCAACTCTACAATAGATTTCCTACCTCAAACAGCTCCATCATATCCAATCAAAGAAATTAACACATTCACATATAGTCCATGGCATCACATCACAAATTCACAGATTTCACTCTCTAGCACATGCAATTTCAAGTTACCAAAATAAATCATGTCTCTAGCAGCACATTAGTTCAGATTTTAACATATATGCACTTCATACAGCAAATTTAGAAAAAGGCTTAGCTCCCCTTACCTGGAAATCCTAAAGTGCAGCTCAAAGATTTGCCTCAACAGTTTCCTCACACTTCAAGAACTCACCCAAATCCTAGAGACCACAAAGTAGTGATCAACAGCAGGACTTAAGTTGAAATTGATAAGGAATTGACGGAGAAGAACAAGTAACACATGCAATCAACGGATTGCATGTTCTAGAATTCTAAGACAGTGAAGAAAAGAGGAGAAAACTACTCACCCCTTCGAACCTAGAAAGTGATCGGTGGAATTTGAAGTTCTCAATCCCAAAAACCTTTATATGCTTCCGAATTGTTGAATAGATTGCTTAGTGCGAAGTGAATCTAGAGAGAAGGCAAAGGTTTGTGGAAGATCAATATGTTAGAAAGAGATATTTGAAAGAAATGAAATGGACACGTTCTCAAAATATCTAGTGAAGCTGCTAATAGGTTTTAATTTTCTAAAACTTAATTTTATCACTTTAATATTATTAAAAATCTTAAATTTTTAGATTCTATGTTATCAAAATATATATATATATATATATATATATATATATATATATATATATATATATATAATTTGATGAAGATATTTTTTTTATTTTCTCTTTCCCATACCTCTTAAGTTACTCATTGTTTTTGTTCATCTCTCTTACATGCATGTTCTCTTTTATTTTGAAGAAAAATAAAATAAAAGTTAAACACAGACTCATGTTACTTTTATTCTCCTTACTCATTTGTTTTGTTCCATAAAAAAAATATAACTTTGTCTTTTTCCACTTGATAACAAAGTATTAATTTTGCAGTATAGTATTTTTTTTATCTTATATAAAACCTTTTAGTAATTACGTTATTGATCAATATTTAATTTCCTTTTAAGTTCAAAATCAATTCAATTATATCAAGAAATTTCTCTTTTAATATTGGGATATATACAATCTTGTGAAGGAAATTTATCCTTTGTATTTTAGTGATATAAGAAGATTAGTTTATTTCAGATTTAAAATTTAATGATGAGGGAGAATCATAATAAAATAATAATAATGATGATATATTAATTTTAATTATAAAGATAAAATAATAATCTTATATATATATATATATATTTATTTATTTATCATAACTACCAAAAATTTTATAAACTTTCACAAGTTTTATCTTTAAATATCTTTACTCTCATTTTTAAATCCTTTAAAATAAACAATCTAAACTTAGTTTTAAATTTCTTTATTTCTTAAAATATTTATGGAAAAAAAGCAATTGAAACTGAATTTTCTAGACACATTTATGTCTTACGGAATCTTGTTATTTGTTGGGAATAGACTTTAACATTGAAATCTTTTTCTAAAAAAAGGTATGATTTAATTGGTCCCAAACTAGTTACAGTGAATGTTGGTCCAATAATATTGTATTCATTTTATTAATTTAGTTTTTAAATAACATAATTTAAAATATATATATATATATATATATATTATCTATAGTTTTCGTGAACAATTCAGAATGAATATGTTTCCTATACTTTGTTTTGATGAAGTGTCAATTGACTCATTTAAACAAATAATTTATAATAGATTATGAGAATGATTTACATGTTATCATGTTAAGGGAGGTTAGAAAGTTATTACACTGTAATAAAGACATTTCAAAAGATAAAAGTCTATCAAGACACTATAAATAAGATATCTAAATAAAATTTTTAATACTTTTAAACCGTCTACATTTATTACATATTGTTGAAAATATTTAATATAATTTCATAAATAAATAAATTATTTTATTATTACTCATATTTTTATGGACTATTATTCTATAGATAAATTATAAATAAATGTTACTTATGAATTATGACAGTTTGAACTTTATTATCGATCACTATTTTATTTAATAAAATTTATTATAATTTATTTATATTCTACTCTCTTTCGTCTATAAATACTACTATTTGCACAAGGGAAAGACTCAACAAGTAGTATAAATATCAACAGTTGCTTATATAAAATTATTTTCGGTCTTTTATTTTAGGTTAAAAGCTCTTTTTTGTCCCAATTTTGGTTCAGAAAATTCGTTTTGGTCCCTGAGTTGAAATTGTGTTCAATTTCGTCCCAAAGTTCGATTTTAATGTTCAATTTGGTCCTTTTTCTTAACAACGTTAAAATTGTTAACGGCAAGGTGTCCAGCTCTGCAACTGCTATGTGAGGTGTCAGTTATTTGCTGAGTGGGCATCCTTTCTAGCCGTTACAATTAGGATTTTTTTAAATTAGATTTTTAATTAATGTGTTAATAAAATAAAAGTTAGGTATTTGGGAGGGAAATTGCGAAAGTTGCGAGATTGAGAAGTGGTGGAATTTGGTAGAAGAACCTCTGCAACTTCAGAATAAGAAGATTGGCATTCGACACAAGTTTGGCATTCGACAGAAGATTGACATTGGGAAATCCTATCTGCAAAATCAGGTTTGATTTCTTGTTCGTTGAAGAGTGTAAAACCCCAATATAACTTGCTTTTGCGAGATTAATTTTTAGGTTTTGTTGTTGAAGAGTGTAAAACCCCAAATTTTTTCGTTTCAATGTTTGATTTTGGAAAAGTTACAAGTTTTGTAACAATGTTTGTAATTTATATGGGGCATAGTTGTGTAACGTATGATACGTGATTTTGATGTTGTGGTCACATGTTAACAGTAGCGTTTGTATAGTTGTCACATGCCCATAACTGTTACTTTTGTAGGGTTGCTTTTGAGATGTCTGAGGAGAGGTTTAATGTTGTGGTCCACCATGCTGGGACCCTAGTAAGCCAATATCCTATTGTATATGTTGGTGGGGAAAAGACATATTGGAGTGTGGACCCTGACAAATGGAGTTATTTCGAAGCAATAGATGCTGTTAAAGAATTGGGGTATTTGAATGTGAGAGACATATTTTATTGCATCGATAATATGCTACTTAAGTTGGAGGATGATAAAAGTGCAATGAACATGGTAGGCATTGCCAAACTGTTAGGGGAAGTTAAGCTTTATGTGGTTCACGGTGTGGATGATGAACCAGAGTTGGTTAATATAGAACCAAGTCAACAATAAGAAGACCAAGTTCTTTTGCTGTGTGACGGAAGTTTAGGTAGGGAGGGGTTGAATGACGACGTCCATAACGAGGAGGAGGACATGCATGATGAACAGAGAGAGGTTCACGTGGAGGAAGAAGTTGACGTTGAAGAAGTTCATTTGGAGGATGAGAACATGGATGATGAACAGAGGGAGGTTGATGTGGAGGAAGAAGTTGACGTTGAAGAAGTTCATTTGGAGGAGGACAACATGGATGATGAACAGAGGGAGGTTCATGTGGAGGAAGAACTTGTCGGTCAAGAAGTACATTTGGAGGAGGAGGAAGTACACGTTGAAGATTATACTTCAAGTGTGTCTGTTGATTCAGGGGATGTGCATAGTGTTGAAGGAGAAGGGCATGAAGTTGAGCGAGATGTTGATGAAGGAGAAGGGGATGAAGGATTAGTAGATGTTGATGTTAATGTTGATGAAGAACTTAGGGACAATATAGAAGGGGCTGTTTCAGTGGAAGTGAGTGAAAATGAAGAAAGTGGAAGTGAGGATGAGTTCATATTTCACATACCGAGAAGAACCCATATGACATAGGGTTGTCTGATGATGAGTGGGAGTCAGAGTTTTTGCCCAGCCCAGATGAAAGTGGAAGTGAGGATGAAAGCCAAACTTGTGGTCCATTTGGGACCTTTGTAATGCAAAAGAGTATGGGAGAATACAAGTGGGAAGTGGGAACAAAATTTAGGGATAAAAAGGAGTTTATGGAGGCTGTTCGAAGTTATGCAGTCCATGGTGGGAGAGAATTGAAGTTCATTAAGAATGATAATAAACGTGTTCCCGTGAGATGTTTGGGTGCCCAAAAGAGTTGTCCTTGGATGGCTTATTGTGGGTATATGGAAGGATGTAGTACATGGCAATTGAGAAAGGTAGTGGATAACCATAGTTGCAGTAGGCAATTCAACATTAAAATGATGAATGCTAAGTGGTTGAGTGAAACATTGGATAATTCAATGCAGCAAAATCCAGATTTGAAGATAAATGAAATACGCTCAAAAGCTTTGAGGAAATGGAATACCAATGTCACCCTATCTAAAGCTCGTAGGGCAAAGATAATGGCATCTGACAAACTTGAAAGTAGTTTCAAAAATCAATTCAAGAGAATTCATGACTATGCACATGAATTATTGAAGTGTAACCCTGGGTCAACAGTACAAGTTAAAGTGGACAGTGGAAGTGGGCAGTCAGTTTTTCAGAGATTGTATGTGTGTTTGAAAGCTTGCAAGGTTAGCTTCGTGTGTTGTAGGCCATTTATTCATCTGGATGGATGTTTTCTGAAAGGGTTGTATAAGGGAGAGTTATTAACAGCTATTGGGAGAGATCCTAATGACCAGATGTTACCTCTGTGATACGCTGTTGTGGAAGTTGAGAACAAAGAGAGTTGGTCATGGTTTCTAGAGTTGTTGATAGAAGACCTTGGGGGTATTGAAGTTGGCAATGCATGCACTTTTATGAGTGATAAACAAAAGGTACGTGCAGTTTTCTGTTCTGTTGCATAATAATAATTGTACAATTCTTATTGTATTTGGTCCCTTTTTACAATTAAAATGTTCAATTTGGTCCCTGTTTTGAATTAAAATGTTCAATTTGGTCCCTGTTTTCAATTAAAAATGTTCAAATTGGTCCCTGTTATAAATAGGGTTTGCTGCCAGCTATTGAACAACTTTTACCTAAGGCAGAGCATAGATTTTGCATGCGACACATGTATGCAAATTTTAGGAAGAAGTTCTCTGGCCAAAAGTTGAAGAATCTAATGTGGAAAGCTACTGCAAGTACATATCCCCAAGCTTGGGAAAAAGAGATGCTAAATATGAAGGAAGTGAATGAAGAGGCTTACAAACATCTGATTGCTGTCGCCCCGCCAAGGTAATATCTAACTCTTTGCAAACCATCCAGTACTTATTTTTTTATACTTTGAGCAACTTTCTAGTGCTATTTTGGAGTCATTTGCATTGTTTCTAAGTCGTTGGACAATCTGCCTCAAATTTTGGGTATTGGAGTTCCTTATTTCGAAGTGCACATGATCTGCATATATCAAATTTTGTTACAAGTGTAATCTGCCAAGAAAAACTAGCCAAACAAGTTTATATTCACCTGTTAAACATGTTTGTGCAAGTCTAATTCGAATCTATAGTGTTCTGTGCATTTTCGATGTTCATGTTCTCCAAATTTTAGGCACTTTTATGGTTAAAATTAGTTGCTGCAGCAAAATTTGAGGTGCTTGCTTTAATGCTACCCGATTAATTGCTTGTTTTTTTGCTTGTAACAGATATTGGTCAAGGTCTAGATTTACAGGTAGGTCAGTTTGTGATAGTCTAACCAATAACATGAGTGAAGGTTTTAATAGTGTGATTCTTGAGGCACGAGGAAAGCCCATTATAATCATGCTTGAAGAAATTAGAGTTTTCCTCATGAAAAGATGGGCAACCAATAGAACGAAATCATGTACTATGGACTTTGATATATGCCCCAAGATTAGAAAGAGACTTACAAAAGAGGCCAATTTATCAAAAAATTGGATCCCAAGGTATGCTTTTCATTTCACATTGGATCTTATGCTAGGCTGATCGTTATTCATCAAATATTTCTTAACTTCTGTTCATTTATGGCTTAATGACAGTTGTTGGTCTGCTGAAAAAATATTTGAAGTTAGGCATTATGCACAGATTACAAACAAGTTTGCAGTTAACCTGGACATCCAAGATTGTACGTGCAGGAAATGGCTTCTTACTGGGATCCCATGCTGCCATGCAATTGCAGCCATGAAGTTCCTAAATTTAGATCCAGAAAACTATGTACCCATTTGGTTCAGACGATCAACGTATGAAGAAGCATATGCCTCCATCATATTTCCAGTGAACGGCCACCTGTTATGGGAAAGAACACCCTACATAGACGTCCTCCCACCACTCAACAGAAAATTACCTGGCAGACCAAAGAAGAAGAGAAGGTTGGAGCAATGGGAGCTAAGAAGGGATGAGACCCAGATGACTAAAGGTGGCCACAGGAAGAAATGTAGTATTTGTCGTGAAGTTGGACATAAGAGAAATAAATGCCCTACTCAACATCAAACAGACCTACCAGGACCATCCCAACCACCACCCCAACAACCAACTGAGGAAATTACACAACCATCCCAACCACCTAATGAGGAAATGACACAACAATCTGAACCCCCACCAATCAGGCCTGACAAGTTACCCATTAGAAGACAACAACCTTTATAATGTTCTAAAATTGATGTACTTTTGTTTATTTGGATTTGGTCAGTTGTGTGGTAAACATTAGTCACACGATATGTTTTGGACGTGCTTTAAATTTCTTTTGATGTCAAACCTTAACCACTTAATTTGTTGGAATTGATCAATGTTCTGATTACGTTGGTTCTGTTTATGCAAAGTTATGATTTTAATGCTTTCTACAATTTCAATCATGTTGTGTTTTATTGCTTTAACAACACATCAGTAGTGAAAATAGGGACCAAATTTATAACTAATAAACATAAACTGGGACTAAATTGAACAATTACTTAATGTATAAAATTTCATCATTTACTACAACAAATATAGCCATAACCTAAACATCACAACATTTCAACTCCATTTACCTTAAACAGAGTGTTCAACCACACTGGGACTACCTCTACAAACATCATCCCTTCAACCAAAATACACAAAACATAACTATGTTAACTACACTAAGAAAACCAGTCACTACTACTAATAATTGGATTTTTTTCTTCGAAGCTTTGAGTGCGTTTTCCAGATCATAAATCTTCCCCCTTTGCCTCCCAATAATAACATCCCTTTCGTCATAATTTTCTTTACTGCACCACTTGAAATAGTTGCAACACATGCCATTACCAACTTCACTCTATTATTCATCAACAAGAAAAATGTCAAACAGAGTGTTAATTAATCAACAAAAATTGTAGGGTTTATATTCACATTACCTTGTAGTTTCGACAACCCCAAAAATATCTTCCCGCATTCTTTGGAGTTCTAGCCATTTTTACTACTGCCATCTCACCACAATTGCAAATGGGGATTACCCCTGGCCCCATTGAACCACCCCAAGGGGAATGATGAGAAGAACGACGACCCAAGGTATTCCAAGAAGATGAAGAAGAATAGGAAGCAGACATGGCTCGTTAAGAAAGGGAAAAAGATTGGGAAATCAAAAACCCTAATTTTGAATCCACTCTCTTCCATTTATTCCCAAAATCAAAAATCTGATTAAGAAAATTAATTTAAAAATTTGTAACGGCTAGAAAGGATGCCCACTCAGCAAATAACTGACACCTCACATAGCAGTTGCAGAGCTGGACACCTTGCCGTTAACAATTTTAACGCTGTTAAGGAAAAGGACCAAATTGAACATTAAAATCGAACTTTGGGACGAAATTGAACACAATTTCAACTCAGGGACCAAAACGAATTTTCTGAACCAAAATTGGGACCAAAAAGAACTTTTAACCTTTATTTTATATTATATCTTCGAAGAGAAATTCATATAAGATTTTGTTTTGTCCTTTATTAAGGGTATTTTCTCTTTAAGGGCAACTTTATATGTATCTTAACTTAAACTCTTTCTAACCCTTCTTTCTAACATTTTTTTTATTTATATTTTTGTTCTATATTGTTATTATTTATTTGACTTAATGAATATTCTATTATTTATGCCTTTGACTTGTTCTAATAATTATTATTTTGATATTTTGATTAATTCTTCTAACATTCTTAGAAAGAAAATGGTTTATCTTTATTTTTTCTAAACCCATATTATTATTCATTAAATAAAATATCCATATATTATCAATATAATGTTATAGTGAAAAAAACAAGTTTTTTGTTTAACATGGTAAATTTTAAGATACTAATTCTAGCTTGTCAAATAAAATTCCTTATAAAAATTGTGATTAAGGTGAATTATGAAAAAAAAAACATATTTAAAATATTTCGAAGTACGTGGTGTCTTGTAAAGGTTGATATACCTCGTATTAGAAACAAAAGTTTTAGTTATTTATTTTGAAATGAAATTTCTTATAATATTATTATGGAATTTAGAAATTTTTCCTTATAAATTAACCAAAACTGTTTGTGACATCTTGATGGCAACCTCCTTAAGTTAGGTTGAGCTAAAGCTTATAAGGATGTAATGGAGGGGTGTTTCCTTGGATGAATGGTGTGAAAATGTGGTGGTAAATGGTCTAATGATGATGAGTTATGGATGGGGTAAAAGCTCAAAACCTCTAGGAGATATGGTGATGGTGGTGGTGTTTGGTGGCTCCAAGAGAGGTTAGGCCAACTCAAGGAGGAAAGTGACTAGAGGGGCCTCATGGGTTGTTCTAGTCTTGATCTAAGATGAGTAGTATGGCCAAAAATGGGCATCATAACATTACTCAAAATGAAAGATGAAATACAAGGGTGGAGACACCTCTATTTATAGGCCAAGGGTGTCTCCTTCTAACCCTAAAAGCATGATCTCCCACCTTTGCTCTCATTAGCCAAAAATGAGGTCTTCTAACCTCTTCAATGATGGGAGGACATGTGGCCACTCACAAAACACAATCCTTTCCATTCTTAGAGTGTCATGTGGTCACTACTAAAAGTAAATCCTCTCCACTCCTAGGATGCCATGTGGCTACCTTTTAAAAAGCAAATCCTCTCTAATGGAAGCATGACACATGGCACACACTTTCCACTTGGTTTGGATGTCTAAATTTTTAAGGAAAATCCTATGCTACTTAGGCCTTAATACAAGCCTTAAACAAACCTACACTACATGGCCTAATACAATGGCCTAAATTCCTACACTATTCTTCAAGCCTTGCTTCATAATGGCTCCAAAGGTGGTCCACAAGGTAGAGTTGACACCATCTTCAAGGATGACTTTAACTCTCTTGGAAGTGCTTGACCATGGCTAAGGGATTTTCCATCACACCTATAGTATTGTTTTATCATCTTGTGACAATATTATGTGTGGTTCTTCTTGTTATGGCATTTAATATGTGAATCTTCCTAAGATTATTGAAGGATATATTAATGCAAATTGAATTTTGATTCAGGTGAAAAAAAATCAACTATTGATATTATGTTTTTCTTTGGATGGAGATGTAATATGATGAAAATATGTTAAACAAACTTGTTTCATGATCTACCATGGAAGCTATATTATTGCTTTAGATATTGCTACGGTGAAGTAGAATTTTTTAAAAATTTTCTATATGATTTACCATTTTTAAATAAGTCTACCTTCTATTGCATTATGATAGTCAAGTTGCTATATGTATAAAGTTTATAGTAAAAATTTAATGAAAAAAAAAGTGCAATTTAAGACATATGCATATAAGACATATTAAAACCTTATTACTCATTATGATTTTTTTTCTTGACTAAAAAAATATTGCGGATCTACATACTAAAAGGTTGATGCATCAACAAATACTTAATTCACCAAGTGTAATGAAAATAAAGTCCACAAACTAGTTGCAACAATGAACACCCATGTTCACATGAATGATGATCCCATGGAATGAAGTTCAAGGGGTAACAACAAAATTCTTGTTGATTAAAGTACACCAAATGATATGAATAAATGTTATGTCTCATTCTTAATTATGACGATGTGTACTTTAAATTATGGTAATAATAAGGTTAAAGTATGTGCATTATTATACTTATTTTTTTAAAACATACCTTTTAATAAACTCAATGATAAGTTTTGTAGGAGTGTGAGTCACAAATCACCTTTTAAGGGTTGACCTATTAGGTGTGATGGTGAGGTCACCATTGTGAGACATGGAAAAGTCTCTAAGTGACACTCATGAAACAAGATACTTGCACAAGATCGCAACGTGCAACCACTAATTTAAACCTAAAATAAACATTGATATTGTATGAGTTACTTATTAAAACCTGGTTACAAGGGATACATCTCAAGACAACTAAGTCCTTACATTTTCTCAAGTGGAATTTTATAAACACTAGGTGTAAGACTCAAAATGTTGTTTATGTTGAAATACAATATTTTGTTTTTAAAAGATGATATATTTTCTTTTATTTATTTATTATTTACAAAACACTTTGTTGTTTTCTTGTTTAGAAGTGAAGTAAACACTTGTAAAGTTAATTCAATAGAGTTAGATCGTCTAGTCAGTTAGACTAGTTGATACCAAGAGTTATTATACACATTCTAGCTAGTGGGTTAGTTGTAAACCGAGAGTGGTTGAGAGTGGTCAAACTCATTGTAATTTTTTTGAAAGATTAGTGGAATCCTTTAGGAGTTCCTAAAGGAGAAAGAGACGTAGCTCAATTTGAAATGAACCAGTATAAAAACTAGTGTGTCTTATTGTTTTTGTCTTTCAAATTTTTTTCCTAAATACTATTTTATAAACACAAATATTTATCTATTGGAGATCGTCTCATTCCTGTAAAGAAAATTAAACACTATTTTACGACAAAATTTAAAATTCTATTCAAAGTCTCATTTCTAAAGTTTTCATGTATTACAAAAAAAATACTAAAGCAAGACCATTTTTACGTCATTTCTTTACTATAATCCCTCCCTTGTTATTAGGGATGGCAAAAAAATTCGTGTCCACGAATTTATTACTCGCGGGTTGCGAGTATATATTCTAATACCCGTTTCTAAACGAATCGGGTACGGGTAGTATATTATCTGTACCCGCGGATATCCGTTATCCGCAAAAAATAAAAATAAAATTTAATTTATATTTTATTAAGCTAAATTTAATTAAAATTAACATTAATTTATATTTTATAAGGTTAAATTTAATTAAAATTAAATTCTAATTTATATTTTAACTTTATTTTAATAATTTATAAAAATATATTTTTTAAAATATATGCTACTGTTCGCGGATATCCATGTAAGACCCTAGAAATTAGAGGGAAATGTAAGTCTTGGATCATTAGAACTCAAAATGTATCAAATTGTAACAAAGTACAAGTTATAGTACAAAATACAATGTTGTCAAACTTTGACATGGTTTAGTATTTTAATTATAACCTTTTTTACATTTCATATTTTGAGTTGGTTCCTTTTGCATTGGAAACTAGACTCGAAGAGCTTCGATTCGAGTACTTATACGCATAATTCCGACTTGGGGAAGGAGTTCAACCGGACAGCCAAAGTTACTAACACGTTTTGGACGCGTTTTGGACGCGTTTTCACTGTTTAAACGCGTTTTGGACGCGTTTTACTGTTTAAACGCGTTTTTCACTATTGAAACACGTTTTTAGCCATTCCCTTGGCTATTTAAGGACGCTCTGGGGGATTAGGAAAGTTCAGAAGAGAACCTGAGGTCAGAAGGCTGTAGTCTTGAGGCAGTGAGGTCCTAGAGCTAAGTCTGTAATCGTGAGAGAAGATTCTGAGTCGGGGAAACATCTGCACGAAGCTTTAGTCAAGCAAGCTAAGGAGAAAACCGTAAGGGGAGCTAACCTTGAGTCTTTTATGTTTTAGTAGTAGTCTTGTGTATTTTGTTCTGTATGATCTTACATCTGGAATATGTTTGGTATTTTGATGATTTTAGAATGAAATTATGCTTCGGTCAGATGTTTTGAATCGAGGTACGGTTTGGAATTTGGATCTGTCTATATTTGAATAGTTATGAAATCTGCTTAAGAATTTATGGATGACTTAGGTTTCTATTAGGCGTTTAATCGGTAAAAAGTTTAAGAAATGAAATTTGTACTGTTAGGATATGAATCTTTGACGTTAAGGGAAATTTTAGGATATGTGATGATCAACGATGAATTCTTGATGTCTAGAAAGTTTATATGATAAGAGAAATCGTTGGGATGGATTAGGAAGTGAATTTTCGTGATTTCTGGGAAAATTATGAACAGTTAATCGATTAACCATCATAGTTAATCGATTAACCCTGCACCTGGACCAAGACAAATTTGTTTTTGACGTTTTGGGAGTTCTGGATGTCCGTTTTAGACGTTCTTTATATCGTTCTGGGGGGTTTTTGACCCTTCCAGAGCCATTGGTGATGATCTCCAAGCTGTTTGAATTACTTAAATGTTAGTAATAGTATGAGATGAATAAATATGTGTTAATAAGTGAGGTTTTCTGTAAGAATATGTAACGTCTGAGTACGTATGAATTATTTCTTGAGACATGAATAAAGATTGGAATATGTATAAATGTATGATGATGAATGGGAAGTTTGGGATAGAGTTCCAAGGAGGAACTTCTCGTTGACTGTATGTGAAGTATTGTGTGTACGAATGTAGGAACTCAGACTTAGGGGTTCATTTCGATTGCTCTCAATAGTTTCGATCTCATGTAGAGAGAAAGCTATGTGGTGGAGAGTGGGAAGTCCTTACCGAAGATCCATTTATATGGACAGAGTAGGAAGGATGTAGCTTCAGTAGTTGTATCTATATCCGAAGATCCACTTCGATGGACAGAGTAGGATAAGAGAATTAAGCTAGCATTTAAATGCATCCCTATCTGAAGATCCACTTTTGACGGACAGAGTAGGATAGGATGTAGTTCGGCAGAGTACCACTGCAAGTGTAGAACCTGCTAAGAGTTCGATATTCATGTGAATGTTTTGATGAATAAAATTTATGATGATTATGGCATAATTATAGTATGATTGATTTGTAAAGTATATACCATGTTGTTTTCTGTTGCATTAGCTCACCCTTGCTTTGTCTGCTGTTTGGTCGTTATTGTATGTTGTGTGTTAAATCTCGGCGATGATCATCCGGTGGGTGTGAGCAGAAGATGATGAAATGCCGGTAGAACAGGTGCTAGACGGAGGATCGACTGACGTTTAGCTTTGTGGACAAAGACGCATGTAGTTTAAGAGTTTTAAATTTGGATTGTATTTAGTTTATAATTCTGGTTGTTGTATTTGTATAATAATGAGGGAAAAACTTTTATTCCTCCTTTATATGACTGTTATACTATATCAATGATGTAAGAACTCTATTATAGTTTGATGCTATAATTTTGGGGATGTTACATTAATGGTATCAGAGCAGTTCTATCCTTAAGAATCTTGTAGGTTATGAGGACCCCATACTTTAGTTGAGTAATCTTAATTGTATACTCCTGATATAGGAGTTATCTCTTCTAAACTAATGGTTTCTATCTTTGGACAGAACCATGGCATCCAGATCATCTCCCTCTTCTTCACCTGCACGTTCTGATATTTCTAATCTGGTGAGGGTAGTAGAATCATTAGTGACGACGATGCAACAACAACATAATTCGGCAGTGCAACAATTGGAAGCTGCCAGAGCGTCGGCTGAGGCACACCAAAGGCAGTATGTGGAAATGATGAGTCGTGGCGCAAAAGCTTCTGTTGGTCCTTATTATACTCCGCCAGTACAAGATCAAGAATGGAATTTAGAGAATTTCCTTCAACACCATCCAGCTAAGTTCAGTGGCCATGCCACTCCAGATGAAGCCGATCAGTGGTTTAGAGACATGGAGAGGATTTTTGATGCCAAGAGATGTCCTGAGGAGAACAGACTGGCTTATATTGAGTATTTGTTATCTGGAGAAGCTAGTCACTGGTGGGGCAGCATGAAGACAATGTTGGAAAATAGTGGTACCCCTATCACTTGGGATCTATTCAAAAAGAGGTTCTATGGTGAGTATTTCCCTAACAGTGTATGATATGCTAAAGAAGTGGAGTTCCTTCAGCTAATTCAAGGAGGAATGTCAGTGTCAGAATATGCAGATCAATTCAAACATCTTATCCGTTTTTACAGCCATGATATGGATGAAGAATGGCAGTGTAGAAAATTTGAAAATGGACTAAGAGGAGATATAAAATTGCTGATGACAGGTTTATGCATCACAGAATTTCCTACACTGGTGCAGAGAGCCAAGATTTTTGAGAAAAGGAAGATCGAAGTGGAAGGACAACAAAGGCAACCACAGAGAGTTGGTGGACCATCTGGGTTCAAATTCAATCATGGAGACAGGAAGAAGCCCTATTCTAGACCTCCATTTCAAGGACCAACGAAGACTTCATTTCAAGCAACGAACCAGGCAGTACCGTATGCGAAGGTGAAATGTTTCCGTTGTGGAGGACCACACTACAGGACTGATTGCCCCCAACCAGCTCACCCTGTCAAGTGTTATACATGCGGAAAGGAGGGGCATATTGCTAGGAATTGTACCACTGCTACGGGGTCAAGGTCCCAACAACAGACCAATCAACCTCAACAAAAAGAAGATGTCAAGCCGCAAGTTACGGGCAGAGTGTATGCAATGACTGGGACAGAGGCAGCTAGGCCAGGTAATCTTATCATTGGCAGTTGTATACTGTTTGGGAAACCTTGTTGTGTTTTGTTTGATTCTGGAGCGACACACTCCTTTGTGTCTGATGTTTGTGTGCAAGAGTTGGGGTTGAGTGTTAAGGAGTTGCAGTATGACCTGATAGTGTCTACTCCAGCTTCTGGGCCAATCAAGACATCTCTAGTATGTACTAGATGTCCTATAACAGTAGAGGGACGTCAGTTTAGAGTTAATCTTATATGTTTACCTCTACAAGGTTTAGAGGTAATCTTAGGAATGGATTGGTTAACTTCCAATCACATTCTCATAGACTGCAGTGCAAAGAAATTGTTATTCCCTGAAGTGAGAGAGTCAATGGTTTCATCTTTGAGGCAACTGTGGCGTGAAGTACAAGAAAGCTCGTGTTGCTTCCTAATGTTGACACATATGGAAGTAGATAAGAGTGAACGAAACGTAGATCACTCAGTTGTACGTGACTTTCTGGATGTATTTCCTGAAGATGTGCCGGGATTGCCTCCTCAGAGAGAGGTCGAGTTTTCAATTGACTTAGTACCAGGCGCAGGACCAGTATCAATCGCCCCTTATCGAATGGCTCAAGCTGAGTTGGCAGAGTTGAAAAAGCAAATAGAAGAATTACTGGAGAAGCAATTTATCAGACCGAGTGTTTCACCTTGGGGTGCGCCAGTATTATTGGTTAAGAAGAAAGATGGGAGTTCTAGATTGTGTGTGGATTACAGGCCGTTGAATAAGTTGACCATCAAGAACAAGTATCCGTTGCCAAGAATTGACGACTTAATGGATCAGTTGCACGGAGCAACGTGTTTTCAAAAATCGATTTATGGTCAGGTTATCATCAGATTCTAGTAAAGGCAGAGGATGTACAAAAGACTGCTTTCCGGTCCAGATATGGACATTATGAATACATAGTTATGCCTTTGGTGTAAGCAACGCTCCCGCAGTATTCATGGACTATATGAATAGAATATTCAGACCTTTTCTAGATAAGTTTGTCGTAGTCTTCATAGATGACATTCTTATATACTCCAAGACTCGAGAGGAGCATGAGGATCATCTTCGGGCAGTACTTGAGGTGTTAAGAGAGAAAAAGTTATATGCCAAGTTATCCAAGTGTGAGTTTTGGATGAAAGAAGTGCAATTTTTGGGGCATGTCATATCAGCTGACGAAATCTCTGTGGATCCAGCTAAGGTCGAAGCAGTGCTTCAATGGGAAAGACCCAAGTCCGTAACCGAGATCAGAAGCTTCGTAGGACTAGCAGGATACTACCGTAGATTCATAGAAAGATTCTCTAAACTTGTGTCGCCATTAACGCAACTAACTCGGAAGGATCAACCGTTTGCTTGGACAGATCGATTTGAGACCAGTTTCCAAGAGTTAAAGCAAAGGTTGACAAGTGCTCTAGTGTTAGTGATTCCTGACACAAGTAGACCTTTCGAAGTATATTGTGATGCTTCTTATCAAGGACTGGGTTGCGTACTGATGCAAGGAAAAAGAGCAGTGGCTTATGCTTCGAGACAACTTAAGAATCATGAGAAGAACTACCCCACTCATGATCTGGAATTAGCATCTGTCGTATTTGCTTTGAAGATTTGGAGACACTATTTATATGGCGCTCAATTCCAAGTGTTCAGTGATCATAAAAGTTTGAAATATCTTTTTGATCAGAAGGAACTGAACATGAGGCAGAGAAGGTGGATGGAGTTTTTGAAGGATTATGATTTTGAACTTTTATACCATCTAGGTAAGGCGAACGTAGTTGCAGATGCTCTAAGCAGGAAGACAATTCATGTATCTGCTATGATGATAAGGGAGTTAGAGCTGATTGAGAAATTCAGGGATATGAGGTTGTATGTGGAACTGAAGTCAGATTCCATTCGGTGCAGTAACTTAGTGGTATCAAGTGATTTATTGGATTTAGTCAGAGATAAGCAATTGTCAGATACCGAGTTGCAGAAGACGATGAGTTTATTGGGTATGGATCAAGCCAAAGAATTTATGTTAGGAGCTGACGGCATTTTGAGGTTTAAAAGTAGAGTCTGCATTCCAGACGATGTTGAGCTGAAAAGGCTGATTCTTGAGGAAGGACATCAGAGTCGTCTTAGTATGCACCCTGGTATGACCAAGATGTACCAAGATCTCAAGGAGTTCTTCTGGTGGTCTGGGATGAAGAGAGATATGGCACAATTTGTATCAGCATGTCTGACCTGTCAAAAGGCTAAAGTGGAACATCAACGACCGGGAGGTATGTTGCAACCACTAGAGGTACCTGAATGGAAATGGGATAGTATCGTCATGGATTTTGTAACCCATTTACCACGGACGGGGAAAGGACACGATACTATCTGGGTTGTGGTGGATCGGTTGACAAAGAGCGCTCACTTCTTGGCGATAAATTTGAAGATGTCTATGATGAAGCTTGCTCAGTTGTATATAAGAGAAATGGTGAGACTACATGGAATACCGTCGAGCATAGTGTCAGACAGGGATCCGAGATTTACATCGAAATTCTGGCAGTCTCTGCAACGTGAATTGGGCAGCAAATTGCAAATGAGCTCTGCGTATCATCCACAAACTGATGGACAATCTGAGAGGACGATCCAATCTTTAGAAGACCTGTTGAGGACTTGTGTCTTAGATCACTTGGGTGTTTGGGATGAGGTCTTGCCGTTAATTGAATTCACCTACAATAATAGCTATCATGCAAGCATCGGCATGGCGCCTTTTGAAGCATTGTATGGTAGGAGATGTAGAACACCCCTATGTTGGTATCGGGAGGGAGAAACAGTGATGTTAGGACCAGAATTGATTCAGCAAACCACGGAAAAGGTGAAACTGATACAGGAAAGGATGAAAGCATCACAGAGTAGACAGAAGTCTTATGCCGACAATAAGAGAAGACCTCTCGAATTTGACGTTAGAAGTCACGTATTTCTGCGAGTTTCTCAGATGACTGGAGTAGGGAGAGCTATCAGACCCAAGAAGTTATCTCCGAAGTTCCTTGGTCCATTTCAAGTTGTCAAGAGAATTGGACCTATAGCATATGAGATTGCATTACCTCCTCAACTGGCAAAGTTACACAATGTATTTCACGTCTCTCAATTGAGGAAATATGTGACAAGCCCTGATCATGTGCTCGAGATGGATGATGTGCAAGTCAGAGAGGATCTGACGTTGGATGCAAAACCAGTACGAATTTTAGATGTTCAAGAGAAGCAACTAAAAGGGAAGGAGATTCGCACAGTACAAGTATTGTGGAATGAGAAGACCCAAGAGATGACATGGGAACTCGAAGAAGAAATGAAGAACTCTTATCCTCATTTATTTGATTAAGAGTGTATTTTTCGAGGACGAAAAATTTTAAAGGTGGGTGGAATGTAAGACCCTAGAAATTAGAGGGAAATGTAAGTCTTGGATCATTAGAACTCAAAATGTATCAAATTGTAACAAAGTACAAGTTATAGTACAAAATACAATGTTGTCAAACTTTGACATGGTTTAGTATTTTAATTATAACCTTTTTTACATTTCATATTTTGAGTTGGTTCCTTTTGCATAAGAGCTTCGATTCGAGTACTTATACGCATAATTCCGACTTCGGGAAGGGGTTCAACTGGACAGCCAAAGTTACTAACACGTTTTGGACGCGTTTTCACTGTTTAAAAGCGTTTTGGACGCGTTTTACTGTTTAAACGCGTTTTTCACTATTGAAACACGTTTTTAGCCATTCCCTTGGCTATTTAAGGACGCTCTGGGGGATTAGGAAAGTTCAGAAGAGAACCTGAGGTCAGAAGGCTATAGTCTTGAGGCAGTGAGGTCCTAGAGCTAAGTCTGTAATCGTGAGAGAAGATTCTGAGTCGGGGAAACATCTGCACGAAGCTTTAGTCAAGCAAGCTAAGGAGAAAACCGTAAGGGGAGCTAACCTTGAGTCTTTTATGTTTTAGTAGTAGTCTTGTGTATTTTGTTCTGTATGATCTTACATCTGGAATATGTTTGGTATTTTGATGATTTTAGAATGAAATTATGCTTCGGTCAGATGTTTCGAATCGGGGTACGGTTTGGAATTTGGATCTGTCTATATTTGAATAGTTATGAAATCTGCTTAAGAATTTATGGATGACTTAGGTTTCTATTAGGCGTTTAATCGGTAAAAAGTTTAAGAAATGAAATTTGTACTGTTAGGATATGAATCTTTGACGTTAAGGGAAATTTTAGGATATGTGATGATCAACGATGAATTCTTGATGTCTAGAAAGTTTATATGATAAGAGAAATCGTTGGGATGGATTAGGAAGTGAATTTTCGTGATTTCTGGGAAAATTATGAACAGTTAATCGATTAACCATCATAGTTAATCGATTAACCCTGCACCTGGACCAAGACAAATTTGTTTTTGACGTTTTGGGAGTTCTGGATGTCCGTTTTAGACGTTCTTTATATCGTTCTGGGGGGTTTTTGACCCTTCCAGAGCCATTGGTGATGATCTCCAAGCTGTTTGAATTACTTAAATGTTAGTAATAGTATGAGATGAATAAATATGTGTTAATAAGTGAGGTTTTCTGTAAGAATATGTAACGTCTGAGTATGTATGAATTATTTCTTGAGACATGAATAAAGATTGGAATATGTATAAATGTATGATGATGAATGGGAAGTGTGGGATAGAGTTCCAAGGAGGAACTTCTCGTTGAATGTATGTGAAGTATTGTGTGTACGAATGTAGGAACTCAGACTTAGGGGTTCATTCTGATTGCTCTCAATAGTCTCGATCTCATGTAGAGAGAAAGCTATGTGGTGGAGAGTGGGAAGTCCTTACCGAAGATCCATTTTTATGGACAGAGTAGGAAGGATGTAGCTTCAGTGGTTGTATCTATATCCGAAGATCCACTTCGATGGACAAAGTAGGATAAGAGAATTAAGCTAGCAATTAAATGCATCCCTATCTGAAGATCCACTTTTGACGGACAGAGTAGGATAGGATGTAGTTCGGCAGAGTACCACTGCAAGTGTAGAACCTGCTAAGAGTTCGATATTCATGTGAATATTTTGATGAAAAAATTTATGATGATTATGGCATAATTATAGTATGATTGATTTGTAAAGTATATACCATGCTGTTTTCTGTTGCATTAGCTCACCCTTGCTTTGTCTGTTGTTTGGTCGTTATTGTATGTTGTGTGTTAAATCTCGGCGATGATCATCCGGTGGGTGTGAGCAGAAGGTGATGAAATGCCGGTAGAACATGTGCTAGACGGAGGATCGACTGACGTTTAGCTTTGTGGACAAAGACCCATGTAGTTTAAGAGTTTTAAATTTGGATTGTATTTAGTTTATAATTCTGGTTGCTGTATTTGTATAATAATAGGGAAAAACTTTTATTCCTCCTTTATATGACTGTTCTACCATATCAATGATGTAAGAACTCTATTATAGTTTGATGCTATAATTTTGGGGATGTTACAATCCACGTGTATCTGTGTGAGTTTTAAAATATCGGTAGATTTTTTTAAGCAGATATCTGTGCCAATAGCGGGTCGAATAACATGTGGATATTTTTTTTTATCAAATTGGATTGTAGATAAGCACTATCTATACTCGACCCAACATGTTACCATCCCTACTTGTTATGTTTTTTTTCTCTTTTTCTTCAATTTTTTCCTATTACATATCTACTTACATTCTATTATAATGAAACACCTTGGAAAAAAATTAAAAATTACAAATTACAAAATAGAGACAATTCAGAATTATGAATTAAAAATTTTAAAACTAGTACCAAATTTAAAAATTAATTTACGTTAGTTTTTTTTTGTCACATTGAAACCAAACCAAATTATATCACATATAACTTTTACATTTAATTCAAATTTATTTTCAATAACCAAATCAAACTACACCACACATTCCTAAAAAAAAAATGTAAAACAAGTTTTAGAAATCCTACATTGGATTAATGAATTTAAAATTTAATTCAATAAATTAATGATATTATGATCTAATCTGACTATGCAAATAAGTTTTATATCTAAAAATAAATAAGTTGTGCTATTTCTTAACAAAAATCTAATAGTAATTTTTTCTTGTGCTTTCGTCGTGTGTTGAAGGAAATATTAATTGATTATCTCATGGACACCTATATAATATATATGCTACTTTTTTTATTGGACTTCCCTATTTTGTTTTTAAATCTTACAACAAATATTATTTATCTACAAGGTAAACAATAGAGACAATGTTTTACACTTAAAACAATGAAAATAAAATTATTTTATGGGGATAACAGTTAAAATATTCTTACCTTATAAGCTCAAAAGATAATGATCTTATTAGAAAAACAATTTATAAATATTTTTTTAGTAAAGAAAAAGAGAGTAGAAACTTACTTATTTAAAAGAATTAAAATAAAGTTCAACTTTTTCCATGATTAAATGAATTAATTAAACTTTTACATTAAATAATTACTAGACAATTTTTAAGAAAGACTAAATTTACGAGAATTAAAATAAAAGTTAAACTTTTACATAATCAATTAAATATGTAAAAAAATTAAATAATTACTAAAAGAATGTAATGAACATGTGACAAGATTCTTGCTTTTCATTTAACATATAAAATAACCTTTCTTATTTTCACATAGTAGTTACATTTTTATTTATAATCAGTAATAAATGCTTTTTTTTTTCATTTTCTCTTTTTATGATTGACATACAAATCATTTAAAGCATAGAGGAGAAGCAATTGGTAAAAAGAAATAACATGATATATATGAAATAATATTTTTTTTTTGTTTTTTGAAGAAAAAGAAAATGTAAAGAGAATATATATATATGAAATGAATGTAACCTACCCCCATCAACTGTACCTGAAACTCATCAATGGAGTTTCTTTCATTGTCAAATTGTTTGAACTTGCTTTTGAGCTACGTGATGACGATGCATTCTATAACTCTTTCAGGACCACAGCTACTTTGCATTCATTGAACATGCTAAGTAGCTTAAACTCTCAACTTCTACCATCAACACATAGCTGATGAGGTGTAACCTTTCCTAAACATTCAAACATTTATTTCTTTACATACAAGATAACATATTAGCTACCATTTATTAATTAGGTTTTTCATTATTAAAAAGTAAAATCTAATTCAATTTTATAAAATTATTTAAATTTATATTCATTTATATGTTTTAAATTGATGTGAATCTTTTAACATCTATTTTATTTTTTTAAGTTAAATCATCCATAGAATCTAATTCACGTGATGGGAGTGTACATATATTTTAAATGTTTATCTTTTGTATATTTTATACCAATTAGTAATATATGTATGGATTTATAGTATCTTTAAAAGTACGTTCATTTCAATATATTCTTTGCTTAAACATATTATTACGTTTATCTCTTTTTGTTTTAACCTTCTTTTTGTTTATTTGTATAAAAATGATTCAAGGCTTTTTCATTAATATAGTTTTTTTTTAATAAATTCTATTGTCAATAGAACCTAACTCTAAAATTTCATCAAAATTATTTTGAGAACTTTGAAGAATTACTTAAATTCTTTAAAATGTATTCTAATAAAAAAAAAGCAAAAACTTAGAGGATAAGAAACATGTTTTTTTTTGTATATACTTATATAAATAAGAATCTCTTATTAGATATAAATTATTTTATAGTTATTGCACATGGGTTAAATTTAAAATATAAATATGGGTTGGTTTTTTTCTTTAGAGATTAGTGGGGTTTTTCTTATTAACAAGGCACTATTTAGTTTTCAATAAGTGTTCTGTTTTTTCAAAGGACTTTTCATAGCAATAGGGTAAAACCTCTTTTGTTCCTTATATGCAAATTATATAATACTTCTAATATATATAATGTGTTACACTTATATAACTAGATGATATTAGCTTGTCCAAGTGTAACACTTAACACCCTTATTTACCATGGTGATATCCATGAATAGGATCATCATCACCCACCAAAGAGCTTAAACATAGGAGAAAAATACATTGATTATAATGTTTCTCTTGTTCTTCATTAATAATATTGAGCTAACTCTTTGACTTTCTCTTGCACTTGAAGAGGTTGAAATCCATGTTGAAGAGTTGAATGCCAAACTTTGTCTATGTCATTCATAGTATGACCACATTCATGTTCATTCCATCCTTCAAGAGAGTGTACTATTCCTGCTATACGCCATGCACTCATCACCCTTCTTGGCAACCAATCCTACAATTCAAATATAAGCTTTTTATCATAATAATTTCATAATTTTTTCAACAACAATAAAAGAAAAATCAGTATAGTATAATATAATATATATATATATATATATATATATATATATATATATATATATATATTATATTATTAAAAATGAATATGTTTATAAATTCTATGCGGAATATCACAACACCAACAACATACAATAGCTTTAATCATAGTATACTTGATCGAACTATATCAAACATAAGTTTTTTTTTTTAACAAATTAGGGTAAAATAAATCAAATGAAGAACATGATTATTAGAACTAACCTCACAAGAATGGATATTTTGAAGTGAAGGAGGAGCTAACATTGCTGGGGTGAAATGATAAAAGCAATCCTTGCGATATTTCTTTGGTGGAAATGGTGTGTATGGAATGAATAATGTTCCTTTGGGTGCCTTTAGTTGTTCTTCTTCTGTCAATTCATCTCCTACCAACCAAATCTATCAAAAGAAAACATGAAGATGAAAAAAAAAAAAAAACTATATTTCAATTCCAAAAAACTCTAAGAAATATTTTAATGAAATAAATTATTTTTCTCGAAACAAAAATCATTTTCTAAATATATTAAGCATTTTTTATACCAAAGTTTATTTAAGTTTTTTCCCTATTCATAAATGAAGAAGCAGAAGAAGATAACAATAATAATAAAAAAATACGAAATTACTAAAATTTCCTAGTAAATTTTACATTTTATTTGTTAAACTTGTTTAAGTAGAATTTAATATAAGTTTACTCCTTTTCTTTTTCACTTTTATCTTCTTTTTTCCCCTCTTTTTCCACTATTTTCTTAAAAAAAAAAATCGAAATCCTAATTAAGAAAATTTTAGGGTGAATTCTAAAAGTAAAGCTAAGAAAAGGTCAAATTTGTCATGTATTTTACCTTCTGTGAGCTACTTTTGGAAAAGGTCAAATTAGTTTCAGAGGCTTTGATTGACTTCTTAAGCCTCACATAATCATCTTCATGCAATGTAGCAACCTGAAATATAACAGAAGGGTTAAAAGTACATGCCATTTTAGATGGATATATAGTAAGAAATTGGTTCTAATAAAATAAAGATAAATTTATATTTTTAGTCTTTATAAAATTTTTGAAGTTTATATTTGAAAAAAAAATACTGT
Organism: Vigna mungo; assembly: GCA_036885675.1. Lineage (NCBI taxonomy): Eukaryota > Viridiplantae > Streptophyta > Magnoliopsida > Fabales > Fabaceae > Vigna > Vigna mungo. The sequence continues at coordinate 27,676,121 of CP144698.1, forward strand.
TTTTTTTCTAATTTAAAATAAATCATTGTCTCCAAATGATTTAGACAACATTTTACAAAAACATGAAAACTATTTAAATATACAGTACACATTTAAAAGAGTTAAAAAAAAAGACAAACTAAAGTTGAATTTAAACCATTTTAGAAGAAATTCAAGCATTTTTTTTACCCATTTTAAAAAAAAATTACCTGAATATTTTGTTGACACAATGAGAAGACAAGAGCACAAGCAACCTTAGTAAGTTTTCCTCTAAGTAACACTTGAGTTGTTCCTTTGGGAATGGTGTTAAGAAGAAGAGCAACTACAAGACTGCTTCCATCGACAACCTTAACTTTTAACTTTGGATGTCTGCTAACAAATAATCCTCCATAGATGTTAAGCTCTTCTTCTTGATTTCTTAGACCTAAACTCAACACTTTTATGCCTTTTCTGTCTGCATCAAGTATTGCTTCTTCTATCATTGTGTTGATAGCCACTTTTTGTGATTGCATGAAGAACTACACAAAAATAAAATTATATATTTCAATTTTATTTTGAGCATGCATTGAAAGATCAATAATAAACAAACTAACACATTGCAAAAAATAAAAATAAAAAAAGAGAAAAGGATCACCACATGCAATAATGCTAAAGTTTTAATGAAATCACTTATCCTTACATAATGATACAAAATAAATATTTGAAAAGTCAACAATGTAGACAATAATTTCATAGAGTATGGGTTTTGTGATCATATATTTCTCAAAACAAAAAAAGAAAAAAAACGTTTTATTTATTTTTGTCTGCAAAATAAATATGTGAGAACTTATATACCTAAAACAAATTATATATGTGTTAGCAAACTCCCATAAATAAACATCTCACAAAATCTCGGGACAAAGTTTGAATATAGCATGGGCCAACTTTGGGGGCTGTCAACACAGCAAATAATGTCTATGAATTCAATTAATGTTACAGGGAACACAGCAACCATATAAGAAAAAAAATAATAAATAATTTTTAATTAGAGTAAAATATAGGTTCATCTTGATTTTTAAGTATACTTATTTCTCTTTTATATATCTTATCATATCATATATCATATATCATATATCATACATCATACGTATCATGCATCATACATCATATATTGTATATTGTATATTGTATATTGTGAAGATCTTTAAATTTAAACATAATCTTATAAATTAATTTTGTAAAATTAAATTAAATTTAAAATTCATATTTAAAATAAAATAATTTAATTAGATTTAAAATTTATTTTCTAAGATAATATCAAATTCAAAATCTATTATAACAAGAATTATTATTTTATTTAGATTTACAATATCATCAAGTAATTAAATTATTATAAAATCATTCATATTAACTAGAAGATTCCAAATGTTTAGTATAATTAAAATTCTTTCTTGATGAAAAAAAAAAAACATATCTTTTTACAGTATCTAAAATTCTATTTCTTAAGATATTCTATACATTTATTAATTTTATTCTGTTTCTAGAAGTATATTTAGGATGGATAAATCATTTTAGTATATATGAATTATTTTTCTTTGAATTAAAAACAATGGTAGCAATGATTTTTGTCTAATAGAAAAATAGAGCAAATAAGTATAGAGAAAACATACTTGGAGAGTGTACTTGGGAATTGACCAAGTTTGCAACTTGAGTTTGTGAAAACGATTTCCCTCAACAATGAATGTTCTACCATAGATCCATGTGAGGATCATGGACCAAGCTGTTAGAGGCCACATCAAATTGAGGTACCATTTTGACGTGTAAGGCTTAGAAGCTAAGTAAGCAAAGGCAAGTCTGATATGATAGATAGATTCAGGAGTTGTGAGATGTGTAAGGTGAACAACATCTGCTGTTTCTTCTTCTCGTTTTAATGCAGATTCGTGTAATGTATCAGAAGCTTTATCAGTGGTGCCATAGATGTAGTCGTAGAGTGGCATGAACAAGGAGTAGTTTGTTCTGAACTGGGTATGATGCAGAGAATGAAACCTGCAAAACATCACACAAACAAAATATTTCTTTGTTACCAAAGGTTCTGCATATGAAGAATGTTATGTTTGTAATATGTTGTCTGCATATGAAAACAATATAGGTCTTTTTTTAAGAGACTGGATCAATTTCATACATGTTTATATATAAATATAATAAACTTTAGCTAATAATAAATAAATGTTGGAAAGAATATGAATGAAAACACAATTGATATGTTATTAGTGTGTAAATTATCTTCAAATTTAACAATAAGTATTAGTAATCATTTAGATGAAAAATGGTGAATATTGTATTTTAGATGAAAATGAAAACGAGAGAAAATAAAATAAATTATTATCTATGATTTATTACGCATTTAACTTTTTATGTTAAACAGATTCTTTTTCTCGTATTTATTAAGAAACAACTATATCTAATAAAAAAAAAACTTTAATTCTTTGTGTTTTCAATAAAATGTTATCAAGGTTTCATACTTTTATATAATTCAGTTTAATTATCAGTTTAAACTTTAATTCTTTGTATTTTCAATAAATTTATCAGTTTAATTAGATTTTCCTACCAATTCTACACTCTACAAGAAGTATATAATATATTTCAAATAAATTGGTTAAGCAAAACAAAAACCCCTTTTAATCTAATCAACTAAACAAAATAACTTAAAAAATAATATGTAACTACAACATTTAGATTACATAAAGAAAAGTCAAAATTCATGTAAATAACATTAAAAGTACTTACGATGAGGTGTAGATGAGATATTTGAGAGGAGGAAAGATGTCAAAGAGCCATTTTGGGACAACCTCAAAGTTTGAGTGACCCATGTTATTCATGAAGTCAATGTAAGTGACATACACAACCATGGCCCCCACAGAAGCTGTGTTTGTGAATACTAGGGTTAACATCGGCATTGAAAACAGAAGAAAATATGATATGTGTTCTGCAAATGGATGAATCACAGCTGCAAGAACACAACACCCAGTTAGACATAGATTCAATCTATATCTATATCTATATCTATATATATATATATATATATATATATATATATATATATATATATATATATATATATATATATATATATATATATATATATATGAAATGAAAATAATAATAATTAGTATTATATTTTGAAATAAATTGTCTTAATATGCAAGGAACAAACTAAGCTTACAATTTGTTCACATATATTCAATTAACAGCCTCCAAAATATAATTTATGAAGGTGATAAAAGAAAATCTGAAATCAAAATTCTGCTTACTGGCGTGGAAATAAAACCAAAATATATACTTAGTTAAAAAAACCTAAAAAGTTAAACATAAAATATCCAAACAACAACATAGACTACCTGTAATTAAGAGAAAACAAAAATTAATGTGTGAAAAGAATCAACCCTAAGAGACCAAACTACATATATCATTGTCAAAAGGAAATGAAGTTATGTCAAATGCCAGCAAGTGTTTCCAGATCAAAAGTGGATGTTTTTTTTTATTATTAAAAAATATGTAAAAATAATAATCTTATTTTTACATATTATTAATAATATAATAAAAAAAATCATTTTTGAAATTCCTTGAACATGCATGACCTACTAAAGGTATGAGATAAACCAGAAAGTGAACGAAACCTCTAAGAATTTGACAACACAGACAGACAGCACTGACATTTGGCAATAAATGTATGAATCGAAACGACAAAAGGTTGTTGGGCAGCATTGAATGTTGTAAGCAAGAACAATTAATGAGATGAATGACTCACAAGTAATAGGTTCTGTGACAATGGAAGAATGGTGATGAGAATGATATCTAGAATATAGAAAATGGTGATGAAGTGCTCTGTGTAACCAATAATACAGAAACTCCACTGGTCCTGCATGAATCAGCATTGCCATAACCATTCCATCAGTTCTCCATAATGGAAGATGAGAAGCACCACGTAATGTGTAGCAGGCCACGTAGTATAGTAATCCATTCAACAATATTTGATCATCCCTGAAATATACAATCATGTCATTATCTTAACTTAACCTTACAGTAAAATAATAAACTATGGTTTTATCGTTTTTATGTATAGATTTCAAGAACAACAACAATATATATAGTTTATATGATGTTTTTCATATTTTACTTTTCAAAAATTATTTTATATTACAATACAGAATTATTTATATGTGGACATACTCTACTAGAATTTTTCATACTTTAAGAAATTTGTTATAAAATTTTGTAAAAAAAAAAAACTTGTTTTACTATGTTTTATAAAACTTTTAATTACCAAATGATTTCTTCATAAATAATCATTTCTTACGAAATTATAAAATTTGTAAGTATTGTTTATAAAAGTTTATGTGAAAATATTTTGTGTAAAATATTAATTATTATTCATAACAAGATTTATAAATATTTTAAAACAAATTAACAGAGAATGTTTGTCTTTTTTTTTTTAATTTATTTAGGAGATTTTATAAATGAAATCCAAGACAACAAAAATCTGATTCTAATTTCGTTAAGAGATAAATATCCAATTCTTACCAAACATTTATAGATTTAAACTCATTTTCAACAACTTTTGTAATATTAATGTTAAAAAATAAGAATCTAAAGTTTCAATTTTTTTATATATAGTTTTCTGACATTTTATTTACAGTTATGATATTCTATTTTTTATTTTTAATTATTGTTGATAAAAAGAAACCTATAATAATAATAAGTTATAAAAATGTAATGTAATTATGAATTTTCTTTCATATTATTTTCAACACATATTTTCTAATTCTTTTATGTGTGTTGTATGGGCACAGGGCCACGTGTTTCCTAAGAAAAAATATCTTTTGATTACTACACATAGAGTGTGTAACGTGTCATGAATAGAAAAGAAAAAGAACTCTAAAAGATATATAGAGTACAAGGTAATTGAGAAAAAGAGAACTGTGAGAAAATAAGACTATCTTTAGAATTATGTTTTATGAAGAAAAAAGAAAAATTAAGGACAAAATTTCCATTTTAAATAAATGATTTATATGTTATTTAATAGAGAAATAAATAATAGATTAGAATAAATGAGATTTTTTAGCTTTAATTTATTTCCATAAATATACTATAACTATATTAAATTTAAAATAAAAAAATTGTCATCCTTTTATTTATATGTTCTATTATGAGTAGGATTAAAGTTTATGAATCTAAATAAAGAAAATTAATATCAGAAACTTAAATTTGAAAAAAGAAAATGAGATTACACAAAGTAAGTTATGTTTGACTTTTCCTTTGTTGAAAAGTATGGTTTAAATAAACACAAGCTTGCTTGAAATATACTAATCAAAAGTATTTTTAAATATGTAAATACACTTATGAAATCTGTAATGAAATATATTGATATTATTTATTAATTTTTGAAATAATTAACATTATTTGTTTGTTTTAATTTCCATATCTTTGAAGCATGTAACAAGTAATGTATTGTTGAAAATAATCAATATATATGACTAACAAATATTAAAATAATAACATTACTTTAATGTGTGACAAAGCATTTAAAAGAACTTAAATATGTTACCCTCATTCAACAAGATTAAGACATTTGAACCGTAAAAGATGAACCACCTTGCCCTCCAAACATATAACTATATATATGACTCATCACATCTAGAAGATGATCTAAAAAGAAAAATTAATGAATGCTGAAGTTGGAAAAATTATGAATGCTAAAGTTTAAAATGAGGTTGGACTTTAATATTTCTCATAAATGGTCCCTACTGAAAACCTAGGTTCAAAAAGCAATCTCAAACAAACCCACTTTTTTTTTCTTTTTTCTTTTTAAAAAAAGAAGTTTATAAATTTAAAGTGGCTTATAAACAAATTAAATAAAAAATTAAAAAGCTTAAAATACGAGATAATTTTTTTGAAAGGAAATATATAAGCCATGACAGTATCTGTACATGTTTGTAAAAGGATTAGAGCACTCTAAGTATTAATTTTTCTTTAATTCATTTATTTTTTATTGATCAAAGAAACATACGAGAGAATTGTATAATTTATTTATTTATAAACTGCCTTTTATTTATAAAAAAAAAAATTAAAAATGTTTGAGGCCTTGAAAAGCCTATTCAAACATATACTAGATAAATCACTTCAATTGTTTTTTATCATTAAAAAAAATAATAATAAAAGATATATAAAAAATGTTATCATACTCCAACCCATTTACAAAAGTAGTTGATAAAAAAAAACTAAAATCATTTACGTAATATACACAGGATATAAAAATTTAGGTTTTAGGATATTTTGCGTGTTTGTAAATCCATTTTTTTTTTCATTTCGGTTATGTAATAATTTTATTTTAATAGCATGATTCTTTTTGTTTTGAATTTTTTTCAAGTATTCTTGTAAAAAATTAGAACATTTCAAATGTTTTTCTATCAATAATAAAATAATAAAAAAATAAAATAAAAAACTAACCATTCTCTTTCTCTATCAACTTGTTCAAATTCAAGTCCTTTATCGAGAATTCTACCATTTCCTTTGGCTGTTCTGTAACGAGAGAGAGTGATCCATATCTGATTATGAAGCATTCGCCAAAGCAAAAATGGTAATATCATAAAAGTGCTCACATCCCTTTCTTTCTCATCTTTCACCAACACAGAATAACTGCTGTGAATCACCCATGGAGCTAACACCACATACTGCAAAAAAATTAATGCCAAATTAATGCAAAGTTAATGCAAAATTCGCAATTATATCTATTTATGTAGACTTATATATATATATATATATATATATATATATATATATATATATATATATATATATATATATATATATATATATATATATATATATATATATAATTCTAAAAATATTTATCATAGGAATTTTTAAAAAATATGTATAAATATAAAAAAATAAATAAACTCACTGAATAATTGAACATTTGCATATTAGTAAGCTTTTATATTATTATAAACAACTGTCATTATTATTGGTATATATTGAAGTTGTGATGTTGATTGTTAATAATTGGATGTGGCTAACTAATTATAATGCTAATTAATGAAGGGTATATACCAAATCCCTTTCCTTTTTTAGCAACACATTTGCATTCAAAAGTGTCAAAATAGTAGCTAACTAGACTCACACTCTCTTTACTAGTTATACTTTTTTAATATATATGATTAAGTTTCAGGAAATTTAGGTAAAAAGTTAGGAAAACATAAAATCAAACCCATAAAAAAAGAAAAAAATATTTTCTCCATACAATAAAATCAATTTACATAAAGTATAAATTTCTATAGTTTAATTTTTAATTTATATATAGTTATTTTTTTATAAAAAAAATCAAATAAATTAAAGAAGAGAGCAAAAGGGACTAGAGTCAAACCCTAGATTGTTAAGAAAAAATATATATTTTAAAATTGCACATAAAACTTTCCTTCAATCATACCTAGATCTTAATTAGAAGGAAAAAAAAAATTATAAAAAGAAATCAATCCTTAAAATATAATAAACGAGTTTCCCCCCAAAAAAAAATATTATCTCTGACTAGAAAGTACATTGAGAGACAAGTTAACTGTCCAGTTAATTATTTTAAGGAATCCAACAATTATTCATCACCTTTACAAAGTACATGTAATGTTTTGAAGTTCATATTTATACTTAGTATTAAACATTCAACCACTTAATTCTACATCTCCATTGTCACTTGAACACATTCTAAGTTAAACATTGGCTGTGTTTTCTTGTTTTTTCCCATAGTAATAGTTTTTCTTTATCGACAATAATTAATAATAATAAAATTAAATAATTAGATATTAAGAATATATTTAGATAGGAGATTTAGAAGTTCAATCTCCACTCTCCAACACTAATACTATAAAAATAAAATTATCTCCACTATTGTGAAATAACTTATAATCTCTTCAAATTCAAAATATTAAAAAAAAATTAAAAGATACCATCCAAAAAATACACTATTTCCTCTAAGGTTTATATACAACATAGATAAAAACAATAGAGAACATAAGACATTTTATAAAATCTTAAAACAAAGATAAAATCTTAATAAAACCTTTTCATGTTTGCATTATCTTTCATAGAAACAATGATACATAGATAGCAATGTAACATGATAATGAAAAGTACGTAGTGTGAGTGAAACTTGGATTTGTAAATGAGGAATGTTTTATACTGATTTTAACGTTTTAAAACATATTAAAAACAACAAAAAAGACAACATAAAAAATGAAACAGAAAACATGAAAGAGAGATGAGAAGTAATGAGGAATTATGTGTGCAACCTTAAAGCTTCCGAGAGGCTTCCATGGCCAATCTGTGAGGATTCCAGGCATTGAAGCCATGCTTTGTTGTAAGAACAAGACAACCAATGTTGTTCGAAGAAAAAGTGTGTTTTGTTAGGATGATATCGCAAAGAAGTGTTTTTTTCTATGGTTTGAAGCATTGCAAGTAACTTTATTTATAGACCTAACTCAGTTTCCCTTTGGAACAATTGATGCATTTAATTTACCAACGAAAACCGAACCCACAACTTATCATCACATGGGAAAAGCAGAACCAATAATGTTGCGTTCTCAAATGAAAAACCTCTCACCACTTTCCTACATTTATTTTTCAAACATAATCCTATTCAGATGTCATCATTCATTCATACCAGGTGATAAATTCGTGTTAAACAATGTTAATATATATATATATATATATATATATATATATATATATATATATATATATATATAATTGATTATATCAGTTTTCAATGAAAAATATTAATATTTTTATTCATAGTTTATTCTCAAATTAATTCTTTCCTACGTCTCAATCAAATTAATATTTTTGTTGAAAAAAAATGAGGGTCTATTTGAATGAACTCATTTAAAAAAAAAATCATACTATTGTTATTCTCAATACGTGTCATTGAAACTTTAAATAGAATCATGTTGGGACAAAGGTGGTATTTTCAATAAATTTTATATGAATTTTGTCTTAATATAGTATTTTTTTAAAACATAAATATAAAGAAAAGGCAAAGTCTAATTAATTAATTAAAGTTTAATATCCCACCTATGTTAACTTTGCTTAATTCTTTAATTCGAAAAATATCCATGTGTATTTCTAATAAATATGATTATGGGTAGTTTAAAAATCTATTTTTTATACATAAAATTAAGTATTTTAATTAAGGTGAAGTTAGGTATTTGCCTTTGAATTAAGCAATAATAAGTTACTTTTTGGACTCTTATTTTGTTTTTTTTTTTCATGTTTTATGACCGACTTTTATTGCGACAATTAATGGAGGGAATAAATTTATTTTCGTTTGTTTTCATTTATTGGACTCACCAAACTTTTGGTGTGGGTTGGAGGGCGTAATTAAAAGTCCTTTATTTCGATGTCTATTGTTGTGTTGGTTTTCTTAATGCTTTTAGGGCTACGTCAGAAAAAGGCATACACCGATTCATTTCTTTGTTTCGTGTAGTTTATTCATCACTGTCCATCATCAGGGTTTTATCAAATTGCTGTGAGAATTCAGAGAAGTACGATTCACTGCTATAAATGTGCAATCACAAAATTTTCTTATAATGATTTTTAATAGTAAAATACAAAATTATTCATGTAATCAATTCTATAACACATTTTTACATTTATTTAATATAAAAATGTAAATTTTTGTATTGTCTTAAGAAAAAGAAATAAAAATAATATTAAATGAATATAAAAAATTTAGATACGTAAAAAAATTATTTTATAAAGTTTTACAGCTGAAAAAGCAACCAAGAAATCCAAACCCTAATTGTCAAAAATGCACGGATTTTCATTTTTTATGCCTTTTGTTTTCTAGTTTAGTGGGGCAGATGCTTGTTCGTACCATTTTGTCAAGAAGAACACGTCTCATGCAATGAAAAATCTATTTCCTATTTCTATAGATATAGTGTATGAGGAAACGTCTCGATAACTATAAATTAAAAGAGTATCTAGTTCAATGGGTGGACAAAAACAATAATATATATAAAGTTAATAATGATAATAAATCCTCATTATATGAAACCAAATATTTAATATTACTAAAACGATAAGATTAATAAGAAAATGTTTATGTTAATTATAGTCAAAATTGTTGAATTTACTTCAAGTAAAAGTAGATGCTAATTCATTAACGTTAACTATGGAAAACCCATTTTAAGTTCCATCAGTTAAGTTGATACCAATTTACATGAATGAGAGACGTTGAATTTATAGTGTTTTCAGCACCGATAGTCGATCTACAATGACAGTTGAGGATCAGCCTAAGAATGTGGATCACAAGCCATGTGTAGAGGGCATGAAAAGGAAAAAAAAAAAAAAAACAAATATAGTTAGCACATCGTTTACAAGTATGTTTTTTATAAATTAAATTATATTTATGTAAATTTTATTTGACACTAATATTTTTTGAATTGATAGTAATTCTTCCTCAATCATCTGTTATGGTTTTCTTGTGTTTATTGCACAAGAAACCTAACACTTTGACAATTAAAAGTATATTAATATAGTGGGTTTTTTAGCATTGATTATTTATTTGTACACATAATTTAATTTTATTAAGTTTCATACCAAACATAAATTTTAATGTACATTTAACTTTTATAGAGTAGTTGAAGCTTATTCGAAGTGGCAGGAAATGTTGGGAAAGTACGAGTCCAAGTCCCACATTTGATAGAAATGAAAAAGTAGAGCACTATATAAAGGTAAAAGGCTCATTAATCCACCATTGTCTTAAGGTTTTGTGTAGAGAGTAGTGTTAATCCCTTATATGGTTGGACTCATATATCATTGGTGTTTGTATCTCCCCGGTAAATCTCCTCCTCGATAGACCAAAATCTCCTCCTCGATAGACCCAACAGGAAACACATTACCTCTAGAAGAGAGTTAGTTAATTGTGCCAAACATTTCCAGCTATTAAAATACAATTGTAATGTTTATGATATTCTATGAATTTAAATTGTAGTGTTCACGTCAACTAAGAAGCTTTGAGTGCAGATAATATATGAAGAGACACATGTAGAAAATCATATCCGTAAACATTATTGACTTCTAGAATTTGACAATGTTAACATTTTATAACTAACATCTTAAGTTTTTATCATTATAAAGTTGACTAAAACTATTCATTGTGTATAGATTATATATTAATATACAAAGTGTAATTTTTATATCGATTCTAGTAAAAAATTCGAATACTTTCTATATTTTTATTTTTATACCAGCTATAAAACTCGTATAAAAAACATTTTTTAATCATATGAAAAGGCTTTTATATAATAGTATTAAATAATTATGATATAAAGAATACATAACATTTAAAACCTGTGGTCTAAAATCATGAAATAAAATATTTCCTAAATATTAACTGAAAAATATGATTTAGTTTTCATATAAGATAACAATTTTCAAAACATTCATAGCTTTAGGGAAAAAAATCATTGCCTTTGAGCAATGGCCACTGTTGGGTTCCTGGGGCGTTTCGAGAAAACCCTAGAACCAGAGAATAATAAAAGAGAGAGAGTGGAGCGAGAGAATGAATACTGAATATTATTGAATGAAAAGTTGTAATTGAAAGAGCGGGGTTGGTTACTATTTATAACCAACGTAAACACGCAACAGGCAAAGCCCGCAAACAAAACAAGCCCAAAACAAAACAAGCCCAAAGTAAACAACCAGACCGACCGGACTGACCGGTCCACAGACAAAGGAAGCCAAGTCTAAATAACAATTCTCCACCTAGACTTGCTTCAAAAACAAAAACAAAAGTAAAACACGGACACGGCCGGTCAAACAATTAGTGACCGACCGGTAGACACCCAATCCTGGACAACAGTAAGAGAAACCTCTCCTTAGCGAGCGGCTTTGTTAACATATCTGCAGGATTCTCTTCGGATGCAATTTTGCAGATTTGAACGTCACCGGATTCAACAATGCTTCTGACAAAGTGCAGCTTGACGTCAATATGTTTGGTTCTGGAATGATAAATCTGATGATTGGCCAGATGAATAGCACTCTGGCTGTCGCAATGAACACATACAGACTTCTGATCAAAACCAAGTTCCCGAACCAAACCTTTCAACCACAGTGCCTCCTTAACTCCTTCAGCAAGAGCATAGTACTCAGCTTCCGTAGTTGACAAAGCCACAACCGACTGTAGTGTAGACCTCCAGCTAACAGCAGTCCCAAACAGTGTAAACACATATCCCGACCGGGATTTCCTAGTGTCCATGCATCCGGCAAAGTCGGAATCAACAAAACCTTCAATATAACCTCCACCTTGAAAGTTATTCTGGAAAGACAATCCAGTACCGAGAGACCCCCGTATATATCTGAGCATCCACTTCAACGCTTCCCAGTGTGTTGGTCCAGGATTAACCATGAACTGACTGAGAACACTAACACCGTGCGCCACGTCCGGTCTTGTGCAGACCATGCCGTACATAATGCTCCCAATCCCATTTGAAAATGGAACAGATTCCATCTTCTTTCTTTCTTCCTCGGTCTTTGGACATTGCTCCTTGGTAAGTTTCAAGTGTTGACCGACCGGCGTGCTGGCCATTTTAGATTCAGCCATCCGATACCTTGAAATTACCTTATGCAAATAGCATTCCTGAGACAGAAAAAGGTTACCGCCCGGTCTATCCCTTTTAATGTCTATGCCCAAAATCCGCCTTGCTTCCCCTAGCTCTTTCATTTCGAAAGCATCCGCCAACCTTGCTTTCGTCTCACCGATCATGCCCCTGTCACTGCTAGCAATTAGGATATCATCCACATAAAGCAGGAGATATAACATTTCACCGCCATGATTCAGAGTGTAAACACAGTCATCATAATTGCACCGCTTGAAGTTCAGCTTTATCAGAAAGTCATCAAATTTCCTGTACCACTGCCTTGGGCTTTGCTTCAAGCCATAAAGTGACTTCTGCAACAGACACACCCTATCATCCACAGCGAAACCGTCCGGTTGCTTCATATAGATGGTTTCCTCCAAATCGCCGTGCAGAAAAGCTGTCCGAACATCCAACTGTTCAAGATGCAAATTGCAATGCGCAACTATTGCCATCAGAACTCTGACCGAACAATGCTTAACCACTGGAGCAAAGATCTCATGATAGTCTACGCCTTCAATCTGAGTAAAGCCTTTGGCAACAAGCCTAGCTTTGTACCTCGCTTTCTCACCGCCCGGTGTAGCTTCCTTTTTCTTGAAAATCCATTTCGAACCTATGACCTTCTTACCCTTCGGCAGATCCACCAATCTCCAGGTGCTATTCTTTTTCAAAGCCTCCAACTCTTCTTCCATAGCACCCTGCCAAAGATGCCGGTCGCTGCTGTCAAGAGCCTCCTTATAACTTCTCGGTTCATCCGATCGGTTAAGATCTTCAGCAGCATTCAGGGCGTAGCAGATTAGATCCGCCTCTCCAAACCGTTTGGTTGGCTTGGAGATCCTTCTTTCTCTGTCACGAACAAGCTGATAGTTTCTCAAATCAACACCAGCAGCTTTTCCATGACTTCCCTCGCCAGACATACCATCTGTATCATCACCAAGGTCTGTTCGAAATTCATCCGATCGGTTCTCCTCTATCGTCCGACCGTTTTCAACTTGCCCTTCACCCGTTTGGTTTTCCTCAGTCCCACCGGGCGTGCCAGCTCCATTAGTAGTATGCTCCACCTCCACGAGAATCTTCTTCTCACTTCCAGAGTTTTCAGGGTGCATCGCCATCCTTGTTTCATCAAAAATGACATCCCTACTAATGATTAGTTTTGAAGGTGAATCTAACCTCCATAACCTGTATCCCTTAACTCCGTCGGCGTATCCAAGAAAGATACATCTCGCCGCCCGGGAATCCAGCTTATCACCCCTGACATGAGCAAACGCCAAAGAACCAAACACTCTCAAGTGTGAATAATCAGCCGGTCGTCCACTCCACACTTCCATTGGCGTTTTAAAATTGAGAGCTGAAGACGGACTCCTGTTAATCAGATAGACGGCCGTATTGGCAGCCTCTCCCCAGAAAGCCTTTGACAACCCTGATCCCAGCAACATGCACCGGACCCTCTCCAGAATGGTTCTATTCATCCGTTCGGCCAATCCATTCTGTTGAGGAGTTCCAACGACCGTTCTGTGCCTCCTGATCCCTTTCTCTTTGCAAAAACCATTAAACTCCTCTGAAACGAACTCCAACCCATTATCGGTTCTTAGGCATTTCAGCCTACACCCCAATTGGTTCTCAATCTGTGTGTGCCACTCTTTGAACTTCTGAAACGTTTCAGACTTATTTTTTAGAACGTAAATCCACACTCTCCTTGAGAAATCATTAATTATACTTAAGAAATACGCTCCTCCACCATGAGTTAAGGTTCTTGCCGGTCCCCATAAGTCAGCATGGACATATTCAAAGGGGCGTTCGGTTGAGTGTTTCCCTTTTCCGAACGGTATCCTGTGTGATTTCCCTAAGACACAATGGTCACAGAAATCCAGCTTCTGCAGTTTGTCTCCCAGAAGCAAGTCTTGCTTTTCCAATTCTTCAAGACCCTTCTCACTGATGTGTCCCATCCTCAAGTGCCATAACCGGGCGGTATTCTCGGTCCCACTTGCTACTGAGACATGACCAATGACAGTTGATCCCTCCAGAATGTACAAGCCGTTCCTCCTTCTGCCTTTGGCAACCACAGAATCTCCAGAACAAACCCTCATTACTCCATCTTCAACTTTAGTGGTGTAACCTCCAAGATCAAATGCACTAATAGAAATCAAATTTCTCTTTAGTTCGGGCACATACCTAACGGCCTGCAACACCATCTCACGATTGTCAAACATCTTCAGCCTCACCGACCCCACACCTTGCACTCGGCAAGCTTTGTTATTTCCGAGCAATACATTACCATGCTCTTTCTGATCAAGATTCTCAAAAAACTCCTTTACCGGGCACATGTGATAGGAGCAGCCGGAATCCATGACCCAGCTCCTTTGAGGATCTTCAGACGAAGCCACCAGCACTCCAGCCGACTCATATCCCTCAGACGCCTCTGCCACATCAGCGGTTTCTTGTGGCCGACCGGCCTTTCCTTTCTCCGGGCAGAACTTCTTGATATGACCCATCTTCTGGCACTTGAAGCAACGCACCTGCTTCGTACCGTCCGGATTCAGCTTCTTCTCTTTTCCAGACTGCTTCTTCCCTTTCCCTTTCACCAAGATCAATCCGGACGCTCCTTCCTCGGTTGTCTTCGAATCTTGGAGTTTTTGGAACTCCTTGGTTCGAATTGACGTCAGAACCTCCTCTAACGTGATCACTTGATCTTTCCCGTAGAGTAACGCATCCCTGAAATGCTCGAAGGTTTTTGGAAGCGCATTCAACAGGATGACAGCTTTATCTTCATCCTCCAACTTCACTTCAATATTCTCCAGATCATCAACTATCTTGCTGAATTCTGCAATCTGCTCCTCTATCGTTCTTGATTCTGACATCTTGAACGAAAAGAGTTGCTGCTTCAGGCACAACCTATGAGCCAACGATCTCGTCATGTACAGAGACTCTAGTTTTGCCCAGATTTCAGCGGCAGTCTTCTCCTTCGCAACCTCCCTCAGTACCTTATCACCAAGGCACAAGATGATTGCACTCCTTGCCTTATCTCCCATCTTCTTCTTCTCTTCTTGAGTCATGGTACCACTCATCCTCGACTCACCCTTCAACGCTTCATCACATCCCTGCTGTATCAAGATTGCCTCCATCTTGATCTTCCACAGCCCGAAGTCATTAGCGCCGTTGAACTTTTCTACGTCGAACTTGGTTGCCATCGCTCCTTGGGAATTCTTGAATCCTTGCCCCACGGTGGGCGCCAATTGTTGGGTTCCTGGGGCGTTTCGAGAAAACCCTAGAACCAGAGAATAATAAAAGAGAGAGAGCGGAGCGAGAGAATGAATACTGAATATTATTGAATGAAAAGTTGTAATTGAAAGAGCGGGGTTGGTTACTATTTATAACCAACGTAAACACGCAACAGGCAAAGCCCGCAAACAAAACAAGCCCAAAACAAAACAAGCCCAAAGTAAACAACCAGACCGACCGGACTGACCGGTCCACAGACAAAGGAAGCCAAGTCTAAATAACAGCCACCATTACATACTTCGGGGCTGGAAAACCAACGCCAAAATTGTTGCCTAAACATAATGCTATAGTTATTTTACTTTATGAATTAAAGAACGGTGTAGTTAAATTTTAGAAATTGGAGACCATATATATATATATATATATATATATATTGTACCCTAAGTAGCCGGTCGAACTCCCAAGCCGACCGGACACACTAGAAATTGATCTCGACGGCCAGAATAACTTTCGGAAGAAACCTGGAATCCTATCTAACTACACTAACGTACGACCGGTAGTCATGACCAGGCGTAGGTCGGCTCGTAAGGATGTCCGTATGACCAATAGTTACGCCAGACACCACCCGTCCGATGTCAACCTCGTCTTGTCGTCGCGAAACGTGTATAACCTAAGGAATGAGCCACATTCCGCCGTGACGTTTGCACGACTCAGTAGTCATGACCGGACGTTAACCGACCCGAAATAAACTGAGACTTGTGATGTCCGCATTACTGTCTGGTTAACCGGTTCGTCACTATGATCCTGATCGGCCTCGCCACCTCGCGCACCCGTCTGCGAGGTGGGAACATGACCATTCTCCAATGGAACATGTTCCTAATCGGCCGCGCGGCCGGACGCGCCTGGAAAACATGGCCAGTCTAGTCATGACGGCGCACCCGTCCGCGCCTAGGGAACATGACCATTCTCCAATGGAACATGTTCCTAATCGGCCGCCCGACCCCGCGCGGCCGAACGCTTCTGGAAAATATGGCGATTCTAGTCATAACGGCGCAACCGTCCAACCAGGAGAAAGCAATCCCACCGGGAATGACCGGCCGGACCATGGGGGATTGATCACGCTTACTCAGTCCCGGTAAGGAAAGGAATTACATCAAGATTAAAATAAAACGCGATTATAAGAGATGGGCCGTGGATTGGGCCGCGATTAAGAGATTGCTAATCCTTGGCCCATCAAAGAGCACTATAAATATAAGTCACAGGTGAAAGGTAGTTGGTTACATTAAATGCACATTTATTTCACTCTCTCTCTATCACTAACTTATAAAAGACTGAACATTGACTTGAGCGTCGGAGTGTCTTTAACAGGTACCCGACCGGACGTTACCTGAAGATAAGGTGCGAGCGACGAGCATTCGGAGGATATAGGCGGACGGTCAGTGAAGGATTCGGATCAACACACCCCTAGCAGAAACATATATATATATATATATATATATATATATATATATATATATATATATATATATATATATATATATATATATATATATATATATATATATATATATATATATATATATGGTTAATATGTTTTTAGTCCCGATACTTTGAAACGATTTTGATTTTAGTCCATTTTTAAATTAAGGTACAATTTAGTTCTTCAACTTTAAAAAACTTTGGTTTTTGTCCTTTTTACCAAATTATTTTAACTTTATTTGCTGTGTTTTACTTTTATTTATGTATATTTACATTAGTTTTTCATTTTCTCAAAGAGATTGCCTCTAAAATAAACAATCTATTTAGAAAAAAAATTAATCAATATAAACAATTTTTAAAATTAAATTGGTTGGTTCACCAATTAATTCATTAACCACATGCACCTTGGATCAAGCAATTTTGTTGGTGAATTTTTGTCCAAACTAAAATGTGAGCCAATTAACCTAAGAGCTGTCCATTCTATCAAATAAATTGAAACCCTAAAATGTATACTTTTTCATACAATATTGGTTGCAGGTGCACATGGATTATAAATATGGAAGTTAAAGGGATAAATACCATCTTGTGAAATACAAAATTAAAAACAATTAAATTTCATGTAACTAAAGTATTTAAATTTATGTAAGGTCATAGAATTTATGAAAATTAACATAAATTACTTATTAAAAACACAAAAAATGAAGCTTTTTGTCATGTCACCATCAAAATCCATGTTAGCAAAAAACTTAGTGTCATGTGAATTTCTTAAGATAAAGTCATATAGCATCTCATAAAAAGAAAATAGAATATGGACTTTGTTAGTCCATGTGGTGAGTTCTTCCAAACTTAAAATTTAAAATTAATCAAAACGAGTAAATCTAAATAAAATATGAATTAAAATAAATATTCATTTAAATATATAAAGGTGGAGTAGATACTTTTGGTATAATCCAAATGAGATATCATATCTAAGATGATCACTAATAAAGTTTTTATTTTTTTTGTTTCTATGAATTTTTTTTGTCTTTTTGTAAAATTAAAAAAAAAATAGAAAAAAAAACTCCAATTGTAATTTTTTATCGTAAAAAATTCTCATAAAAATATTAAAAAATGAAAAATTTTAGTGATAAATTAATGTTGTAAAATTACTTTTTGTTGAGTCTATCTTTTATTTTACAATTCTTTTCTTTTCTAGGGATAGTGTTTATGTCTTTTACTTGTTAAATTTTCTCTGTCTTGTTGTTTATAGTTATGGTGAAAGGACATTTTACTTTCTCCAAATTTGTTAGGTTTGGTGAGGCAAATTACCAAATTATATGTGGAATTGAATTGAGATTATTGCATTAATCTTAAAAAATTAAAAATATGTCTAATTTTAAAAAAATGCCTTTCTAAAATTTATAACATAGATTAATGAAATTAATATATTTTTAATTCTTTTCTTTTTGTAATTTCGATTTCAATTTTTAATATAAGTTTATCCATTTTACTAACTATTTTGATGAAGTCTCTTAAAATAGATTTTTTGCCTTCGTACTATAAAACACCAACAATAGAAGAATTTCATTAACTAACTTGAAGGTATTGTCATGTTAGGGCAAGAACATGACTCCTCTAAGCACCATCATATTTATTAAAATAAGAACCTTTTGAAGATTTGCTTCAAATCATGATTTAATCATATGATTTAAAAGTTACCTAAATCAATTAAACACACCCTTGACATGCGTATTAGGGTCGGCCAATCAAAAGTATTAGGTTAAAATGTACCTTAATTACATAATGGCATGCAAATACTTTCATACAATTCTAATTTTATATATATATATATATATATATATATATATATGTCACGACCCAGAAATTTGGGCCGGCCAATAGCGACCGGCCGGTCTTCTTTTTATTAAAACAGCAAAGTTTTTAAAAAAATTCTTTTTCTCGAAAACCGTGCAGAGACTGGAACTCAGTAAAGTGGCAGACAAACTCTGCAGCAGCAATAAATTCCCCAACCTCGGGATGCGTCCGGCTGCAAAGGGAATGAAGGATTTTTGGGTTAGTGGGAACCACGTGGCACCGGAAGAAATGTCCAGCTGTCCGATTCTAGAAGAACAATTAAGGTAGAAACTTCGAAAATCTTAAAACTCTTTCTGCATGAAAATCTTCATCTTCTTCCCCACTGTCAACTTCTGAACTTCCAAACTCTCTTCCTTCTCTCTAGAAACTCAACCTTTCTCTCTCTAAAATATTAACCAAACCACTGTTCCGATCACCTTCAGATCACTTTTAAAGACTCTTGGAGCTCGTTCCCTACCTTTGAACCGTTTGGTTTCTGTATTACATTCGGTAAGTTCTAAGAACTTCATTTCTGACTTAAAGTTTTCTCTTTTCCAACATGCATGCACCATTAAAGCTTGCATGCACCTGTCGACCATGTTCTCTGAACTTATATTTTTGTGTTTCACTCTAGACTTTGAAACCTTAGAAGAGATAGTCGTTATCAACCTACTGTTGAAGTTTAGCTGGAACTAAGAGGTAAGGGAAGCTTATGAACATTTAAGTTTGATGTTCTGTATAATGCAAATGTGAATAATTCGATGTATGTTAATTTATAAAGTATGGTGTTTGAAATGCATGATCTGAATGTTGTTATATGGGTTATGAGAAATAAATCAAATGGAAAAACTTAGAGAATGTGAGTTGAGATTGAATATCATTAGGATCATTCATTCTTCCCCTATTTTACCATCCGGTCTAATTGGACTGTTCGGCCAATTTGTTGTTGAACTTTAGATTTGTTTCATTAAGAGTCTCAGTATAAAATATTTACTAAAAGCGATTCATAACTAAACATTTATTCTGGAAAGTGTTTGACATTTGGTTGACACTTAAAATTTTGTAAAAATTATAAACATAACTTCCTTCTCTGTAAATAGCCGTCCGGTTACTTAGTGACCACATTGACTAGTAAAGTTTATTTATTTGACCGATCGGTGTGTTTACTTATATTAATTTTTGGGATAAGTGTTCGGTCATAGACCAGTCTTATAATATGATTATAACATATTTTATTCTTTATCATAACCGGCCGGGTAACTAATAGTAATAGTTAACTTTGTGGTTGATACTTTATTCATTGTAGGTTCAGTATTCAACAAATCATTCTTCTTTTCCAATATCACCTTGATTCTACCGCCCGGTCATTTTTGTTATTCTCGAGTCCTTGATGATTAGTAGTTATCCGTTGCCAGAAATGCCTGTCTAAACCTATCAATGTCCTTTATCTTCTTCTCAAAGATTTCATTAGATTTCGTCCTTATAATATTTAGTGATTTCCTTGTGGTTAATATGGTTATTGACCCGATAACTTCGTTTATGAGAGTGAAAATAAATAAGAGATTTGACTAAGTAAGAGAATTCCTCGGGTGGAAGGTCTCATGAATTCAAATTTGATTGGTAAAGTATGAATGTGGGAATGACTCCGGTGTCGTCCTTGTTTCCGATATTCCGTGAGGACATTTTCTCAAATAGAGAGAAGTCGGTCATGTGTGGGAATGGCGGGAGGCCCGCGGATATAAGTGAGTATAACCGTTTGAGGGCTAACCTCGGGCGGCAGCTGTTGGAACAGTTATTACACCGCCCGGGTGCTAGGGACGACCGAGCTACACGTTCATACGGTCCGGACAGTGTCGTGTCGATTAATATGATGTATGAGAATGATATGTTGTGTTGATTGATTCTTGTGAAGTATGTTTGTTTGTATATTGAATGGATAAGTTAAATGTACGTAAGCTTACCCTTATTTTTCTTGTTTTGTACATTGTCGTCCGGTATCCGACCGGTCATCTTTTCTTTCTCAAATGCTATGATCATTCTTACGAATGTGAGCAGAAGTCACTTTGGAAGCAGCTTTGGAAGAGCCTTTAACAGACGTGGTACCAGTTGAAGAGCATTTGGAAGAAATCCCCGAGTTTAGTACTGGACCGTCCGGTCTCTAGAGATAGTTTCTTTTGCACTAGTTTATAAACTGTTATGTATAGGTTTTGCTTTTATTTTTGACCGACCGGTCTATACTCGTTTTGTAATCTAAATTGTTAACTCAGTTTTATGCTGTGTTGATTGTATCCGGTCTATATTCAATGTTAATATTAGCATATCCACCTTCCTATTTTTTTTATCGAAGTTCTTTACTGCTTTCTATATTATATTGTAACTCCTAAATAAATCAATACTTGTATAGTAAAATTATTGGGATGTTACATTAATGGTATCAGAGCAGTTTCTTCCTTAGACTACCTGTAGGTTATGAGTATATTATGCTGATGGCTACGTACTCTACATATTCAATCAGAATTTTCTGATTTCTTGTGGGCTAACGGGTTCTTCTTTCTGATTAAAAACAGAAGATGGCTCCTAGACCACCTCCTCAACCGGTCGCTAGGGATCCGTCCGGCGAAAGTAATAATATGCTGGAGTCAGTGTTGGCAGCGCTTCAACAACAGAATGCCAACCTTATTCAGCAAAATGCCAACTTAGCTCAACAGAATGCATTGGCATTACAAAATGCAGAAGTCGCTAGAACTGCAGCAGAATCAACACAAAGGCAGATCATGGAAATATTATCAAGTGGAGTTTCAGCTACCAGGCCGTCCGGTTCTTCTTCAAATACTCAGACTGAATGGAGTCTGGAGAGTTTTCTCCAGCACCGGCCGGCCAAATTTAGTGGAAATTGCAGTGCGGATGAAGCTGACCACTGGCTTCGCGATATGGAGCGTATCTATGACGCTAAGAGGTGTAGTAATGAAAATCGTTTAGCTTTCACGGAGTATCTGCTGAATGGAGAAGCTGGGCATTGGTGGAGTAGTTCTAAAATGCTGTTGGAAGATGATAATATTCCAATCACATGGGAAGTATTCAAGAACAAATTCTATGAGGAATACTTTCCTAATAGCGTCCGGTTTGCGAAGGAAGTTGAATTTCTTCAACTAGTACAAGGCGGAATGACAGTGTCAGAATATGCAAACCGTTTTAAGCAATTAATGAGGTTTTATACGATGAAAATGAGTGAAGAATGGCAGTGTCGGAAATTCGAAAATGGGCTGAGGGAAGACTTGAAGCCGGTGATTGCAAGTCATTGTATTCAGAAGTTTCCGGCCTTGGTGGAAAGGGCTAAGGTATTGGAGAAAAATTTAATGGAAGCCGAGAAATGTAAGAAACAACAGTCATCCACTACCAGGGGATCAATTGTAACCAGAAATACTTCAAGTCCTAAGGCGACTCCGTATTCTCGACCACCGTCTTCGCAGAGTTCTTCTGCTTTGGCCGTTCGGCCAGTGAACTTTGCTAGACCAACCGGTCAATCTGGGAATGTCAGCTGCTTTACATGTGGAGGCCCTCATTACATGCGAGATTGTCCCAGGCAGAACAATACAAAATTTTGTGTCAAGTGTAGAAGGAATGGGCACTTGGAAAGAGATTGCAACATGGGTGGACGAGCATTTTCCAGGCCACCGAATGCTGGGAAGTCGTCTCCGAACGGTGGAAGAGCCCAAGCAGTCGGTAGAGTATATGCGCTCTCGGGAACCGAAGCTGCTGGTTCAGGTAACCTCATAATCAGCACTTGCCTAGTATATGGAATGTCTTGCTGTGTGCTTTTTGATTCGGGGGCAACACACTCCTTCATCTCGAAGGCATGTGTTGATAGACTGGGAATAGCTGAGAGTGAAATGCAGCTTGACTTGGTGGTGTCAACACCGGCAGCTGGGGAGATTAGGACGTCCACTGTATGTGTGAAGTGTCCTATTGAGGTAGAGGGGTACAAATTCAAGGTAAATCTTATATGTTTACCTCTTCAAGACCTTGAAGTTATATTAGGAATGGATTGGTTGACCACCAATCGTATTATTATTGATTGTGGGAAGAAGAAGTTAATTTTTCCAAGTGAAGAAGAGAAACTTACGATTACGCTCGGCCAAATGAGAGAAGACTTGATTGAAGGCGCTATGGGTTTTATTGTTTTTACGTATCTGGACGTGAGCGGAACTGACCGACCGGATTTGAACCGTCCGGTAGTGGAAGAGTTTATGGATGTGTTTCCAGAAGAAATTCCGAGTCTTCCTCCACACCGAGAGGTCGAGTTCTCCATCGACTTGGTCTCGGGAGCTGGTCCAATATCAATTGCACCTTATAGAATGGCTCCGGCAGAGTTGGCGGAATTGAAGAAGCAAATTGAAGACTTATTGGAAAAGAAATTTATCCGGCCAAGTGCATCACCATGGGGAGCGCCTGTTCTTTTGGTTAAGAAGAAAGATGGTAGTTCAAGGCTGTGTATAGACTACCGGCAACTAAACAAGCTAACCATCAAGAACAAATATCCATTGCCGAGAATCGACGATTTACTTGATCAACTCCATGGAGCTTCAATCTTCTCCAAGATTGATTTGAGGTCCGGATACCATCAGATACTAGTGAAAGAAGAAGATATTCAGAAGACTGCTTTTCGGTCAAGATATGGGCATTTTGAGTATGTGGTAATGCCGTTCGGTGTGACCAATGCTCCGGCAATATTCATGGACTACATGAACCGGATCTTCCGGCCGTTTTTGGATAAATTTGTAGTTGTTTTCATTGACGACATTCTCATTTACTCCAAAAGTCACGAAGAACATGCAGATCATTTGAGAATGGTTCTTGGAGTGTTAAGGGAGAAACAACTATATGCTAAGTTGTCCAAATGCGAGTTTTGGATGAATCAAGTAAAATTCCTTGGGCATGTAATTTCGGCCGGCGGAATTGCTGTAGACCCGTCTAAGGTACAAGCCGTTATGGAATGGGAAACGCCTCGCTCAGTTACTGAAGTTAGAAGCTTTATTGGTTTGGCCGGCTACTACAGAAGATTCATTGAAGGTTTTTCTAAGATAGTGGCGCCATTAACCCAATTGACCAGAAAGGACCAACCGTTCGTCTGGACCGACCGGTGTGAGTCCAGTTTCCAGGAATTAAAGCAACGGTTAACGAATGCTCCGGTTCTGGTAATTCCTAACGTCAACCTTCCATTTGTTGTGTTCTGTGATGCTTCGTATAACGGATTGGGTTGTGTATTGATGCAAGAAGGGAAGGTCGTTGCGTATGCTTCTAGACAATTGAAGATTCATGAAAGGAATTATCCAACTCACGACTTGGAACTGGCGGCTGTAGTATTTGCTCTCAAAATCTGGAGACATTACTTATATGGTGCTAAGTTTCAGGTGTTCAGCGACCATAAAAGCCTCAAGTATCTATTTGACCAGAAAGAGTTAAATATGAGACAAAGAAGATGGATGGAATTTCTTAAAGATTATGAATTTGATTTACAGTATCATCCGGGAAAAGCCAACGTAGTTGCCGACGCTTTGAGCAGAAAAACCATACATATGGCGGCAATGATGGTACAAGAGATGAAATTACTTGAGAACTTCAGAGATTTAAAGCTGCAATGTGATTTTGAGCCGACCGGTATTAGTTGTAGCCTTATGCGATTGTCAAGTAATATATTTGATCGAATAAGAGAAAAGCAAAAGGTTGATAAGGAGTTGCAGAGAATTTCCAAACCGTTCGGTATACCACCCCACCAAGACTTCAATGATGGAACGGACGGTTTGATAAGATATAAAGATAGAACTTGTGTTCCAAATGATGACGAGTTGAAAAGGATAATCTTGGAAGAAGCTCATCAAAGTCGTCTAAGCATTCATCCTGGAATTACTAAGATGTATAAGGATCTTAGAATGAGTTTTTGGTGGCCAGGAATGAAACAAGACATTGCTCGATTCGTGGAGTCATGCTTAACTTGTCAAAGAGCCAAGATCGAGTATCAGAAACCGAGCGGTCTCTTACAACCGCTGGAAATACCCGAATGGAAGTGGGACAGTATCGCTATGGACTTCGTGACTCATCTTCCTCGAACAGTCAGGCATCATGACGCCATTTGGGTAATAGTTGATAGATTAACTAAGAGTGCACACTTCCTTCCTATCAACTTGAAAATGCCTATGTCTAAATTAGCTCAGCTATATATTAAAGAGATTGTTAGGCTACATGGAGTACCGTCCGGAATAGTGTCCGACCGGGACCCAAGATTTACCTCCCGGTTTTGGCAAGCACTTCATCAAGAAATGGGAAGCAAACTCCAAATGAGTTCTGCCTACCATCCTCAGACGGACGGTCAGTCGGAAAGGACAATCCAAACTCTTGAAGATCTATTGAGAACCAGCGTGTTGGACCACTTAGGAGTTTGGGATGAAGTTTTGCCGCTAGCTGAGTTTACTTACAACAATAGCTTCCATGCAAGTATCGGAATGGCACCTTATGAAGCTCTTTACGGACGGAAATGTCGAACACCCCTATGTTGGTTCCAGGAAGGAGAAGCTGTGTTGACTGGACCAGAAATTATTCAACAAACAACAGAAAAGGTGAAACTGATCCAAGAAAGACTTAAGGCAACTCAGAGCCGACAGAAGTCTTACGCAGATAAAAGGAGAAAGCCTTTAGAATTTGCTGCAGGAGAGCATGTGTTCTTAAAACTGAATCGAACGACCGGTGTTGGGAGAGTCATCAAACCAAAGAAATTATCACCACGATTTCTTGGTCCGTATCAGATTCTCAGACGCATTGGGCCAGTCGCCTATGAACTTGCTTTACCTCCTCCCTTGTCTAACCTTCATCCGGTATTCCACGTTTCTCAACTTAGAAAGTATATCGCTGATCCTTCGCATGTACTCGAAGCCGACCACATACAACTTAAAGAAGATTGTTCAGTTGAAGTACAACCAGTTAGAGT
Source organism: Vigna mungo (assembly GCA_036885675.1). Classification (NCBI taxonomy): domain Eukaryota; kingdom Viridiplantae; phylum Streptophyta; class Magnoliopsida; order Fabales; family Fabaceae; genus Vigna; species Vigna mungo. Next base: position 27,702,281 of record CP144698.1, read on the forward strand.
TGAGACAAACGTAACCAAGCGGCCGTTCGGTAAACGCACTATTTTGGTGAAAGTTATCTGGGACGACCGAACGGGCGATGTCACTTGGGAGCGCGAAGAAGATATGAAGGAAGCCTATCCACACCTGTTTGAAGGTATATACTAATTTTCGAGGACGAAAATTTTTATTTGTTGGGGGGAATGTCACGACCCAGAAATTTGGGCCGGCCAATAGCGACCGGCCGGTCTTCTTTTTATTAAAACAGCAAAGTTTTTAAAAAAATTCTTTTTCTCGAAAACCGTGCAGAGACTGGAACTCAGTAAAGTGGCAGACAAACTCTGCAGCAGCAATAAATTCCCCAACCTCGGGATGCGTCCGGCTGCAAAGGGAATGAAGGATTTTTGGGTTAGTGGGAACCACGTGGCACCGGAAGAAATGTCCAGCTGTCCGATTCTAGAAGAACAATTAAGGTAGAAACTTCGAAAATCTTAAAACTCTTTCTGCATGAAAATCTTCATCTTCTTCCCCACTGTCAACTTCTGAACTTCCAAACTCTCTTCCTTCTCTCTAGAAACTCAACCTTTCTCTCTCTAAAATATTAACCAAACCACTGTTCCGATCACCTTCAGATCACTTTTAAAGACTCTTGGAGCTCGTTCCCTACCTTTGAACCGTTTGGTTTCTGTATTACATTCGGTAAGTTCTAAGAACTTCATTTCTGACTTAAAGTTTTCTCTTTTCCAACATGCATGCACCATTAAAGCTTGCATGCACCTGTCGACCATGTTCTCTGAACTTATATTTTTGTGTTTCACTCTAGACTTTGAAACCTTAGAAGAGATAGTCGTTATCAACCTACTGTTGAAGTTTAGCTGGAACTAAGAGGTAAGGGAAGCTTATGAACATTTAAGTTTGATGTTCTGTATAATGCAAATGTGAATAATTCGATGTATGTTAATTTATAAAGTATGGTGTTTGAAATGCATGATCTGAATGTTGTTATATGGGTTATGAGAAATAAATCAAATGGAAAAACTTAGAGAATGTGAGTTGAGATTGAATATCATTAGGATCATTCATTCTTCCCCTATTTTACCATCCGGTCTAATTGGACTGTTCGGCCAATTTGTTGTTGAACTTTAGATTTGTTTCATTAAGAGTCTCAGTATAAAATATTTACTAAAAGCGATTCATAACTAAACATTTATTCTGGAAAGTGTTTGACATTTGGTTGACACTTAAAATTTTGTAAAAATTATAAACATAACTTCCTTCTCTGTAAATAGCCGTCCGGTTACTTAGTGACCACATTGACTAGTAAAGTTTATTTATTTGACCGATCGGTGTGTTTACTTATATTAATTTTTGGGATAAGTGTTCGGTCATAGACCAGTCTTATAATATGATTATAACATATTTTATTCTTTATCATAACCGGCCGGGTAACTAATAGTAATAGTTAACTTTGTGGTTGATACTTTATTCATTGTAGGTTCAGTATTCAACAAATCATTCTTCTTTTCCAATATCACCTTGATTCTACCGCCCGGTCATTTTTGTTATTCTCGAGTCCTTGATGATTAGTAGTTATCCGTTGCCAGAAATGCCTGTCTAAACCTATCAATGTCCTTTATCTTCTTCTCAAAGATTTCATTAGATTTCGTCCTTATAATATTTAGTGATTTCCTTGTGGTTAATATGGTTATTGACCCGATAACTTCGTTTATGAGAGTGAAAATAAATAAGAGATTTGACTAAGTAAGAGAATTCCTCGGGTGGAAGGTCTCATGAATTCAAATTTGATTGGTAAAGTATGAATGTGGGAATGACTCCGGTGTCGTCCTTGTTTCCGATATTCCGTGAGGACATTTTCTCAAATAGAGAGAAGTCGGTCATGTGTGGGAATGGCGGGAGGCCCGCGGATATAAGTGAGTATAACCGTTTGAGGGCTAACCTCGGGCGGCAGCTGTTGGAACAGTTATTACACCGCCCGGGTGCTAGGGACGACCGAGCTACACGTTCATACGGTCCGGACAGTGTCGTGTCGATTAATATGATGTATGAGAATGATATGTTGTGTTGATTGATTCTTGTGAAGTATGTTTGTTTGTATATTGAATGGATAAGTTAAATGTACGTAAGCTTACCCTTATTTTTCTTGTTTTGTACATTGTCGTCCGGTATCCGACCGGTCATCTTTTCTTTCTCAAATGCTATGATCATTCTTACGAATGTGAGCAGAAGTCACTTTGGAAGCAGCTTTGGAAGAGCCTTTAACAGACGTGGTACCAGTTGAAGAGCATTTGGAAGAAATCCCCGAGTTTAGTACTGGACCGTCCGGTCTCTAGAGATAGTTTCTTTTGCACTAGTTTATAAACTGTTATGTATAGGTTTTGCTTTTATTTTTGACCGACCGGTCTATACTCGTTTTGTAATCTAAATTGTTAACTCAGTTTTATGCTGTGTTGATTGTATCCGGTCTATATTCAATGTTAATATTAGCATATCCACCTTCCTATTTTTTTTATCGAAGTTCTTTACTGCTTTCTATATTATATTGTAACTCCTAAATAAATCAATACTTGTATAGTAAAATTATTGGGATGTTACAATATATATATATATATATATATATATATATATATATATATATATATATATATATATATATATATATATATATATATATTTTTTTTTTTTTTTTTTTTTTTGCGAAAAAAAAAATTCTAACTTGTTAAAGTAGGAATAAATATGATCTTGAAGAATACTTTCCAAGATTCAAATTAGGAAGAATTTTAAAAAAAAATATTAAATAAGTATTTCATTTAAACTTTAGATTATCGAAATAAAACTTGGTTATTAATGCAAAAGGAATTGCGATGTGTTTGAGTGGTTGAGCTAGTTTTTTAAGCAAATTACTTAAGTAGGTTTCATAACTACAAAGAAATCGACAAAAGCTCTTATATAACTATTGTAAAATTTTAAAGAAAAATTTTCTTAAGTATTTTAAAGTAACATGGATGAATCGTATATATTTAAATTCCCATAATGCCAACTTGACATTGTAATTTAATCTAAGCGTAAATAATTTGAAATTTTATTTTTTTAATTCAATAGTATTTTTGTCTATATATATTTGTAACAATAATTCAGTATTTTTCTTATCTACTTTTTATTCAGTATGATTCCTATATTTTTAAAAGAAAAATTAGTGTAGTCTCTCTCATTATATTAGTGCTAATATTGTTAAATGATGGATTGGTATTTACTAATAGAGTTACTCACTTTTTGTAAGGACTGAAAAATAAGTCAGCTAAGGGTGAGCACATGTGACAGCTTATAAATGGGTGACTAATTAAAAAGGAAAATAAATTAATGATAAACAATTGGCTTATATTTTTAAAACGTAAATCCACCACACTACTTCCATTTCATCTCTGAAACTTGATGCTCACCCTCTCTGCTGTCACTCTACTCCCTTACTCTTCCTTCCTTTCTCTTGTTCCTTTCCACTGAATCACTAAATCCTTGCTTAGGTGATAACCTAGAAATGTCAACTTAGAAGAATGTGGTTCTACCGATCGTTTCTGCCATTCTACAACCAGTAAGTCAAAATTTCCTCTCCCCATACAATTTTAGAGCTTGGCTCATGCAAAAGCTTCTGTTGCATGTGGTTGACTAAGGTTCTCCTCCAATTTTTAGCTTAATTTTTGATTTTTAAAGGCTGATTTCTATCTCCAATTTGGGGATTTTAGGTACTGTCAACTTTCCTAGGATGCAAGGTGTTTGTTCCAATCATTCTGTGAGCTACACTGTGAAATTCAAGGTAAGGGAAGCTAGAAATTCATGTTTTGTCTTACCAATTTGAATATGCATGTGCTATAAATGTTGTGTGAAATCTGTGAAATAGAGGTAACATGAAAGTTCTTGATCAATTATACTGTCTTAGGATGAATTTGGGTGAACCGAGGGTATGAGGCATTGTACTGTTGATTTCTGGATTTAATCTTGAAAGTGATTACTTATGATATGGTGTTATATGATAAAAATGCTGAATTGGGATTGATGGAATGAGTTAAATTATGTTGTATGCATTCATATGTAGAAAGCTAGGTGAATTAGACAATTTAGGCTAAATTTAAGGAACTAGAGTAGCAAGAATTTGACTCTGTGATTGTATGTTGTTTTGGTCAGTTTAGTACAATTAGGTAAGTCATATATGACTTATAGGGACAAATTAACTGGTTCAAAGTGACTTGTAATTAGTAAAATTAGGTTTAGCTTCCTTAGTTCATGAAATTGAAGTTTTAGGAAGGAAATCAATGCATAACAGTTAAGAAATTGTATTAGGAAGGGTTAGGACCACATGAGCAAGTTTAAATCATCATATAGGTCGAGTTAAGATCATTGGAAGTTCATCTAAGTGCCTAAAACAAAATAGGAGGGGTTGAGTTCTGCAAATCTGCAGAATTGGGAATCTGCAGAAGTGCAGATTCGCTGAGCGAGGGTTCTCGCACAGCGAGAACCCAAAATTAATTGGGTTTTCCAGCAGAAATTCGCTCAGCGAACAGCAGGATTTTCGCTCAGCGAATTTTCTGCGACAGGATGAGTATTTTTGATGTTTTTGACATTTTGGGAGTTCCGGACGTCCGTTTTGAATGTTCTTTAGGACGTTCTGGGGGGTTTTTGACCCTTCCGGAGCCATTGGTGAGGGTTTCCAAGCTATTTGAATTACTTAAGTATTGGTAATTAAAAATTATAAAGATATGTGTATTAATAAGTGATGTTTTTTATTTAATATGTAATTCTTGTTTTCTCTTCCTTTCTTGTGTGATGATCTAGGTATCTTTTCTTGTTTATTTTGTATGATTTCTTCTAGTATTATGAGATTGATTCATGCTTAATTATGTAAGAAACTAAACTAATACAAAACATTCATGGTATGAATCATGGGTTTTGAGAATCAAATCAAGATCTCTAGGTGAGATCATTGTTAATGTTGAGAATGAATCTAGGAAGCTCAGTCCTGGGTTCTCCATTTATGGGCTAAGATATGAGTGATATCATGTTAAGTATTGGAATGAAGATAGGTAGCTCAGTCTTGGGGGTTTCCCTTAAAGCTCTAATGACTATTCAATCTCATTTAGAGAAGATTAGTTCATGTGGTGAAGAGCAGTAGGGGGTCCTAGTCTTGGTTGTCTCCATTGTATATGGGCCAAGGTGAGTGATAACGGACTAACCTTGTGTGTGGTAGGGTGAAACCCATTGGCAATGGCTTTGCAAAGCAGTAGAGGCCACCACAAGTGCATAACCTGCCATAGTTCGATATTCATTCCGGGTCCGGACGAGTCTAAGTCTAACACCACTTAATAAAACTAAAACTTACAACTTAATAACCTTATTCTTTTATGATTATCATGCTTGTATATCCATTCTCTTATGGTTAGATTTTAATTGACTTGTATTCTCTTTTGAGTTCTAGCTTACCCTTGCTTGTTTGTTGTTTGTTCTTGTTTGTGCTTGTTTTCTTTTGCAATGATCATCCAATTATGGATGTGAGCAGAGGTAGGAGAGGCACCTTTAGAGCAGATATTAGAGGACCCTGATGTCCCAGCCACTGCTGACGCTTTTGAGTAGTGTAGTCTGTTGTGTATAATTTAGTTTCCTTTACTCTTTTTTCCTTTTGAAAGACTCTATGTCATATGTAGAGCTTATACCACATCTTGGATGACTGTATTATATACATTTCATCTGCTACTAATCTTGACTGCTTTACTTTATTACATCTGATGCATTCCATATGATATGGTTTATACATACATTTTTGGGATGTTACACTTTTTACACCTTTATTGTCTAATTCCAAGAAAACAAACAACAACAACAACAACAACAACAGCAGCAACAACAACAACAGCAACAACAACAGCAGCAACAACAACAGCAACAACAGCAGCAACAACAACAGCAACAACAACAACAGCAGCAGCAACAACAACAGCAGCAACAACAACAGCAGCAACAACAACAACAACAACAACAACAACAACAACAACAACAACAAGAACAACATTGAAAAATATACGACTCGTTAAGTAAAAAATTGATAAAAGAAGAAGAATTAATTATTGATATACTAACAAGAAAAAAAATACTATTAATTTTTTTTTAATTCTTTTGATAATCAAACTATATTTACTTTTTCAAATTTTATATTTTATTATTTAAGTTTTTCTTTGTCCATTTCATAAATCCTATACTCATCCGTACACATACATAGAAAATGGGTTTGATAAGAAATTTAACGGCACATATCAGCAAAAGTCCATCGATCAGTCATACAATTTTAATACATTTTCTTAATGACACTTGTTCACGGCAATATTAAGCGGATATGGACACGGACACGACACAATTAATAAAATAATTTAGTTTAAATTAAAATTTAATTTAAAATAAGAAAAATAGAACTTTTCAACCCAATTCAATAATGTAATATATAAGTTGTTTTAATTATAAATATAAGTATGTGGTATGGTATTTAACTCGAACGGTAAACTTGTAATTGGATCGGTGTTAAAGGTAAACAGATGAAAAAGGTTCATAAATATTGGACTAGTAGACTAGACAAACAAACAATTAACAACTCTTAACCAGTCAGTTAAGATAGGTGTTGAGATAGTTACAACTGATTGACCAACAATCAAAATATTAACCGTTATAGGTATAGTAAACTCATTTTAATATTTATAAATATATGTTTGACCGGAAGGTTAGATAACGAATGTTGAGTACTCACTTTCTAATAATATTATCACTTAAGCATAAGAATGTCTTTTGCAGGTATCCTCTCACTTGGTTTAGACGGGAAAAATTTAAGGTAGGAAGTTCATAAGTCAGAGAATAAAGAAGGCGACGACAGAAAGGTGTGTCTCTTAGTCCTACACAATTATATGTAGAAACAATAACCAATGGTTTAATAAGAAAATATTATATTTTTTAAAAGTATGTAAAAGTTGCTCTTGTTTATGTAATTTGAGTTTTCCTCTTATGATGTGAGAATAAAACCCACTTCTTCTTCAAGGTCACACAATGGTTTTCGTTCTTCTTCCTCAAATTTTAATAACTAAAGAGAGTTAATTACCATTGTTTCGTCTCTTTAATTAAAAAAAAAAACCATTAAGATTGATGAACTAATGAAAAAAACCTAATATTTTGAAGTATATTTTAAACCAGAGAAAAAGTTCATTTAAATTATTACTGAATCATAGGAATATAGTTCTCACAGTTTACAAAGAAAAGGTGATAAGGTGAGATAAATTGTAAATAGGTAATGGGAAAATCCCTTCAAATTGGTTACTCAATTTTAAGATTTAGAATTGTCATAACTCATACTTTTTAATATAGAATTTACACAGCTACTTCACAACACTTTATTTATTAAAAAATAGATTTAAAGGAGTAGAAGAGTAAAGACACGAAGAAAAAAAAAGTAAGAAAATGAAATTATTTAAATTAAGAAAAAGAAAATAAAGAGTAAAAAAAATTGTGAATGATTTCATTGATATAGTATATTTTAAAATAATATATTTAGAAAAGAAATAAATTAGTTTTATTATTATTAGTTAATTCTAATTAAAAAATTTAATGACATTTTTATTATTAATATTATTTATTATATAAATTTATTTTATTATTTAATATTTTTGTTTTTCATTAATATTATTATATTATATAATATAATAATCAATTGTAATATAATAGTTGATTATTTTTAATGTAATAGTATGTTATATGTCATAATAGAACGTTATATGTCATAATCGAACATAACATAAATATATAATATAAATAACATAGTTTAGAAAATAACACTTTAAAGTAATAAGGTGTTTTAAATAATAAGATTCAATTAAAGTTAAAAGTTTAAATATGAATAAAGTTTATATAAACGAATTTCATTATCTAAAATTACATTATCTTTTTATAACTATGTTTTTAAAGCTATTTATCCTTTTTAAGAGTTTTGATTTCTTTTTTATCTATTTCAAGATCACACAATTTGAGGACTCTTTTAGGAAAGATCTTCAACTTTAGCGGATCAGTTTCTACAAGAGAATAAGTTGATTTCTATTTTCTTCTTTGGTCTTTACGTTCTTACATGTGATGTTTGAGTCTTTCATGATACTTTTGTTTGATCAGTGGTTTTAAAGATGTTTCTTGATTGTGTTTATGTTGTTGTAAGAGTTGTATTCTATGTTGGTGGAGCTATATTAAGTCTCTTGAGCTTATTGATAATCTTTAAGGTAAGGAAAATGTCTTGATGTGTGTGAGTTGGAAATTGTAAATTAAAAATACTTTTTATCAAAATCTGATTTGTGAAGTGATGAATTAGAAGCCAATTTGTTGTGGTGGTGAATGAGAATATGATTTGTTGTTGTATTAAATGGTAGGGTGTGTTTAATTGCTAAATTAGGTGTTGAATTCTTTTTTAATGAGTCTTGTTTTAGTTATATGAGATTATGATAATTGAAGATTTTGTTTGATTTTGTTGTTGTTGAAATCTGGTTATTTATTATGTTATTGTGTTGTTGAATTGGTTCAAGTGAAAGTGAGTTGATGTATTGAGTCTCTTACTATTTGAGCAACTTGGTATTCAATCTAACGTTTTAAACATGTTTTGAACCAATTATTAAGTTAGGAATACCAATTTGGTCAATTGAATAGGTCTCAAGTACAATCAGATCACGATTTTGAAAAGTGCATATTAATTTCTAGTATAGTGTTGAATGTCAGCTTCACCACTGAACGGACCAAAATATGAATGGTCTGTCACTGCGTGGTGATAAGGCACCGCTGAGCGTCAATTACCACTATAAGTATGGAACTTAATTCACATTAGTTTGCTAAGTGAGACTAAATGCGAGAACGTTGGTGTTGAGCTCCATACTTTATGTTGAGCGTTCCCTACTGTGATTTTATGATTCTTGATGTTTTTAAATGGTGATTTTATGATTCTTGATGTTTTTAAATGGTTCATATGGATTCATTTCATGTTTAATTGGAATTATGGGTGCTTCATGGATTGTAAATATAATGGTGAGTATGGTTGATATGTGATGCGAGAAGAATTTCAAGAAGAAATTATATGTTTTGGTGATTATTAGTGTATGCTTGATAAACTAGAATTAAAAAAGAAGGTATTATGATATTCTATCAACTATTCAACTCATGTAGAAATGAATGAGGTGTGCAAGAGAGTGACAGAAGGTATTTATCCTAAACTTTTAGTCTCAGACATGAAAGATTAATCTGGTGAGTGGTAGGGTGATAACCCGTGTTTATAACCCTACGTATTATAAATATTATTACAAGTGCACACCTTTAATGAAATTCTATGTTAAGGCATGTATCTGGACAAATTGAGTCTAAAGCCATTTATATGTATGTTATATGAGAGATGAAATTTTATACATGATGGTTTAATCTATTTTATGATTTAAATGGTTGAAATGAGATTTTCTTTTCTTTTTATGTGTTTCTTTTTCTTACAATAATCATGTTTTTGATGTAACCTAATCTATCTTTTGAAAAACTTAATATAACCTTGTACATACATTATGTGAATGTAGTTATATTTTATAACTGTATTAATATTTTGTATATTTTTTATCTAATTATCATAATTTTAATATTTTGTTTAGTAATTTATATTATTAAATATGATGTTATATAATATTATATAATATATTTGACTATCATTAACATTATATTGATATTAAAATTAAAATTATAAAGTATTATATTTTAAAATGAATGTTTCTTTTTTTTTAGGCTTAATAGCTATTTTGGTCCCTATTTTTGTTTGGTTTGTTCATTTTGGTCCTCATTTTTTATTTTTATTCAATGTGGTCCTAAAGATTGTAAAATCTGTTCAATTTAGTCCTTTTCTGAAACGGCGTCTAAATAGTTAACGGCAAACAGTACAGCTGTACAATGCAGTAACGATTTGGCACAGGACTACCTACGTGGATGCCCTTGATGCACAATTACGTGGGCATGGTGGCGATTTGATAAGCTGCCATGGTTGCTGGATGAAGAAGCTCGCGCGAGGATGATGGTGAACATGATGCGCGACGGAGGAGAGGCCTTCGCGATTCTGGTTCTGTGGATGGTTTGAGTGCTATTTGTGGTTTGCAGGTCCGGTAAAGATGAACTTTGTGGTACCAAGATGGCTGGTGATGGTTGAGAGAATGGTGGCAGAGAACGCTGTTGGGTGAGCGATTGGCTTTTTGCGATTGTTTGCGTGGAAGAAATGCGATTTGCTATGATGGCACTGGGGATTTCTATGCGTTTTCTGGATTGCAGGTGATAAAGACGAAGGAGAACCTGAACAGTGTGCGGCGTTGGTCTCCTGGTGGCTGCCATGGTTCGCGATTTTGACGGAGGATGGTGACTTGCGGCGGCTTTGCAGTGCTGATGGTAGTCTACGGCGTGGTGGATACCGGCGAGGACGCTTGACGTTGACGGCGGCTAGGGTTTGGGTTTGGGAATTAGGGTTTTTGTTGGAGATGGTGATGACGTTGCAATAGGGTAACTGTACATCAAGGGCATCCACGTAGGCAGTTCTGTGCCAAATCGTTACTGCATTGAACAGCTGTACTGTTTGCCGTTAACTATTTAGACGCCGTTTTAGAAAAGGACTAAATTGAACAGGTTTTACAATCTTTAGGACCACATTGAACAAAAATAAAAAATGAGGACCAAAATGAACAAACCAAACAAAAATAATGACCAAAATAGCTATTAAACCTTTTTTTTACAATACATTTTTTCACTCTTAAGTAAGACGTCTCGTCAGGAGTCACGTCGTCAACAGGTCAGAAGACACGTAGTCAGGAGCCACGTTACAGCAAAATCTTAAAACTTGTTTGAGCTCTTCAACTTCCCGTTTTCTTTTTATATCATTCCTATATTAACTTTTCATTTTTATTGTTTAATTTCTTTTTGTTTTTTTTCACATTTGTCATTATAATTATTATAAAAAAAAATTAAATACGAAATTATAAATAGCACAAAACTTTAAATAAAAAATTTATTTATTTTTATATATTTAAAAATAATAAAATTCTAAAAATATTAACTATAGAAAATGGTATTTTGATATTTATTTTCTTTAATTGCATTTTATATTTAGAATATGATTTTTTATGAGATAAAATAATTTGAATAATTTTTTGAAATCATTTATATAAATTTATAATTTAAATAAAAAATTAAATAAACTTTTAAATTACTTATTTAAATTAAGAATTTAAAATAAAAATATAGTATCTAATTAAAATAAAGAAATCATTTTTTTAAATCAAAATTCTACATCTAAAAAACTAAATAATCATAAAAATGATAAATATTTTGCATTCTATAAAATTACATCCTGATGAAAATATATAAGGGCGATTTGGGGGTAAAAAACGATTTAGATAATATCATGTACAAACTAAATTGGATGTGAAATTAGGGTTTGAGGAAGAGAAAACTTTCAACCCTTTTATCATTAGAAAAAATGTAAAAGTTGTGAAGTGATTTCAAGTGACAATTTCATGTTAAAGGCTAATTGCATGTGTTTTTCTCTAATGGTTACACCCACCAACTCCTCTGTTCCAAACTTCATGAATCATATAATTGGTTAGGAAATTTTAGCTCATTACACCGATTAGATTTAAATAATCTAAACAGGAATAATTAGTTTGTGACTATAATCTAATTAGTTTACTTTGACCAACAATGTTACATATAAAACATATATTAAAACAATTTATTTCAAATGCTTTTAGTGTATCAGTATTTATTAGTTTATTATTTTTATTATTCTTAATATTATAATAAATATACTTATTATTTTTAATTTTTTTTGCCTATTTTTATGTAACTTTAATTTTATAAAGAAAAATAATTATTGTACTATTTTGTAGGTGAGTATTTTGTTTAATTAATTTAGAAATCAAGTAACCATTTGAAGGAAATAAAAAATATTTAAATTGAAAAATAAATTAAAATTGATTTAATTAATACTCATTAAATCAACTAATTTAAATATAATTATTTATTCAAATAAAAAAGTATATACATCTTTGAAAAAATAAATAGAAAAATACTAAAAAAGAATCAAATTTAAATTTTTTAAAAATAAATTTTATTGTATAATAGAACATAACCAGATTTATATGTCATTTCTTTTTTTATTTTATTCTATCTTGTTTTCCCCCTTAAAAAATCAGTATTATTGGTAGTAACTAATTGCTCTTGATTTTTTTAAGTGATTGGTAAGTACATGTGTTTTATTTTAGGATATCGATATGTTAACAACCAAATTTTAACAACAATTTGACAATACCACATGTCAGTAATATATTGGGTGATTGAATTTTTTTTAATTAAAATAAGGAATTGAAAAAGGAGATTTTGTGTTGTTCCAAAAACACCCTCAGTGGTTTGAATGAGTATTTCTCCTTCGAAGCACTCTCTCTCTTTGCTCCATTGTAGGTTTTCTTTTCTCTCCGAAGCTCTCTCTGCATCCATTTAATGTTTTCGTGTTCCTTTGAATTTGTTCCTTCCGTGTCCATTTACTGAAGGCTTTGAAACGGTGAGCAATCTGAGAGGAGGTCAAATGATTTCGTTGGGTTTCGGTCTTTCGAGCTAAGTTTCGCCTCTGTCGTTGTTGGGGGTGTATTTCGTGGAAGTTGTTCCCCTTTTTTATGGTATGGGTTCGTCTGCGGAGATTGGTTCTTCAAACAAGGTATGAACATTATCCTTGTTCCTTTATATTATTTAGGTTTTCTTTGACGGTATTTTTTGGTCATTAATACGCTTTTCATTGGTTTTGGGTGTTGGTAATTTTGTTGGTTATTTGTATGAATAAATATTTTAATTTTTTTGTTTATTGCAGTTATTTGTTCGTCATTCAATGAAAACCAATTTTGTTGCTGGTTTGGATGCAATATTGAGTGAGGAGTACAAGGGTATTATTTCGAAGATGCCATTTGCATGGCTTTTAGAACTACATGAGAAGCTAAAGATTGGTAGGAATATTTTGAGTGATTTACTTATTAGATGGGTTGATGAGAGAGGTGGGTTTATATTTGGCCAAAAATTTGTTGAATTCAAGGAAGTAGATGTGAGCTTAAGGTTAGGTTTGGGTTTAGTTGGTGAGGAAATAAATTTGAATGAAAAAATCCTTTCACAAAGTCAATGTCACAATTACTTCTTTGATAAAGCAAAAGTAAAATATGAATTGGAAATGATGTACAATTTCGTTTTGAAAGGACACAAAAACTTGGCTTGTATAGATGTTTGTAGGCTTTACATTTTGGTTGGAATTAGTAAGGTACTGTTACCTAGTCGTAGCAGAATAATTTTCCCAATTTTGTTTGAAATTGTTGATAGAATAAGTGATTTGAGTAGTTTTTGTTGGGGGCGTATAGTGTACCATTATGTACTTAGTAGTTTTTGCAAAGCCTGTTTAGCCTGGAAGGGAGGAAAAGGTGCAACTACTGTGTATATGGATGGTTGCGCTTTTGTGTTTCAGGTAAATTTTTTACAACAATTGTATGTTGGCATTGAATTCAAATGACCGATATTGACTTGTTATATGTAAATCAAATTTGGTTTTGTGATCGTTTTGTTCCTTCAAATACTCGTGTACATAAATACCCAAGAATTTTGCATTGGATGATTGTAAATGTAGGTGACAAGTTCATCAAAGTTGCAATGGAGACGGGTGTGGTATGTATTCGTAAATGTATTTATTTATTTATTTTAATTGAATGGTTTTATACAACACAATGGTAATTGCATTTAAGTTGCAGATGCTTGATGAGTATGGCGCATCAAGGAAAGAAATGAAAGTGTCATATTTGAAAGCATCAGTAGACGAAAAACAATATGATCCTGAAGAGGAATATGATGCTGCTTTAGATGAAGTTTTACATGATCAAGATGTTGTTATCAAAGAACTTGAACAAGAGTTAGTTTCTTTGAAGGCTGAGTTGGTTGAAGAGATAAATAATGATGAAGGTCGTAACAGTACGTGTTATTTAGAACAAGTTTTTTACAATGATTTTGCAAGTGAGGGACGAATTGACAGACAGGACATCGATAAGAACAAAGGACAACGTCGACGGCGTTTTAAGAGCAAAGCCTGTAGAACTCCATACATCGGATACAGGCCAAAACTTGGTTGAGAGTTATGTAATTTTTGTAATAATGTAGTATTTGGTAGACTTTTAAGTACGTATCTTTGTATTTGGACCACTTAATATGATTGTGAACAGAGATAGTTATTATTGGAAAGGATATTTTATTGTACTGTTGATTCCATGTGTTATTTAATTTTGATTCATTATCTAAGTTAAGTGAGCCATATGTTTGTGGGGATGACGAAGTAGAGGTTTGTGTGGGTTGGAATGTAAGTTCCTACAGCAATGGCACTGACCTGGTGCGATTGTAATCGCTTACAGGGTGAGTGTTATCGATTAGCATAATGAAAAACAGCTTTTTGAGCATTTTGAGGAACTACAGGTCTTGGTAGGTTGATAGGGGCAGGTCTGATCCTATGGTAAGCGATTACAGAGGCCCTGTAATCGCTTACCAGTGAGAAAATGCAATTTTGTACCAAAACATGAGCGCTGCTAACAGTTCATGTCTGAGTGGCTCACAAGTATGGTCAAACATGTATTAAAATGAAATTCAATATGCATTAGACGTGTTTGGCAGGATTCAATCATTCCACAACAACAAGGTTGAAGCAAGTAGGTGTGTGATGCTATGGTAAGCGATTACAGTGGTCCTGTAATCGCTTACCAGTGAGAAAATGAAGTTTTGTACCAAACCATGAGAGCTGCTAACAGTTCCTGCCTGAGTGACTCACAAGTATGGTCAAACATGTATTGAAATGAAATTTAGTATGCATTACATGTGTTTGGCAGGATTCAATCATTCCAGAACAACAAGGTTGAAGCAAGTAGGTGTGTGATGCTATGGTAAGCAATTACAGAGGCCCTGTAATCGCTTACCAGTGAGAAAATGCAGTTTTGTACCAAACCATGAGAGCTGCTAACAGTTCCTGCCTGAGTGGCTCACAAGTATGGTCAAACTTGTTTTACCATGAAATTCATGTGTTTGGCAGGATTCAATCATTCCATAAGAACAAGGTTGGAGCAAGTAGGGGTGTGATGCTATGGTAAGCGATTACAGAGGCCCTGTAATCGCTTACCAGTGAGAAAATGCAATTTTGTACCAAACCATGAGAGCTGCTAACAGTTCCTGCCTGAGTGGCTCACAAGTATGGTCAAACTTGTTTTACCATGAAATTCATGTGTTTGGCAGGATTCAATCATTCCATAAGAACAAGGTTGGAGCAAGTAGGGGTGTGATGCGATGGTAAGCGATTACAGAGGCCCTGTAATCGCTTACCAGTAAGAAATGCAATTTTGTACCGAAACATGAGAGCTGCTAACAGTTCCTGTCTGAGTGGCTCACAAGTATGGTCAAACTTGTTTTACCATGAAATTCAGTATGAATTACACGTTTTTGACAGGATTCAATCATTCCACAAGAACAAGGTTGGAGCAAGTAGGGGTGTGATGCTATGGTAAGCGATCATAGAGGCCCTGTAATCGCTTACTAGTGAGAAAATGCAGTTTTGTACCGAAACATGAGAGGTGCTAACAATTCCTGCCTGAGTGGCTCACAAATATGGTCAAACTTGTTTTACCATGAAATTCAGTATGCATTGCACGTCTTCCAGTCTTAGTAGATCGGGTCAGAAATAAGGCTGGTAATCAATAAGTTGCCACACATGTCTATTGGCAATTCGCCTCTTATTGTCAATTATAAACTGGGTCTAATAAAAAACGAACAAATACCTTTAACATTATACCATACCAAAAAATTAAGCAATATGTAATTAAAACTTTTACCGCAAACATTGGACTGAATATGATCTTCTTTATGACTTCAGTCGTCTTTTTCTCAAAGTACATGAACATGGTTGTTGCAAACATTATAACCTACATAACAAAAAATAACTTTAAAATCAACTGATTCAACTTTTAACATCAACTTATAAAACTCAATTATCAAATTACCATGTTGTCAACACATTCACGAGGTCCTAAGCTGCTACAATCCTTTGTGCTCAATAGTTGACCAATTATTTCACACACATAGCTGAAAAATTAACAATAATATATCAGGTACCAAATATAATTATGCACAGATAACAAAAATAATTTGATCTTATGTTACCTTACTACAATGTCTTTTCGCGTGATCAACTGGTATAACTTATCCAAATCTACCGTTGTTCATGGATCACCAAACAATATACTCAAAGGCTCTATAACAATCGGTTCAACATGGGGAATTATTTCATCATCTTGGTCCTCACCACCGATGTGAACGAAAGCTGGTGGATCCCGTGGGGGTACTTCATCATCAACTTCTTCATCTACAGCTTCTTCAGCAACAACTTGCTCATCTACAGTTGCAGCTGCTTCATCAACGGGTGCTTCATCTGCAGCTGGTTCATCGACAACTGCTTCATCTGCAGCTTGATGTGCATCATCTTTATCTGCAGTTGTTTCATGAACAGGTGCTTCCTCAACACCTGCTGCATTTGCAGGTATTTCATCCACAACAGCTTCATCTGCAGCTTCATGTGCACCATCTTCATCTGCAGCTGCTTCCTCAACAGGTGTTGCATCTGCATCTGCTTCCTCAACAACTTGAGATGTTGTTTCCTCAACAGGTGCTGCATCTGCAGCTTCTACATTCCCCTGACCCTCAACAACAAAACCAACTTCGGGAATGGAACGACAGTCTTCAACATTTCGACGCTTTCTTCGAGCGCTTAGTACCTTCCTTATACCAACAATTTCATCTTTAAGACTTCTTATTTTCTGGTTGTTTATTCTAATTTTTTCCACTCTTGCAGCACATGCACGTTCACAACTATCATCACCTTTTTCAGGTGCTCCTTCACTCTTTCCCACCCCATCCATATTGAATGCAGCACGGACAATGGGATTTTCACTGTCAATGGATCGAAGGTGCCAATCAACATGTACATATCAAAAAGATAATTAAATAACTCAGTCAAATAAAAAAAACTACAAATGACAGAAAACCAAAAATCTTTTATGCTCAAGAACTTACTTACCTTGCCTTTCTTAAACAAAAGATCTATTGCTTCAGTCCCATAATTTAAGGAACGAAATCGCTGAAGCCGCGGAAATACCTTGATAGAAGAATTAGAATGCAAACCTAGGCGTTCAGACGCCCATAGCTACAATCAAAGCAGTAAAAGTTATCCAACAACTTCTTACAATGATTACAGCTAATCAAATCACTTAATACAACAAAGAAGAACAATGAATCATACCTGCAAAACAACAACACTGCCACTAATGCTTATAGAATCAACGATCTTTCTAGTCAGTATTTTCCTATTACATCTATTTAGACTATGTAAAAGATACGTATGTATCGTGCCACTCCAATCATATTTACACAGACTGTCTAAATCATCTAACACTACACAAGGCATGTTAGAAACATGTCTTGAGTTCCTAGCGAAAATAAACTCCAATAAACAAACTAGAATATATAAACGACAAACGACATCTGCATCTAAATCATCATTAAGAACAATGTTATCAAACATGTTTGTGAAGTCTTTTAATTTCGTTTTGCTGGAATTAAACAGTTCACCAACTTTACCGACTATTGATTCATCAAAAGGGACCTCCAACCCCCTACTCCTAATCCTAAAGTCATAACAATGTCCACCACATCAAAAGGAACCAACTGATGCCTAACTCTGAATGATTGATGGTGGGGAACCCATCGACGAACCAATTGTTTCAACAATTTCAGGTTTAGCTCTATAGGATTTACAATATCTAAACACCACTTAAAAGGAGTTTCCTGTACGCGCCTCTCATGTCTTGCTTGTAGTAAAGAATTCATGTGGACAATGTGGGATGTGTCCATCCAAGCTCGAACTTGCCACTACAAAATAGAACAACTTTATAACAATCAATTCGATGCTCCAAAACAACAACTAATTCAAAAATGCCAAAACTATACTTACTTTGCTTTTACAGGATTCCATTTTAGAGTTAACTGATGGGGCCCGTCAAATATTAACCTACAGCCACAAATACAAACAGTTTTAATGCATGAAATTATCCTTAGGACAATGAAGTACAACAATGTAGCACAAGTTAGGCTAACACTCAAACAACAACACTTTCAGTGCAATTTTTAAATCAACCAGCCTGTGAATTTCATTTAAGTTTAGACCCTTACGTCTCATAAAAGCCTTCATATCATTATTTCAAGACAAAGTGTAAGACCTAGCCTATGCATGTCATTTAATCTTCAACCAAAAAGTAACTCTAACACATGGAAAGGGAAAAAGATGTCACCTTTCGATTTATTACTTCAACGGTGGACTAAGAGCCAAACAAGACCCCTCCTTTGGACAACAAATGACAATGCTAGCCCCCTTTCCACACTTCCTCCCAACACTTCAATGGCGGACGGACGTGAGACTGTTCGGAAGGGGAAAATAACCAAACCTTTCGATCAATGTCTTCAACGATGGAATAAGATCGAAAAAAACCTCTCCTTCCCACAACACCTGACAATGCTAGCCCCTTTCTACACTTCCTCCCAAAACTTCAATGGTGGACGGACGTGATAGCGTTCAATGTGCAACTTCAATGCTTCAATGGTGGACAGAACGAACACGATTTCGCTGGCGTCCAAAGATTTCAGAAAGGGAGAGTTTGGTTTCGTGGACAGAGATGAGTGTTGTCGTGGAGAGAGAGTGTTTCGGTGGTGCCAATACATTTCATTTCCATCAAACCTTTTTCCACAAATGCCCTTCCCCAATGATTTTTTCTTTTTAAATACTTCATCTAAAAGAGCCAATCACAGCACGCAACGTGTGGTTGTCAAAATAGTTGTCAAATGGCGTTGTTAAAGTAACATTTTCCTTTATTTTATGCCACAGCAGGCATGTCCTTCAACCATGGATCCAGTGGTTTCCCGAAACCAAATGAGTAGTAAATTCGTCGTCATATTTTTATATGTTGTATGATTTTTTTTTTGGTTTAAACCATTCAGACGTCCCTATTTTCGTTCGGCCCTCCCACTTTGGTCCCCTTTTTTTAAACTTTTCAATTGAGTCCTCGTAACTGCTAATATGAAGCCATTCAGCCACTGCCGTTAAAAATCGATAACTGCCGTTTAAGTATTGATGACGTGGCATTATAAATGAATTTTATATTAAAAATTATTAATGTAATCAGGATTTTAGAAGGGCAAAGTGGGCAGAAAGGGGTTTGCCTCGTGAGAGTGCGCCACGTGTCTGCTCCCTTTCCACCCAAAATTAGGGTTCAGATTTGGGGAAAAGGGGTTTGCCCCTGCGTGTGCCTGTGCCACGAAGTGGAATTGGAAAATGCTGGAGGCTGCCACGGTGGTTCCCGTTTCTACTTTTGGGTTTGTTTTCTGCAGATGCGAGATGCGACGGTGATGGAGGTGCGATGATGATGTCTAGGTTGCGCATGACGAAGGCAAGGTGGCTTGCGTTGGAGAGGATCAAACCTGCAAGGCACGATGGCGTGACGAGAATGGTTGAGGCGAGACCGTGATGGTTGTGTGATTCTGGTTTGCTTGCAGGTGCGAGATACGAAGAAGAAGCTTCACGGTGGCAGCTTGGTGGTAGCAGCGGCCATGGATGCGTGTTGAAGCTGAGTTGCAGATGTGTTGTGGCTTGCGCTGGAGAGGATCAAAGCTGCGAGGCACGACGGCGCGACGAGAATGGTTGAGGCGAGACTGTGATGGTTGTGTGATTCTGGTTTGCTTCCAGGTGCGAGATACGAAGAAGAAGCTTCACAGTGGCGGCTTGGTGGTAGTAGCGGCCATGGATGCGTGTTGAAGCTAAGTTGCAGATGTGTTCATGGATGGTGGTCGGCGGTTGGGGTTTGGGTAATGGTAGAGGAATTAGGGTTTCAGAGGAAAAAGAAAGTCTTTCTTATTCCCACTTTGCCCTTCTAAATTCTTGATTACCCGAATATTCATTAAAAAAAATTAATATAAAATTCATTTAAAATGTCACGTCATCAATACTTAAACGGCCGTTATCGATTTTTAACGCCAAGGGCTGAATTGCTTCAAATTAGCAGTTACGAGGACTCAATTGGGAAAGTTTAAAAAAGGGACCAAAATGGGAGCAATAAGTGTAAAAGAATTTTATTCTATTAACAAACACTCTTTCTCATTCAAATGAATACTGAGATATTAGGTTGTCACGTGTAATAGGTTAAGAAGATTTTAATTACATCTATCTTAATGGACCGGAGGGTCAAGAAATTGTCTAAAAAAGACATTACCAGACAGTTTATAGCGGACGACCAATCGTAATCTTCGGTTTAAGACGAGATTAAGGTAAGATGTGATTAGATTCATGGAGTCGAGATTGGACCATGATTAAGATTCTGCTAACCCGCTAACCATAAACTCATGGTAAAAACTATAAATACAAGTCAAAGTATGAGATAAGTGATTCACATTTAATATACATTTATTACTATCCTAGATTTAGTGACTGGATTGTACACTCACTTCAGCGTCGAACGTTTGACAAATACTTATATCTGAGGAAAAAGAGAGGCAACAACACACAAATCCAAAACATCGGGGTAATAGATGCAATGTATAGGTCATAATAGTAGCAGTCCTCCTTGGAACGAAACAAGAGAAGCGTAGACATAAAAAGTCATAACAGAGAAGGTAGTGGTTGGGAGAATCCAAAATGTAAAAGAAAAAGGTAGATAAGACCCACCATGTAAAACAAATGAGCACAAATAACCATACATTAACGCAAATAGGTAGTGGGCACAATAACCTAGGATAAATATGTATTCTAGACCACTTTCTTCATGTATTTTTATAACTTTTTTTATGGATTTGAAGAAAAAGCTCAATTGTTGGGATTTATGAAAAGAAATTTGAGTATAAATATATGAAAGTTGATGAGGGATGATATAATGGATTTTATAAATTTGAAAAATGTTATAACAAGTAAAAAAAATATTATATATTGTTATGATTATTATAATATATGAAAAAATTAATATAAAATAATTTTCAAAAGTATAAATTAAAATTAACAGTAATTTTTGAATTATATAATTTAGAAGTTAAAAGTAATTTTTTATTATGTAATTCAAAAGTTAAATAGTTTATGAATTTTGTAATTTAATAGTATTTTTTAAAAAGAAATAATTTCTAGATTATAGGATTTGAAATTTATTTTTAATTTTAAATTTGGTAATAGGATTATTTTGACAAAAAGTAATTTTCACGCTATATAATTTAAAAAATTATAAATTACACAATAAAATTAAAAAATAATTTTTAAATTATACGGTCAAAAGAGACAAAATGGAAAAAAAAACTTATTTATGAGAGAACGGGAAAAAATTATGAATTCTTCCTCCTACACCTCTATAAGTTCATCATGGACCTTTACATAATTATCTAAATACCCTTGTGTATGAGTTAATGATATATTAATGATGGTTTCCTTTTCACCTACCAATTCAATGAACTCAGTATACATACATGCACCCCCTCATTTTCAAAATTTACTTTGCAAGTTTGCTACTCATTTTGTTACTTTCTTGTTCCTTGTTTTTTTTGTGCTTGTGTGCATTCAGATGGTGGTCTTGATGCTGGTTAGTGGTCCCGGTCGTGGTATTGGTGGTGATCCCGGTGGCGGTGTTGTGTCTTTGTGTGCTAAAGTTGAGAAGCTGACCTTCGAGATAAGATTTAAGTTTGAAACCCTTAACCGCACTTCGAAGTTTGGATAAGGTCTCGTCGGCGTTCAAATGCCGATTGAGACCTCATCGTGTTTCAAACTACGACAATCACTCATCCAGCGTTCGAACGTCGATGAGGCCTTAACCATATATCGAAGTACGGTTATGGCCTCAGAGCCCCATTTTACAACCACAACATTCATTCATTCATACGATTTGATTCAATTCATACATTTTATTCAATTCAAACATTCTCATACATTCATATGCATACATTTGAACCCAACATGCATACCATATATCTATGAATCCAAAATAAAGATGCATGAGAGAGACCTACCTTTAGGGCACGCAAAGAAGAGAAGAAGATGACGACAATGACAACAAATCCACCAAAGTACAACCACAACACCACCACATTCTTCCGCATCAAACCAACAAACGCACCGCGAGGGGGGAAAAGCACTGAAGGAGAAAGGATAAAGGGAAAGGATTGAGGAGGAGAAATAGAGGAGGAAGGAGGCCATGTGCGAGAGACAAAAATGAAAACTACAAGAGCGAAAAATGAAAGAGAAAAGGTGTGGGGGAAGAGTGAATTTGAAACTGAGAAAGAAGTGAAAGTGAGACGTGGTTGGAGATGTAGGGTTTCTTGTAACTCTCACAAGAATCTTTTCAGCTAAAGATTCTTATTGATGTCAAATTGTGGAAAAGGTCAAAATGACCATTTTCATTAAAATGGGAGGTGCAGGATAAACTTAGGGAGGTGCATGGGAAGACATAGAGGAGCCGAAAGAAACTATCCTCTTACAATGAGCACAAAGAATAGAGATGGCAACGGGTCGGGTCGGGCACGGATAGTGCCTACCCGCAACCCGACCCGACAAAACAAAATCCATCCGCTACCCAACTCGTTACCTGCACGGATATCCACTTAAAAAATATCTACGGGTATTTTAAAATTCGCGGATACCGGTGGATATCTGTAGATACCCGCAAATATTTAAAATATATATATTTTTATAAATTATTAAAATGAAATTTAAATAGAATTACAAAAAATATATAAAATATAATATAAATTAAATTAAATATAAATTAGAATTCAATTTTAATTAAATTTAACCTTGTAAAATATAAATTAATGTTAATTTTAATTAAATTTAACTTAATAAAATATAAAGTAAATTTTTATTTTTATTTTTTGCACGTAGCGGATATATGCGAATACGGATAATATAATACTCGTATCCGACCCGTTTATAATCCGCTACCCGCAAGTTGTGATTAATAAATATCTACGGATATCAACTATCCGTCACGAATTTTATCCGATGATATCCGCGACACAAATTTTTGTACCATCTGTATCCAAGAACCAAATGCAATGTAAACATCAATTATCAATGAAAAAGCACAAACTTTTAACCTCGATTTGAATTATGCCTATATGATGATGTGACTATGCAAATGCCTCAAATCTTTTTATTATGATTTATAAGTGGTTCCTTTTTATCAAGATCCAAACTTTATTTGTAGATGTGAGATTTAAATTTTGATTTTAATATGATACATGTACCACTGTACTTTTATTTTAAGCTAAGATTGTTAGGTTAATAAAAATATAATAATGTATATAATTTTTCTAACAATATTTGTTATATGAAAAATTGGTATATCTTAAAAATAGATATAATAATTCAAATAGTCTTTATTTTCAATGATTTTTCTTAAATAGGTCATTCATTTTTTTTTTCAATTGCGTCCCTTTTTTAAAAAAAATTGGAACAATTAGATCTTTATTGTTAGTTCCATACTAATACAGATAAGGAGGGTGTCACGTGTCAGTTTTAAGTTTTTAAATATATTTTTAATTACTTTTTCATTTTTTTGTTTTTTTTAATTTTTTTAAATTAAAAGTTTGTCACGTGTTAAACTCTAACATTGTGTCACATGTAAATGACAGTGTGACGTGGCACGGACAGTGTCACATGTCACTATTAGGTGTAACATGTCATTATATTTGTCTCAATTTGATTTTTATATTTTTTTTATCTCAATTTGGTCTTTGTATTTTTATTTTGTCTCAATTTAGTCATTTTTTTAAAAAAAATTAAATAATTTTGTTCTCTCCAAATTTAAACAAAATTTAATTTGTATATAACTCTTTACAATTTTTTTTTATATAATTTGTATATACTTTGATAATTCAAACAAAATGAGATATGTATTGATACGGTATGAAAATGGAAACAAAGTATATATTCATCCTCTCTTCGTACCCAATTAAACTCTACTTAATTGTTTACATGTCAGGTTTATTTTTCATATGTATTTATTTAGGTATTATTTTACTTGAATTTCTTTCGTTTTTTCTCCGTGGAAATTTATTATGAAATTCATGAAACTCACTTGTAATAAACATGAGATATAAAATATTAAGTGACATCTGAAGAGGAAAAAGAAAAAAAAGAAAGTTAGAAATGTTAAAAAGGGTTTTATATAAATAAGAATAGTGTAGTTCAATTTAGAAATTAAAAATGAAAATGGAGTATGAATTAGAGAAAAGGAAGGTGAAAGTAACATAGATTCCATTGGATTTGTAGTGTAATGTTGGGCCGATGTTTATGGAGCTTTGCGGATAATTTCTTCCTGTACCTCTATAACTTTATTGCTACACCTCTATAAAAGATTTTTCCTACATGATCCTTTTCTAATTATATGAAACTCAAATATATTTCTCTAAAGAGGAATTAACTAATAGCTAAGAAATAACGAGAACTTACACGAAGGATGAATGACTTTCCTAGCAACAACAACACTTACCTATATCTTTTATTTTAAAGTTATTAGAGAGAAAATTCTTTATATTATGTAACATAGCAATATTATTAGTAGCAAGCAGAACACCAATCAACAATATTTTCTACAAAATCATATGATGTGATTATATCATTAAACTTTAGATACCATTGCCTAGAAGTTTGTTTTAATTCATATATTGAATTCTTTAATTTACATAAAATGTTTTCCTTTTTGTGAGAATGTTTTCCTTTCTGTGAAAACAAAGCCTTTAGTTGGTTCATATAATTTCCTTCCTCTAAGTAACCATTTGAAAAGGCAACCTTTCCATGTATTTAGTGAAGTTCTAAATCATAATGAGTCACCAAAGTTAAAGGAATTCTCAAATAGTCTTTCTCAGAAATAGGAAAGAAGTTATCTGTATAGTCAATGCCATCTTTTTGAGACAAATATTTGGCGATCAATCTAGTGTTATAACTTTCAATATTGTCTTTTAAGTCATGTTTGGTCTTAAAGACTTATATACAATGACCTCTTTTTTAACTTTTAGCCAATTCAACTAGATCTCATACTTTATTTTCATCCATTGATTTCAATTATGATTTCATAGCATTCAACTACTTTTCTGATTGTCACTTTCTATGGCTTGTTTAAATGAGACTAGATCCTTATCAATACTCTTAACAATAACACGAAAAATCATCTATAAAGCTGATAAAATACTTTTCACCACTCCATGATGGATTTTAAAAGGGCTACAAGTGTGTATTGATCCTAAAAGTTCATTGCCTCTTGTAGAAAAATTCTTGAATATTTATTTGGTTTGTTTCCTTTAATGCAATCCAAACATATATTTCAATCATCAAAATCTAATATAGGTAAAATGTGATTTTTAACTAACATCATTGTTCTTTTCTTAAATACCACAAATGAGAAAAATTATTATAATGTACTTTATTCTTACTACCAATAACATAGTTACCATTAAATAAGAATTCTAAAAACATTACATCAAAATTGAAACAATATAAATCATCTATTAAAGTTCCATATTCGGTAACAATACATATCTTTAAATAAAGAAAAATCATTATGTCAACTATTATAATAAAATCCTAATTTATCAAACTTTGCATCAAAAACTAAATTTCTAACTAGCATATCCATGTATATAAATGATCCTTCCAAATTTCATGACATCCAATATTCAAGATTAATTTACATGTCTTAATGCCCTCTATCCTTCCTTTCATTTTGTTGTCCATAGAGAGAAACTTTTCATTTTTCTTATGGTTTGGATAGAAAGGAATCCCTACAAAATATGTGACACATGAATAGTTGCTCCAGAATCAAACCACTAGGTATTATTAGGTATTTCACCAAATTTGATTCAAAATTCAAAGATATACAAAATATACCTTTCTTTTCAAACCATTTCTTCCTTTTATGACAATCCTTCTTAAAGTGACCATTCTAATTATAAAAGTAGCACTTCTTATCCTTATGGATTTTACCTTCATTAACCCTCAACTGGGTTTTGTCTTTCTCCTTCTAAGTGTCCTGCTCTTACAACCACTAGTTTCATCGTGAGTGATAAGATGAACAAAATTGTCCTTCATTTTCTTTAATCTCTTCTTTTCCTAAACCAACATGACCTTAATTTCTTGCAAGTTTCACTTTTCTTTAAAAATTCACCTAAAACTTGCCAAATTAGCAATAAGAGAGTTCAAAATGAACCGCACTAAAAGGGACTCACTCACTTTTATTCTCATGGACTTCAACTTTGTTGGTAAATTAGATATTTTAGTTACACGATCATGAATTAGTTGAGACCAATCAAACTTTTTTTGTTTCTAAGCTCACTTGTTAGTATTACTAGAAATCCTTAATCAATTTCATGAATTCCTTAAAATTCTATATTTTGGGCATAAATGGCTTAAAATTTTTAACAATAGATAGTCTCATCAAGTTTAATGTCAATTTATTACATCCCTTCCAAGCATCATTAGGAGAATTGTCAACTTTTGTATTGATCTTGATAATAATTGAGAGTTTTTAATTCATTATTAATGCAAGGTCTAAATCCATAACATTCACTTGAAATTGGATCATTTCAAACCAGTCAACATAATTTAAACCATTAAAAACTTTGACCAAACATTTACTCAAAGAAATCATGCTAGACATAACTACACCTTTAAACAGACTCTATATGAACTTTAATTATGTATTACCAAAATAAAATTTCATTTCCTTATATAATGATACCAATTAATATATTATTTGATGGGAAATAAATCCTATTATTCATGACATTTTAGAGAGACACACATTCAACATAAATGAAAACAAATCACTTATATTATTAATTATAAACAATGATTCATCTTTAGATAATTAAAAAAATGTTAAAAATTAATAATCTTAATCAACCCAAATAATTATAACAGCTCTCATTACTAAAATTATATCTATATATAAAATATATAATTTCAAATTAATATAATTCATACATCTTTCCATAATAATCATTTCATATGAATACAATATTATGTTCAAATCTAAATTTGTTAAGAGGATATCAATATCATCATATTATTGATATCTCTATATCTCATAGGATCTTAAGATTGAAACCATGCTTTAATATCTATAACTCAAGTCTCTTTTAGAACCTGACTCTAATCATGGTTAAAAAAGTTCAAGAACTTACCTTAATCTATAGTAAAATATTTTTTATTAATTCTATTCACGTATTTTCTTTTCTTGATGATACAAAAAAGTTCGTCAAATATGTTATTTTATTAAGTCTCTTGCTTTTGTTTAAAAGAACAGTAAATTTTTTTTGTCAAAATAACAACTTCCAGAAAAGAGACAATAATTTTCTTTCTTTTAAAAAAATTATTAAAAAACTATAGATAAAGAAGTGAAAAGAAAGAAAATTAATTTTAATACCTTTAAAACAATTCTTATCACTTTAATACATTTAAAGTCTAATAATAATCACATTAGAAATTTTTACATTAAATTCATTTATAAATTACATAAGTCAATATTAAATTAAAATAACCTAACAATCAATTCTCCTTAATTTAATGAAATTTATATAAAATTGATCTCAAACAATATCAACTTATAATATTATCTCAAAAAATATAACTTATAATATTATAATATTCTTCAAATAGAGTAAATGAAGTTCAGTTGAAAAGAAATAGAAAAAAATAATAAAATAACAGGAAATTATAAAACAAAAGTTTTGTGATACAATCATAGTGGGAATTCACTTTTTCTTTCATGTTGTGAATGATAAGTAATAGAAGAGTGAGCTTAATAGAAGACTGAGCTTCTTGGGTTATTGGGTTCGCTTTCTATGTGGAGAATAGACCCAAATAGTGTGGTCCATTATGTCTCATTAGGTTAAAATGAGATGGAGATGGGTCAGATTAGTAGAGAACAAGAGAGTCATTTGAAGAGAGACAAAAGCCAAGTGAGAGAAAAAGAAAGAGAGAAAGTCATTCCCGCAAAACCCTAAACCTGCACTGGTGTTTTTGTTGTTGTGAAGTCGGATACCACAAATGTAACATCCTAAAAATACGCCTAAGACATATCAAGTGGATGCAACATGTTGTAATAATGTAAAGCAATTAGGAGTGGAAATTCAAATGAAATGTATATATAATACAGTCATCCAAAATACAAAAGAAGGACTAAAGCTCTACTTATAGCATAGAGTCTTTCAAAAGAAGAAAAGAGCAAAGGAATTAAACTATACAAATAAAACTAACAACCTAGACTACTTAGCTGCAGTGTCAGGGACTTCAGCCGTATCAGCTACGTCTAAAACCTGCTCCAGATGGGCCTCTGAAATATCTGCTCACATCCAATTTGGATGATCATTGCAAAAGAAAACAAGCACAAACAAGAACAAGCAGCAAACAAAGCAAGGGTAAGCTAGAATTCAATGAAAACAAGTCAATTACAATTAAACATAGTAAAAGAGGCATACAATACAACAAGCAAGGAAGAACAGTTTATTTAATTTATGGTTTGTTGTTTTATTAAGTAGTGTTAGACTTAGACTCGTCCGGACCCGGAATGAATATCGAGCTATGGCGGGTCATGCACTTGTGGTGGCCTCTACTGCTTTGCAAAGCCATTGCCAATGGGTTTCACCCTACCACACACAAGGTTATCCGTTATCACTCACCTTGGCCCATATACAATGGAGACAACCAAGACTAGGACCCCTACTGCTCTTCACCACATGAACTACTCTTCTCTAAGTGAGATTGAATAGTCATTAGAGCTTTAAGGGAAACCCCCAAGACTGAGCTACCTATATTCATTCCAGAAACTTACTTAGATCTCATTCTCCAAGTCATATAAATCATACACACCTCAATTTGCCACAAACAATTATATAAACCAACCAACCACAAGCTTTAAGCAATAAACCGAACATTAGAAGCAGTGGCCGAACCACTGGACAGAATTGGGTGCCAATACCAGACACCCATGCCAGAACGAACGGTCAAGAGAAGAGTTAGCTCTTCTCTGACCGAGACCCTACAGACCGAACGATCATACAGGTCGAGGGTTTCTAAGGCTGAGATAGACCAAGACCGAACGGTTATGGGACGGGACAATCCTTCCCTGACCGAACGCATATCTGACCGAACGGTCATACACAAGAACCACTTACACTTACCAAGACCGGACGATTATACAAACCGAGAGCAATACTAACCCGAGAACCCTATATGAGACCGAGAACGTTTAAGACCGAGAGTCCTAGGTGGCCAAGAACAATGCCAAACCGAACGGTCAAGAAAAGGAAGAATCTTCTCTAACCAAGACCCCTGGACGAACGGTCAAGAGAAGGGGAACCTTCTCTGACCAAAGTAACCAAACCGGACGGTCAAGGGAAGGGAGAAGCCTTCTCTGACCAGGCCTACAAAACGAACGGTCAAGAGAAGGGGGAGCCTTCTCTGACCAAGGCCTCCAAAACGAACGTCCAAACTCTGCAGAATTCTGCAGAATTATGCAGAATCGAGATTGAACCTATTTGGACCATTTCTAACCATTTTAACCAACTTCTAACACCTCTAATCTTCGTTTTAAACATAATTAAACTTACCTAAGTGATTTTAAACATTCCTAACACATTTCTAAAGTGATTTAAGCTTCATTTCCACTCTAAACACTCAATTTCTCAACTTAGGGACCCAAAACCCAATCTTACCATTCTGCACCTATTTTGGCAAATTTGGTGGCTCAAACAAGTCACAATACACTAAGTGAAACTGTCCCAACAGTCCACAATCACCACAGACCCCAAATACTCAAAATCACTACCTCACTTCCCTTAAAATGGCTAAAAAAAATGACTCTAAGACACTTGGTTTTCTTCCAAACACTACCATAGCAGATTTCAATCATCATCACAGTCCCAATCATGCATCATTCAACATACCAAAGAGTTTCAATCAGTCCAAAATCAGCAGTCATCAATTCCACACAACATACCCATTCCCATGTATAAATTTCAAACCAATTCAACCAATTTCATGCTTCCAACAACATACAACTTTAAAATTTGTCATGCATTCACAACAGACAACAAAAATGGAAAGAAAGCTAGCTCCCCTTACCTCTAAATTGAACCGTCAATGCCCAAGGATGATGCAAAATGTCCCGTTCTTAAGAGAAAAGCCTAAAGGCACCTATATTTCACCAAATGGTGATAGAAATTAGTCTCTAAAATAAAATTAGGGTTAATATTTTGGGGAAAATTACAAATGAACTACATGCAACAGAATTTGCTACATGATTAAAGTTCAAAAAGGGGAAAGTTGCTTACCCTATGAAATCAAAATGTAATTGATGAAAGTTGGAGCATGTGATGCCAAGATCACTTAGGCTTCTGCAGAATGGGAATCCAGTGGCTCAATGGAGGTAGAATCTAGAGAGAAGAACATAGGTTTTTTTTTTTTTGAAAAGCAAGGTTAGTGAGATAGTTGGTTTGGAGGAATTGGCACAACAATGTTCTGAAAATGTCTTCTATTGATGGTGAGGTGTTTTAATTTTCTAAAACTTACTCTTATTACTTTAACATTCTTAAAAAAAATTAGAATTTTAATTTATAGGTTATTACAATTGGATTGAGCTGATTTTTGGACAGTAGGTTCCAGACATACGGTTCTTCATTCTGACCGTTCGGATCGTCAATTGTTGGTCTAGATTGGGAGAAATCGGTCCCGCACCAGCAACCCTGTTTTGGAAAATTTTCATCTTCTTTGTTCTCATTTGTAATCATTTGTGCTTAGTTAATTTAGCTTATTGAAAATACCTTTTGGTATTATTATTGGAGACTCTTTTGTACCCTATTATTGATCATAGTGGATTTTTCTTTGGTCTCGACGACTCGTGGTTTTTACCCTTGCATTGAGGGGTTTTCCACGTTAAAAATTGTGGGTGTCTCTTTGTGCTTTGGACTCTATTTTTTGTTCTATTTGTTTGGTGCTCCTCGCAGATTCTCGCAAGAAGGGGGATTGAATTTCCGCTGCGTTATAACTCTTTGCCAAGTTGTTATATTTGTTTTGGTCCTTTCCCCCATCAGAGTGGCATCAGAGCTCTTTGGTTAAGGGACTGTTTAATTTGCGTGAATGATGGAGGTACATACAAAATTGATTCCGTTGAATATAGAAAATTATCACTTATGGAAAGGCAAGATGAAGGACTTGCTATTTGTGAAAAATTTGCATCTTCCTGTTTTTGCTTCCAATAAGCCAGAATCCAAGTCAGATGAAGAATGGGATTTTGAACATCAACAGGTATGTGGATTTATCAGGCAGTTTGTTGATGACAATGTCTATAATTTTGTTGCTAATGAGACACATGCGAGAAGCCTATGGGATAAGCTTGAGTCCTTGTATGCCTCTAAGTCAGGGACTAATAAATTGTACTTGCTGAAAAATTTTGTGGAGTTGAAGTACAAAGAAGGAACTCATGTTTCAAATCACTTGAGTGAATTTCAAGGACGCTATGATCAATTAGCTGGAGTGGGTATAAAATTTGATGATGATCTATTGGGCTTATTCTTATTAAACTCTTTACCGGATTCGTGGGAGACATTTCAGGTTTCCATGATAAGTGCTACCCCTAATGGTGATATTTCTTTGCAAATGGCAAAGAGTGGTGCTCTTAATGAGGAGGTGAGAACGAAGACACAAGGTACTTCATCTCATTCAGAAGTGCTTATTACAGAGAATAGGGGGAGAAGCCAAAAGAAAGAACAAAACAGTGGTAGAGATAAAAGCAGGAGCAAGTCCAAGTCTCGGTACAAGAATGTGGAGTGTCACTATTGTCACAAAACAGGGCATATAAAGAAGAACTGTTTTTTGTGGAAGGAAGAGAGCAAAGACAAAAAGGGTAAGCAAAAGGAAAAAGATAACGATGATGGTGATCGTGTTACTACTTCTACATGTGGTGACCTTGTTTGTCTTCGTGATTATGACACTATTAATTTTGTATCTGATGAGAGTATGTGGATAATTGATAATGGTGCTACACTACATGTTACATCCAAGAAGGAGTTCTTCACATCTTATACACCTGGTGATTTTGGAGTATTGAAGATGGGTAATGATGGGGTGTCTAAGGTTATTGGTGTTGGTGATGTTCACTTGCAAACCAACATGGGGATGCAGTTGTTGCTTAGAGGAGTTAAACATGCTCCAGATGTTCGCTTTAACTTGATTTCTGTGCAGGTACTTGATGATGGTGGATTTGATAACCACTTTGGTTCTGGAAAGTGGAAACTCACCAAAGGTAACTTGATTGTGACTAAAGGGGAGAAAAACTCTAAGCTTTACTGGACAAAAGCTTTGGTTGCTAAAGATAGTGTGAATGCCGTGTATATGGAGTCATCTTTGTGGCACAGAAGGCTTGGGCACATCAGTGAAAATGGGCTTAACTGCTTAGCTAAAAAGGATGTTCTCTCAGGATTGAAGAATGTAGAGTTGGAGAAATGTTCTCACTGCATGGCTGGTAAACAAACCAGAGTATCCTTCAAGAAGCATCCTCCCTCTAGGAAGTCAAAGTTGCTTGAATTGGTGCATTCTGATGTTTGTGGCCCGTTGAAGGTAAAGTCTTTTAGTGGTGCACTTTACTTTGTTACTTTTATTGATGATTGTTCCAGGAAGCTTTGGGTTTATGCACTATAGAGAAAGGACCAAGTGTTGGACAAGTTTAAAGAATCCCATGCTTTGGTTGAGAGGCAGTCAGGCAAGAAGTTGAAGCGCATTCGTACTGACAATGGTGGTGAATATTGTGGGTCGTTTGATGCTTATTATAGACAATATGGTATTGCACATGAGAAGACTCCTCCAAAAACTCCTCAGCTGAATTGTTTAGCGGAGAGGATGAATAAGACATTGATTGAAAGTTAGGTGTATGCTTTCTGAAGCAAAATTGCCTAAGCATTTCTGGGGTGAGGCATTATTTACAGTAGTGCATGTTATTAATCTAAGTCCTGCAGTCGCTTTGAACTCTGAGGTGCCAGACAAGATTTGGTTTGGTAAGAATGTTACTTATGATCACTTATGTGTCTTCGGTTGTAAAACATTTGTTCATGTTCCAAAGGATGAAAGATCCAAGTTGGATCTGAAGACAAGGCAATGCATCTTCATTGGTTTTGGTCAAGCTGAATTTGGCTACAAGTTGTATGACCCCATTGAAAAGAAAGTTGTTAGAAGTCGTGATGTGCAATTCATGGAAGATCAAACCATTGAAGATATTGATAAGGTGGAGAAGTTACTCCTAAGGAAGACAATAATGTGACTGATGTTAATCCAATTCGGTTGTCTATTAATGATTTGGATATTGATGTTCGTGATGATGAACAACATGGTGATATTGATAATCAGCAGGTTGGAGATAGCTTGGATGTTCCTATTGATAATGTTGATGAAGAGGAACATGATGAGAGTCTTGGTGATGTACTTGAGCTGCCTGAAGCTCAACCCAGAAGATTTGATAGGCCAAAACAACCTTCTAAAAAGTACTCTACCGACGAGTATGTGATGTTGACTGATGAGGGAGAACCTGAATGTTATGAGGAGGCCGTTGAAAGTGAAGAAAAGCAAAAGTGGTTGGATGCAATGTAGGATGAGATGAAATCTCTGCATGATAATCACACTTATGACTTGGTAAAGTTGCCTGAGGGTAAGAGAGCCTTAGAGAACAGGTGGATCTTCAGGGTGAAGCAAGAGAGCAATTCTACATCTACCAGATATAAAGCCAGATTAGTGGTGAAAGGCTTTAGACAAAGAAAGGGTGTTGACTTCAATGAAATTTTCTCACTTGTGGTGAGGATGACATCCATCAGAACTGTGTTAAGTTTAGCTACTACTCTTGATTTGGAGGTTGAGCAGATGGATGTGAAGACAACTTTCCTTCATGGTGATTTGGAGGAAGAAATTTACATGAAGCAACCAGATGGTTTTCTTGTTGAAGGCAAGGAAGACTATGTGTGTAGGCTACAAAAAAGCCTATATGGTTTGAAGCAGGCTCTAAGGCAGTGGTACAAGAAGTTTGAGTTTGTTATGTGTGAGCAAGGCTACAAGAAGACTACTTCTGACCATTGTGTGTTTGTCAGGAAATTTTCTGAGAATGATTTCATTATCCTGTTGTTATATGTTGATGACATGCTTATTGTTGGAAAAGATGTTTCCAAAATTGATAGGTTGAAGAAGCAATTGGGCGAGTCATTTGCCATGAAAGACATGAGAGCTGCTAAGAAGATTCTTGGTATAAGTACCACTCGTGATAGAAAAGAGAAGAAACTTTGGCTATCACAAGAGCACTACATTCAGAAGGTGCTGCAAAGATTCCAAATGGAGAATGCTAAGGTTGTAAGTACTCCTCTTGCTACTCATTTTAAGTTGAGTGTTAAACAAAGTCCTTCAAATGAAGTTGAGAAGATAGCTATGAGCAAAGTTCCTTATGCTTCTGCGGTGGGTAGTTTGATGTATGCAATGGTATGTACAAGGCCTGATATTGCACACGCTGTTGGTACAGTAAGCAGATTTCTGTCAAATCCAGGTAGAGAGCATTGGAATGCTGTGAAATGGATTTTGAGGTATCTTCGTGGTACTAGTGGTTTGATGCTTTGTTTTGGAGGTGATAAGCCTACTTTGGTGGGTTACTCAGATTCAGATATGGCTGGAGACATTGATTCCAGAAAGTCCACTTCAGGCTATTTGATTTAGTTTGCAAGGGGAGCCTTGGCTTGGCAATCAAAGTTGCAAAAGTGTGTGGCGTTTGTCTACTACTGAGGCAGAATTCATTGCACTTACTGAAGCATGCAAGGAGTTGTTATGGGTGAAAAAATTCTTGCAGGAGCTTGGTTTTGTGCAAGATAAATACTTGTTGTATTGTGACAGTCAAAGTGCTATTCATCTTGGTAAGAATCCAACTTTTCATTCTAAATCCAAACATATTGATGTGAGGTATCATTGGATACGTGATGTTTTGGATGTTAAGTTGTTGGAATTGGCTAAAGTTCATACAGATGATAATGGTGCTGATATGATGACCAAGGCATTGCCAAGAGGAAAGTTTGAAGTTTGTTGTGAGATCGCCGGTTTGGCGGATATCTCACATAGTTGTGAGGGGGAGATTTGTTGGGTTATTGGGCTCCCTTCCTATGTGGAGAATAGGCCCAAATAGTGTGGTCCATTATGTCTCATTAGGTTAAAATGAGATGGGTCATATTAGTAGAGAACAAGAAAGTCATTTGAAGAGAGACAAAAGCCAAGTGAGAGAAAAAGAAGGAGAGAAAGCCATTCCCACAATACCCTAAACCTCCACTGGTGTTTTCGTCGCTGTGAAGTCGTTCACCGTTGGATCAAGCTGATTTTTGGACAGTAGGTTCTAGACATATGGTTCTTCATTCTGACCGTTCGGATCATCAATCAGAGGTCTAGATTGGGAGAAATCGGTCCCGCACCAGCAACCTTGTTTTGGAGAATTTTCATCTTCTTTGTTCTCATTTGTAAGTATTTGTGCTTAGTTAATTTGGCTTATTGAAAATACCTTTTGGTATTATTATTGGAGACTCTTTTGTACCCTATTATTGATCATAGTGGATTTTTCTTTGGTCTCGACGACTCGTGGTTTTTACCCTTGCATTGAGGGGTTTTCTACGTTAAAAATTGTGGGTGTCTGTCTCTTTGTGCTTTGGATTCTATTTTTGTTCTATTTGTTTGGTGCTCTCGCAGATTCTCGCAAGAAGGGGGATTGAATTTCCGCTACGTTATAACTCTTTGCCAAGTTGTTATATTTGTTTTGGTCCTTTCCCCATCAGAGCTTTATACTTTAATTTCTTGTACTAATATATGATTAAGAGATAAGATTCATTTCTTATAAATGAACCGTATCTTTAACAAAAAAATATTGAATAATTTATTATCATAAACTAACTATGGTTGTGATATTTGGAAGGGAAATTGACTTCGCTCAATTGCTTTATGATTTTATTTATTTAAAAGAAGAGGAAAAAATATATAGCAATGAAATGAGTAACATAATCTAAAGAAATAGTAACAAAATTTTTCATTATATCAAATTATATTTATATTGAAATCAAAACTAATTAACCAGAATAAAGCCATTGATAGTGAAAAAAAATATTTGAAAGCTAATTTCTAAATTTCTACTAAAATATATTTTCTCACAAAAACATTAATTAAAATCCTAATTTTTAGAAGCTTATCACTAATAATATAAGGAATTATAAAATTGATAAAATAAACAGATTTGTCACCACTTAAAGATATAATATATTAATACGGTTATTGAAAATAACCATAATGATAAATATATCTAAAAAAACTAAAAATAACCACTACACCACCGAGAAGACTCTTTACAACATCTCCATCCTCCACTAGAGATTATTCAACACCTAAACCACATATGCTCATACTAATAACGTATTCATCGCAAAATAAACAAACAACACACCAAAGACAACTAAAGAGAGAATTGGGTGAGCTAGTATTCAAAAGAAAACTTCATAAGCAATTTAATACATCACATATTATTTCAACATTAAAAACATTCTATAACTCATATAAATATATAATCATTTGACTCTAGACTCAATTATCCGGATATATGCTTTGACATAGACTTCATTGAAGGTGTTCACTAGTAGTATCATTTATACTCTCTATATACATAAACACGACTTTATCAACCTACTATTGAAAAGGTTAATTTTTCACTCCTAAGACTCAACAGTCTAGGGCAAAGACCTCCTGTCATTCCCTCCTCCACCCTATTCTTATTTACATGAGTTGAATGATTGATAGAGTATTAGAATACTCCCTTTTTGAAATATTCTTGTCAAGCATACATTAGCACTTTCTCAAATCATAGAATCTCTCCTTGAGATTCTTCTCACATCTCATATCATCCATACCCACAACCATATTTACACCATCCATAAAGCATCAATAATTTTAAATTTACGTATACTTTAAATCAGTTCATGGAAAACATGAAAACACTTGAAAAAGAAGGTGCCTTACGCTAGGTCTGGCACCTAGCAAGCCATGACCTTTTCCTAGTGAGACAATATCTTGCCCAACGAATTAAAGGAACAAGAATCCCAGACTTGTAGTGGAAAAGTGGCGCTCAACACCCAAAACCACCACTCAGTGCCCAGAAAATAAAGAGCTCACTAACATTGAAGCGCTCAACGCCCAAAATGATAGCTCAACCCCTTGGATCCCAATGGCTCTCTGGTTTTGCAGCGCTTAGCGCCCCTATTAGGAGATTTGTGCCCTGGAATCGAGTGGCTCTCAGGCTTGGTCGTGCTCAAGCAACACAAGGCCACTTAGCATTATACCAGAAGACAAAAACTTTGAAACTTGATCTGGATGCACTTAAGAGCTATCTAAATTACCAAATTTGTATTCTTGGTACTGTAATTGATTTGAAAATATGTGTATACCATATATTGAATACCAATTTGCTCAGTTGGTTTAGGAACTTGGTCCATTAGATCAAACCAACTACCCAAAAACACTAACATCATATTTCACATAATGTAGACCACATTTTACCAAACTCAGGGGCTAACAATGTCATAAGTTACACAAAAAAAATACCCCAAATATCAAACTTAATCAAAGAACAATCCCTTTAGATTTTCAATTTTCAAAACCCCATTTTTAGACCAAAATCCAGTCATTACTCTAACCTATTATCAGACCAAAGTTCAAGAACAACTTGCACCAACCAAACCATCAATTCTCAACTCATATACAATTCAACGATACAATTCAATGCAATCATAACCTAAATCATTCAATCATCGTACATATTCAAACATGTGTAATTCAGAGACCAACTCCAACACTTACAATTCAACTCAACATGCCAAAATTCATCAGACAACTTAATTACTCAAATTAATTGTCATATAATCATACGAACATCAATTAAAACTTGCCTATCAATTGAAATCAAAGTAATTAGCTCCTTTTACTTGACATGCGACCAAACAGCTCTAGGGGTCGTAAAATAGCTCTAAAAGCTTAGGAAGTTCTATTTGTTCCTACGAACAAATAAATACAATCATGAGATACATCATTAGAACCACTTATCAATAGAGACTTAGATTGAAGACTCAAAAGACACATGCAAGCTGAGAGGACCCACATGCAATATATAAAAGAAAAGACTAAGGAAAAGAGTTGAAAACTCAACTTACTCAAACAGGGAAAGTGATTGGTTTAAATGGTAGAGCTTGCCACAAGGATTAATCCTACGGTCTCGGTTCTTCAATCAAATGAGCAGGAAGGAAAAACCTTAAAAAGAAGGTAGAAGACTCTAGAAAAGTATTTCTAGATAAATGATGTGTTTTAAAATAATGAAACTATTTTTATTAAAACTATTTAATATTAAAGTAATCGAGTTTCACTAATTTTAAACCACTGTCACTTTTAAAATGTTATTTATGGTCTTTACAGAAAATATTTAAATTACTTACCGTTCAAAATGTAGTTAACTTATACCTAAAAATAAATTAATTAAATTCGTTCCAAAAAGTAGGCAAAAAATTATATATGTTGGAAATTTTGAATTAAGTAATTAACTTATATGAAAATTTGAAGAAATTACAGTACATTTTTACCGATGAATATTTTGTTTAGATAACAATACATATTGGACATCCAATAATAATTTTAATAGTTTTTTTGTTAGATTATATAAAGGCTTAATAATTTACAGTTAGAAGTTCTACTTCCTTTGTATTAAAGTTTTAATTTCATTGTACACTATATCACTAAAAAATATTTTATTTACTCTTTGATTACACTTGTTATAAACAACTCATAGTATGAGATTTTCTATAAGAGTGCTCTACTAAGTTCTCATGGTCTGAACCTAGATATTATGAACAATAGATTTATAACATTTTAAATTATTCAGAATCCAATTACGTGTACCTAACTTACAATATTCGAATCAAAATCAGATATGATCGAGTCGTGAGTAAAATGAATCTTGATCTCACAGCCTAAACTCAAAAATTTGGAGTTATTCGAAGCAAATTTTGAAATTAGGATCCGATAAGATAAATAATATGCAACTGGTTATTGGATCTCTTCCCATGTACATTCCTTTAATAATTATTATTATAATATATAATTGTATATAAAGGATTTCTTTTTCTTTTCTTACATGTTTATGAATTAATTTATACTTATTTTATTTTATTGGTTTGGGATTGAGTTAAGTTGTGGTCCAATTAATTCTCTTTCTATTTTTAGATTTTAGAA
Organism: Vigna mungo; assembly: GCA_036885675.1. NCBI lineage: Eukaryota > Viridiplantae > Streptophyta > Magnoliopsida > Fabales > Fabaceae > Vigna > Vigna mungo. The sequence goes on from CP144698.1 coordinate 27,741,811, forward strand.
ATAGATTTAAAGCTTTAGCTGGTTATAGAATCCTGATATTAATGCAAGTAATTCATTCAAGCAATCATTCAAGAATCATATTAAAGTTTAGTGATCTTAAGCTTTAAGTATCAAAAATGGACTTAAAGTTACATTGAAAGAGAATTTCCAAGACATGATTAATTGCATCTTTATAAATAATAATCGAATAATTACAAGAACGATACAAATTAGTGAAACATAGTTTCAACACATTTTTATTATGTTGAAGTCGTCCTTTTTAATCAAAACTGTCAGTAATATGTTACTCTAAATCAACTTTATTTCTTTGTATCAAATCTACTTTCACACTTCTCATTCACCTTTCCCTCAGTTTCATTCAAGTCAAATTACTTCATTAACCCGCATGCAAATAATCATCATTCAGATTATCGCATTGAAAACTCCATTCTAGTTTTAATACGTTTTTATAACTTATGGTTTTACATTAATTCTTGGTTCCTTTTTCTTTTGCACCTCTTTTTGATATCTCCACCCTGATATCACCGCTCAAAGTGTGAGCATTAGCATTGCCTACTTCTTTTATCACCATGTTTGAAATATTATGTTTTAGTTTGATTTCATATGGATAGGGACGAAATTAATTGGGAATTATCAAAAATTCAACTCAAATGTTTTTTAATATGAAAAAAAAAATTAACAACTTTTTTTTGATAATTTTTTTTAACACATACATGATGATACGTGATTGGTCTGTTTTAAATATTTTTTAAAAATAAATTCAAATAAACTGATAAAATGTGACATATAATTATGTAAAAAAGTTGTTAAAATATTGTTAGTATATTGGAATCCTTTCTATACATATTAGTGGAAATGGAAATAGTACGTGTGAAAGGTTGTAGGATATTTAGTAGTGGAAAGTTATTCATGGATGAGAAGTTGTAGGAAATTTTATCTACAAATTTTATAATGAGAAATTATTCACGAAATTTTATCTACAAATTTTATAATGAGAAATTACCTAGTGAAAAATTATCCACGTATTTTTATTTTTAAAATAAAAAATTCATCAAAAATTACCTATACGAAAATTACATATTAATTTGGTGTCGTTAGTAATTTGATGATAGATTACTGATTATTCACAGACTTTTGTTATTACTTATTATTTATATTATAGGTAAATTTTTTTTTTTTTTTTTTGTAATGAGATAACAGAACACAACTATATATGCAACCAAAACAATGTTAAACGAATATTCTGCAACAATTCTCTCGGTGTTGATTGATTTTAACTAAATTCACTACAAATATCTCCAATTAACTTAAAACTCTCTGTGTTGTTGTAAATGATAAGTCTGTTTTCTCTTTTAAATTTAAATTATTGTTGTTGATCTTAAAATTAAAAACCGTCTTCTACTATAATAAGTCTAAAATATTATTAGTTAAACAATAAACTTGTGCTAGAGTTTTGTAAATTATAAACTTAAATATAATTTTAGGTTTGGAGTTTTAGTTCCATATTTTTATTTGTTAGTTTTCATCTGAAATTTGTTTTTGGTCTCCATTATTAGTGACATTTGACAACTAATACGTTTAACTAAGAGAACGATTAATAGAAAGAAAATTTTCAGTTTCTCCATATTTTGATATTAGAAAAGTTATTCAAGTTTGATTTATCTTTTAAAAGTAACATTCCCGTAATATCAAGTTTCCCAGAAAAAAAAATATTGAAAAAAATATCACAATACTTTTATTGAACCATTCCATATGATAACTATTTTACTGAATCATTCAATATCGATTTAATATTAACAAAAAAAAATAACATTTTTGCTACTTGAATAAAATTAATTTGAAAAAATTAATATTTTTTTATCAACAAAATAGATCTAGCTATAAATTGGTTCGTAATTCCTAGGAATCATGATTTCTGTTTCCACAAAATGTCTACACAATGCTAATGTTAAAAACCTAAAAAATAGAATATTAAAATTTATATGTATTTTAAAATAATGAGATTGAGTATTTTAATATTAAAATAATTCAGTAATGTAAATAAAATTTCATAAACACAGTATCATTATTTAACACACTTACCATCTTTTTAGAGTTCTTTATCTCAGTTTCCTTTTTCTTTTATCTAAGATTTCTGACTCCTAACTCATCTATTTGAAAAATTAAGAGGTGCCTAGGAGACACAAAGTGCATTCTCCGTCGTCTTCGGATAAGTTTTTTTTATAGAGCAAGTAAGTTTCTACTTTTTCTTTCTTTAATTCTTAATTTAAGGCTATACATAGGAGTTTCTTTACACGTGTCATTTGATTTACTTTTCTAGCTCTTCGTCGATCAAAGGTCCTAAGAACTTGGTCTGATAATGATTATGTGATTTGTAGACATTTCTAGAGTTTCTTGAGCTGAGACAATAGTAGTATGTTGTATAGAGTTATGGTAGCATTATTGTAAAGGTAAGGAAAGTTAATATTTTTATTTTAATTGAATTGTGAAATATGAATTGATATTTGATAGTATGTGAGATGAATGCATGTTGATTGTTTTGCTTGAGTGTGTTTGAATGAATGTACTTGGTTGAATGATGTTGGTGAACTGTGATGATTTTGTAGGACATGATTATTGTCAAGAATACTATTGCTAAGAAGTTTGGTGTTGTCAAATTGGTTATAATTTTGAGAAGAAGTGGATTAGGCTATGTTATAAGTCATTTTGGTCAAAAATGGAGGTTTTGATAGGTGAGTTTTAGAAGTAAGGGCTTAAGGGGAGCAACAACAATCTAGGACATATTGTACACTCATTTGAAACTTGTTGTCACGTTGAGTTAATAGAAATTTGATATGGAAATAGGTATGAGTTAATAGGGTGGTTTTGAAAGGTTTTAAGTTCAATCTTAGAAGTTTTGGCTAGTGAGATTTTGATGTAGTAAGTCTATGCTGAAGTAGAGAATTTAGGGTCTATTGTTAGATCATTTATGACCGGTTTGGACCCTTAGGATGTTAATCTTTGCATGAGAAAAGGTAGGAGTGAGTTTAGGTAAGTTAGAGTAGGCAAATTGATGTAGGGTATCCATTTTAAGGTAAAGACTTGTTTCTAAAACATTCTTAATGTTTAAGATATTATATTAACTAATTGGATAGGTATAAAGAGCAACCAAGGCTAGAAAATAGGGGTTTTTAGTGTTCTGGTGTGGCACTCAGTGGCAGTTAGCAGGGTTTGAGTGCCAAAATTGCTAGAGGTTTGGGGCCTAGCTGTAGGGGAGTGGTGCTTAGGCGCCAAAAATGAAAGAGGAATGATGCTCAATGGTGGGGAGGTGTCGCTCAGTGCCAATGTTGATGGTTTGCACTTTCTGTTTTGTTCTTCTTTGGCTTTTATGGTTTCTTTTAAGCATTGATGGGTATCTTATGACATGTTTTAGTATGTTTGATGGAATTATATTAATGAGTTTTGGATGAGGTTGGTGTATGTATCAAAGTGTGATTGAATAAGAATTTCTAAGGAGAAATTCTAAGTGGTTGTATCAAGTGTTATTTGTATGAATGTAGGAAGCTCGGTCTTGGGAGTAGTCTTGGGGGTTATCTTGACACTTTAATGGTCATTCGTTATGAATTAGAGATGAGTGATACACGTGGTGAGAGTAGCAGGAGGTCCTAGTCTAGGTGTTCGAATATGGTCTAAGACGCGGAACGGACTAACCTTGTATATGTGGTAGGGTGAAACTCATTAGCAGTTTGTAGAGCAGTAGAGGCCACCACAAGTGCATGACCCGCCATAGCTCGACATTCATACTATATCCAAATGGTCAGGTCTAGGTCCATGGCATGATTAGGATGGTTGGTTTACTTTGTGTGAAATGTGATGTATGATAAAATTTTAATATTCCATGTTAGATTTTTTTTTTTTACATCAGCTTACCCTCTTTATGTGTTTTTCTTTGTTTGGATGTTCGTGTGTGATTGGTTCTTTGGGCGATAATCATCTAGTGAGTGTGAGCAAAAAGAGACGACGTTTATGTATAGTTACCTTAATGTATATGTTTTCTTTTGGTTGTTTTAGAGAACCAAAATTATAATTAGTTTTTGGATTAAAAAGTTGTAATTCAATGTGGGAATGCAAGCCATAAACATTTTTCCTATCATATAATGGCAACAAAAATAAGAATTTCTATCACATTACAAAGCTAAAAATATTGTAGCACTACCATTCAAATACCAAAGAACATATTTCATAGCAAACCAACCAAAAGAGCAAAATAGAACACCTTTTCTGCAACAAACAAAATTTAATGGCAAAACAACTCATTGACCTTTAGTTCCTTCACTGTGTTGTCTTTCTTAGCCCTTAATACCACTTTCAACCTTCTTAAACCGCAACATAATGCCTCAATTGAACTATGGGAAGAATGCAACATAACTTGTTGAACCACAAATGCCTCAATTAAAAAAAAACACAAATTAGGGTTCCTGTGTTTTACGATTATAGGATTCAATTGAATGAAATGAAGAAAGAGAACGATTACTTACTAGATAAAGGGATTGTCGAAGGCATCACCTTAACCAACCACAACAATGAACTTTGTCACCTCAATGCACCGAACCACATAGTTGAAGCTGAGGAGAAAATGTGGGAAATAAACGAGAAGGCTGAACGAGAAGGTCGAACGAGAAGGCCGAACATCAATGCTTCATCAACAAACAATAGAGCTTCGAACGAGAAGGCTGAAGGAGATGGTTCTTCATTGAGAGAGAAGAGGCAACGAAGGTCGAGTAAAGTGGGGGAAAGAGGGTTTCGTTACACAAATACCTCATTGTCCTTTTTTTCTCTAATAAAATCTTTTTTAAATCTGTATGTAACTTCAGTAGAAAAGATTCACTTTCAATTACATACGAACTAGAGTCCATTACGCACAAATTCAGTCTTTAGAAAATTTTCTCTCCACAACGCGATTTAGTTACATATAAATTACCGACAGATAAAAATTCCTATATAAAATCCGTATGTAATTCATGTTTCTAAATTCTTTATAATACCTATATTACATACAAATTAAAATCTGTATGTAAATATGGGTAAGTAACTCCAATTTTATTTGTAGTTATATAAAACTTGTCTTAGTTATATTTATATATATCTGTACGAGACTTTATTTTTTCTGTCTATTAACGATTCTATTTTATTAAACTTCTCATATTTCCTAAATAATATATTACACTGTTTAGATCGGATGTTACACCAAAGATTTATGATAAATAATGCAGAATCAAATCACACCCAATATTCTCATTTCAATAAAGTTAATTCATTATTAATAGTTGGACATATTATAAATTATTAAAAAAATAGTAATTTCAAATTAAATGAATTAAATTTTATATATATATATATATATATTTTTTAAATATAATTTTCTTTTATCTAGGTAAATCGTGATCCAAATTCAACTGCTCTTTAATTCTGTATTTACAGTGTATGCTATCTATCTCCATTATAAACGTCATGGTGGCAAACGAAGCATCAATATCAAATGAAATTGGAGTTTGGTGTGGTTTTGAGGGATTAATTCAGAACCTCTCAAACAATTTTGTTCTTCAATCCAATCTCAAAAAGTTCCTTTTATCAATCATTCTTTCAACCACAAACTTCAACATTATGCTCCTGACGTTGACATCTAGGTATGCTAAAATCATTGATTTCCTTCACAATTCTCCCTTCATAAAATGTGCCCAACATTCGTACAATTAATTAATTGTACTTACATACGTAATCTGCGACATGGTTGAAGAAATTTTAGGTTTTCAACCAATTATGAGCAAGAACATTTTGTTCTTCTTCTTGTTTTTGCTGCTTTAGAGGTAAGAATTTATAGTTGAAGAATACCCATAGAAAACTTGCATAATTCTCAAATATTTAACCAAAATGTGGGATGTATATCTCTCTTCTTTTACCCCAAAATGACAAATTTATTCAGCAAATTGAGGTTTTTTTTTTTTTTTTTTCTACTATTGTAATTAGGGTTTTGCCTGAATTTCCAAGTAAAAAACTGTTGCATCATCTGGTGTCCCATTTGAATTTTTCTCAGAAATTTGTTAACTTTTTGTATAATTAATAAAGAATATCAATATCAAACCATCTGTGTCCAAGTAAGTCAGTTTCAAAACTATTTTGTATAATCTTTCATGTTTTGGACCCATTTCAAGGCATTCTAACTCTATATGACATGCCTAAGTTGTTCACTTTTCTTGCAAAGGATGTGTAATGTGTAGGAAATATTGACCAAAAAATCATCCTGTAATGTGGAATGATGACACACACACACACACATATATATATATATATATATATATATATATATATATATATATATATATATATATATATATATATATATATATATATATATGTGTGTGTGTGTGAATGAAGTGCATTAATTGAACTCGGCAACACTCATAGTATTCCCTTCTTTATCAGTACTCATGGGTCCATGGCAGATTGTTTTCTTTTGTTGATGGCAGCTTTTTTCTATCGAAATTGGAATCCTGAGACCACAAAAAACCATACATTGATCCAACATAACATGCCAAAATCTAATTTTGCAGACTCTCACGTGACATAAAAGTAGTCCAATTTTCTTTCTCACCAAGAAAATTGACCATAAAATAAACAAAAACATATTTTCTGCACAAAGCTAGCTGTTTACCTTTTCTCTATTGCAACTCTTATAAATCTCCCCTAACTCTTCTCTCTCTTTCTCTGTATATGTGACTCTTTCCACTTTTCTCATGCTTGCTTTCTCTGCTCTCAGAAGCTCTAAACTCATCACATGTTAGTGGCTATGTGTATGCATATATTGTTGTAGTTATTATTATTACTATCATCATACAATATAAGGTGTTGAATCCAAAGCCAAATAATGATTATGTGACTCTTTTCTGCAGAATAAACAGCAGTATTTGAGCTTCAAGTTCAGAAGCAAGCATGACTTTAGAGAACTTCTACAACATATTTGGTGTCACAAGTAAGTTACTTCTAACCATTCTTACAAGTTTTATGCAGCTTTTCCTTCTGTTATATGCATGAAAACATAGAAGAAAACTGAAAGTTTTTTCTGTCATGAAATGTTTTTCTGCATGAAATTTTCAGCCCACCATCAGTTACTATACTAAAAGAGCAGAAGTTTATAGCATTGAATTTCTCATCCATAAACTGAAACTTATTTGCAGTGATGAATAAGATCATTAGAGGGTGAAAATTTTCTTTTGATTGATTGCAAAACTGGAGATTAATCTGGTTTACAATACTAATTAATTAAGATTATGTGTGAGCATTCATTTACTTCATGTTTTATTCTATTTGTCCTTTTGTTCTTCACTTCTTTAATGACGCCTCTGTTGTTCTATCCCATGTTTTGAAAGGAATTTTGTTTTTCAGTTGCAAGAGATTTTAAAATTTAATAATTGAAAAAAAAGGAAAAACAATTACTAGTTGTGATTCATAATATCATATATATATATATATATATATATATATATATATATATATATAATGGTGAAAGATTAGGTTCATGTTACTGATAATTAATAGATTTAAAATTATGCAATTTTTAAAATATGATAATCATTTTAAAAGTTCAAATAACTTGTTACTTTCTATTTTATAATTGTTCATTATAGTTCTTTTTTTTATATATATTTTTTATATTTTCATACCCATTTTCTTTCTTTTCTATAAGAAAATAAAATCTCATCCATAAGTTTCTCTTTTCTACTTTTTCACTGCATATTCTCCTTTAATCATTTCATACACTTTTAACTTCATAAAATCAAAATTTTATCTTATATGTAAGAATTTATTTTCGTTTTTAATTGATGTTTAATCTTCAATATATTGGTCTAAGATTATTATCTAAAATATAACTTAAACTATATTTCATAAAAAATATTTTAACTTTTTCAATTTTTTTTATTTTAGTTCATATTAAATATGCATAATAAAGACTTCCAATGTCTTTGTATAGATATTTAAACTTATTTTAATAAAATCCTTAAAATTATTACATTAATCTTGTCTGCAGGAGATATGAAAGGACAATCCAATCATTAAATTAAACACATACTTCCTAAAATTTTCTAACACACTCAAGTACACAATGATAATGTGAGATCAAACTTAAACTTAGATTATAGGCTTTAATTATTGTGACTAAAATAAATAAATGCTAAATAATTAGTTTTCTTACGTATCCAAAGTGAAGTGTAACACTTGTATAATAATATATATACATGTTGATATGTGAATTATTAACCCAAACAATTCCACATAGTGCTTTCCTAGTAGGTTCCACATATTAGAAAGTGATTGGTGTGAGATTGAAATGACAAATACCACATGACATGACTTTTGTAGCTGTCGGAAACTACATTGTCTTTTAGTTTCTTGTGGTGGATTCATTGTTCTATGTGCACAATCCATTTTCCATCAATATAATACTCCATATGTCACTCTTATATTCTTCCAAAATTAAATTTCCAATTTTTCCTTCAAGTGGGAAAAACAACAAAACCTAAACTTTTCTTTCTTGATCTTTCAAACTATGGGTTGGAATTCCAAAGGGTCTATTGTGAAGTTTCTACTTAAAAAAAAGATTAGAATTTTCAAGGTAGTAACTTAAAATCTCCATTATGTGAAGAAGTTGATTTTTTAAATGAATTTTGTTGTTTTAAAAAGTTTGGTTTGGATAAATAATATTGAATTTAAAAACACTAACACATACAATTCATTCAAAATAATAATTAAATCCTTACAAATATGCACTCATTTTTATATCATAATAAAAAACAAAATCTAAACTTTGCTTTCTTGATCTTTCAAACTATGGGTTGGAATTCCAATGGGTATCTTGTGAAGTTTCTACTTAAAATATTAGAATTTTCAAGGTAGTAACTTAAAATCTCCATTATGTGAAGTTGATTTTTTTAAATGAATTTTAATGTTTTAAAAAGTTAGTTTTGGATAAATAATATTGAATTCAAAAACACTAACGCATTCAATTCATTCAAAAATAATAATTAAATCTTTATAAATATGCATTATAATTTTTATATCATTTGTTTAAAAGAAGTAAATGAAAATAGAAGCAGATAGGTTTATTTGGTATAAAAAAAAAGTGAATTGATCAATAGTTTTTTTTTTACTTTAATTGCCTTTTTATTTATTTTTCTTTTCCAGATTTTAATTTTTTTTCACCTATTTTATTTTAGTAACTTCATTTTTCTCTTTTCCTTGTACCATCTCCCCTTAAAGTTTTAGTCTTGAAATATTTATATTCCAATGTTTACATCTTTCTACCATTTCAAAACTAACAGATACTCAAAATATAAATAACCAACAAAATTAAAAATATCATTATAATCAGAAAAACTATTAAACAAAAAATAATTCTATAAAATGTTTAGAATAAAAACATGGCACAAATGCTAAGATGAAATAAGAACTTATAATAAAAACATTTATGATTTCGAGAAGACAAAGAACGGTGCGATGTGGTACAGTGCGGTACAGTGATTCCAAAGCTGTCTCGTTACCTTGGTTAATGCATCTAAGTTTTGGGTTTCTCATAAAATTTAACTTTTTGTGTTCACATAATTAATATACGACAAATGTTCCTTAATTCATTAAATTTTAAGAACCGGACAAAGTTTTCACAATCATTGCTGAGTTGTTTCGTTAAGTTGCTTTCAACTTTACACAAACTACTTAAACTAATATTAAAAATCATACTCATAAATCAGAGTCACACAGAAACCAATATCAATGAAATATTTAAAGTATTGATTCAGAAATTATATATAGTAATATTGTTCTCTTCTATTTTTAATTATAAAAACAACTACGTAGTTATTAGGAATAGTAAATCGTTTTATATATTGCTTTAAGTTTAATAGATTCTTAAGGCATATTTATTTATTTTTATGTTGCTTTCTTTAAATTACTAAATTAACAGTATCTTATATGTTTAAGAACTAAAATTGACTTTTTTTTTCTATTTTTTTTCAATGATTATTGAATAATGGCTATTTTGTTTTATTGTCTAGATGTTATTTTTATAACTTATACAATTGTGGAAACGGTAGCTATAATTAACTTCATAAAATTATAAATTTAATAAACACTTACTAAAAAAATTATTCTATTTTACTTTTATTTTTAATTGTCTTCATAAGTGGTTAACAACAAACATTCTTCACCAAAACATTCTCACCTAAATTAATGATTTAGAATAATGATATTTTGATAACATTTAATATTATTTATGTGTTATTTTTTAATTGATCTAAAATTATTCTATAATTAATAATAATAATCATAAACACTATCATGAACCAATAAAAAAATTATTAAGATGTTATATAAAAGTTGTCAAAATATCATTCTCAGTTTTATAGCAGTTAAGAAACTTCATTATGTAATCCTTACTATACCCACTTTTTTGTTTATGCAAACCAGAACAAAATATTATATATATATTCTCATCTTAACGTCTCTCATCACTTTTATGTTGGCAAGTCTTAAATTATTAAAATATTTTTAATTAATTTTTTTATTAGTTTCGTGTAATATTTATAAAATATGAACACTTGGTCATTTTTCAATTCTTTTATTTTTTTATTGATTTATTTTTATTCAATTGTCATTTAATATTTTTTATTAATTATAATTTGTCTTGATATTTGGAATTGAGAAGAAAAAAATATATGTTTTTTACTTAATAATATATCTATTTTATTTGTTTGTGATTTCTATTATTTTTAAATTATTTAATTAATATTTGGAATAATGAAGAGATCATGAGCATAATATGAGTATATTGTTGCTCAATGGAACGAGAAAAAAAAAATTATATAAGGTGAATAGGGAGATGAGGATGAGATGGTTAAATTCCTACCCGTTTCATTGTTACTCCTAACACCAACTCTTGCATGCATGAATGAATGAAATAGCTAATTTGAAACTATAATACCTGAACAATGAGACAACCTTATCACATTTAACGTAAACTTTTGTTGGAACTGAATGGAATGCATCTTCATGAAACTGACATGAATGATTTTTTTGTCTTGGCAGAGCTAAAAAGTCAGTTTTGGACTTCATGGCAGCCATTAGAATCACCATGCTTGTTGGAGCATGTGATTTTACCTGTGGAACTTGGGTTCTCTGTGATCCTATTAGTCCAACTCCTGAGAAAATATCTGAGCCTGATCAGAAAGAAAACCAAGGTTCTAGATGGTGCCACAAAATTGATGCATCCACCAGAAATCAAACATGGTTTTGCTTACAAAATCAGCATTTTCTGCAACATACTGTTGCTGGCTGTTCATGCATCACTGCTGCTACTGATGCTGAATCAAGAGACTCAATGCACCTCAAAACTTCAGGCCTTCACATCAGAGATAGTTCAAGTGTTATCATGGGTAGCTAGTCTTGTAGCAATATGCAAGATATCAAAATCAAGCACACATTTCCCTTGGATTCTGAGGGCTTGGTGGTTTTGCAGTTTCATTGTGTGCATTATAAGCACAGGCCTTCATGTCCATTTCAGTATCACCAACAGTGGTCAGATTAGCATCAGAGAATATGCAGATTTCCTTGGCTTACTTGCTTCAACATGCCTTCTGGTTATTTCCACAAGTGGGAAGACAGGCACTGTGATGCTTGCCACAAATGGTGCAGCTGAACCACTTCTTGGAGAGAAAACTGAGAAACATTCAGAGTGTCTAAGGGAATCTCCATATGGAAAAGCCTCGCTTCTCCAACTCATTAATTTCTCATGGCTTAACCCGTTGTTTGCAATAGGGTATAAGAAACCTCTTGAACAGAGTGACATTCCTGATGTTGACATCAAAGACTCTGCTGAGTTTCTGACCTGTTGCTTTGATGAGAGCCTTAGAAAAGTCAAGGAGGAAGATGGCGCTGCAAACCCTTCTATCTACAAGGCAATCTATCTTTTTGCTAGGAAGAAAGCAGCAATTAATGCATTGTTTGCAGTGGTAAATGCTTCAGCATCCTATGTTGGTCCTTACTTGATAACAGGCTTTGTGGATTTCTTGGGAGAGAAGGAAACTCGTGGTTTGAAGAGTGGATACCTTCTGTCACTGGCTTTTCTCTGTGCCAAAATGGTTGAGACCATAGCTCAGAGGCAATGGATTTTTGGAGCCAGGCAATTAGGCCTTCGCCTCAGAGCTGCGTTGATATCTCATATATATCAGAAGGGTCTGCATCTGTCGAGTAGATCGCGCCAAAGTCACACAGGTGGTGAGATAATGAACTACATGAGTGTAGATGTTCAGAGAATCACAGATTTTGTTTGGTATGTAAATGTCATATGGATGCTGCCAATACAAATTTCCTTAGCAGTGTTCATTCTGCATACAAATCTAGGACTAGGTTCATTGGCTGCACTAGCTGCTACATTGGGAGTGATGACTTTGAACATACCTCTAACAAAGATACAGAAAAGATACCAAACCAAGATCATGGATGCCAAGGACAACAGGATGAAAGCCACTTCAGAAGTCCTCAGAAACATGAGGACTCTGAAGCTTCAAGCATGGGACACTCAATTTTCTCAAAGGATAGAAGCACTCAGGAATGTAGAGTATAATTGGCTAACAAAGTCCTTGAGGCAAGCAGCTTTTTCTGCTTTTATCTTTTGGGGATCACCTACATTCATCTCTGTGATAACTTTTTGGGCATGCATGTTCATGGGGATTGAACTGACAGCAGGAAGGGTCTTGTCTGCATTTGCCACGTTCAGAATGCTGCAGGATCCTATATTCAGCTTGCCTGATTTGCTCAATGTGATTGCTCAAGGAAAAGTTTCTGTTGATAGGATCGCTTCCTTCCTTCGTGAGGAAGAAATCCAGCATGATGTCATTGAAAATGTTGCAAAGGAGAGAACAGAATTTGATGTAGTTATTGAGAGAGGGAGATTCAGCTGGGATCCTGATTCAACAACTCCAACTATTGATGAAATAGAGTTGAAAGTTAAGAGGGGAATGAAGGTGGCAGTTTGTGGATCTGTAGGTTCAGGAAAGTCTAGTCTGCTATCAGGCATTTTGGGAGAAATATATAAACAGTCTGGGAATGTTAAGATCAGTGGAACAAAAGCTTATGTTCCACAATCTGCATGGATACTGACTGGAAACATAAGGGACAACATCACCTTTGGAAAAGAGTACAATGCTGATAAGTATGACAAAACTGTTGAGGCATGTGCATTGAAAAAGGACTTTGAGCTATTCTCATGTGGTGACATGACAGAAATAGGAGAAAGAGGGATTAACATGAGTGGGGGACAGAAGCAAAGGATACAGATTGCTAGAGCAGTTTACCAGGATGCTGACATATACCTTTTTGATGACCCTTTCAGTGCTGTTGATGCTCATACTGGTACTCACCTCTTCAAGGTTAGTCACATTTTCTTGAGACTTAAAAAATATGCAAACACTTCATGGTGTGAGAAACAATTGCTTTACTATTTGTTCCACATGTTTTATGCAGGAGTGCCTTATGGGGATTCTCAAAGAGAAAACTATAATTTTTGTTACACACCAAGTTGAGTTTCTCCCAGCAGCAGACCTCATTCTGGTAAATGCAGGGTGAACGTTTTGTTTTTTTGTTTCTTCTAATCACTAAAGAACAGATCAAATTTAAGAGAGCAAAGTGTTTGATAATCAACTAATTTAAGTTTAATCAAACCATACAAAATTACTTTATAAGGTAAGTTTGCACCATATTATCAGTGTTGCTTAGTGTATAACAAATGGTGGCCCAAATGAAATCTAGGTGATGCAAAATGGAAGGATAGCACAAGCTGGAAAATTTGAAGATCTTCTAAAGCAAAATATAGGATTTGAAGTTTTAGTTGGTGCTCACAGCAAAGCTCTGGAGTCAATTGTTGTTGCTGAAAACTCAAGTAGAACAAGTTTCAATTCAATAGCTGAGGAAGGTGAATCCAACTTCAACTCCAAGTCAAGTCTTCAGCATGACAAAGTGCAAGACAATCCTCCAGAGGACAAAGGAAATGATGGAAAGTTGGTGCAAGAAGAGGAAAGAGAAACAGGAAGCATAGCAAAAGAAGTTTACTGGACTTATTTGACCACTGTCAAAGGAGGAATGTTTGTTCCTCTCATTATCTTGGCACAATCTTCATTTCAAATACTTCAGATTGCCAGTAACTATTGGATGGCTTGGGTTTGCCCCACAAGTAGTGATGCCAAGCCTATATTTGACATGAATTTCATACTACTTATTTATATGGCACTCTCAGTTGCTGGTTCATTCTGTGTTCTGCTGCGAGCCATGATGGTGTTAAATGCTGGACTTTGGACATCACAGACACTTTTCACAAAGATGTTGCATAGTGTGCTCCGTGCCCCCATGTCCTTTTTTGATTCTACCCCAGCTGGAAGAATCTTGAATAGGGTAAGTAAGATTTCATAACTATTATGTTTATGCTTATCATTACTACCAGAATAGTATTTCTTGATTCTTAATACAATGGAATGGACTAATGTTTTTGCATTAGAGTGACAAAAAAGTTCTGCACAAGTTCATCCTTGGCTATCTTATTGTGTACTGTTGTATACTTTAAACAGTTGGATGTCTCTGTTTATCTTCTTTGAAGTGTTCTTTTCTCAATGATACCAACACTAGAAAACTTTTATTTCAGGCTTCCACAGATCAAAGTGTGCTAGACTTGGAAATGGCAAACAAAGTAGGATGGTGTGCTTTCTCAATAATACAGATTCTAGGAACCATTGCCGTGATGTGTCAGGTGGCATGGCAAGTATTTGTCATCTTCATTCCAGTAACTGCAGTCTGCATATGGTATCAAGTATGTGATTCTTTTTCCTTCTTGATCTATCTATGACAGGACAAATAAAAAAGTGAGACACATTCCTGGTTTCAAAATTTATACAAGATATAATATGATTTCTCAAGTTTATCAAGTAAACAATAAAATTCATATCAGTCAATGATGTAACAAAGTTAAAACTAAGACATTGGAATTGGTTGTTACAAACTATGTGAAATATATATATTTGAATTTTAAATCAAACATTTGAAACAGAATAAGGAAGTGATGGTACTCATCTTAAACCAATAGTAGAAAATGATTATGAAGTTAATCTCTTTTTCTCACTGTCCAATCCTAACAGAAGTTGAATGCTTTTTATTTCAGAGATATTACACCCCTACAGCTAGAGAACTGGCTCGCTTAGCACAGATACAGATCACTCCAATTCTTCACCATTTTTCAGAATCTTTGGCAGGAGCAGCATCAATAAGAGCTTTTGATCAAGAGGGCCGTTTCATATACACCAATCTTGTCCTTGTGGATGGCTTCTCAAGGCCATGGTTTCATAATGTGTCTGCAATGGAATGGCTTTCTTTCAGATTGAATTTACTGTCAAATTTTGTTTTTGCCTTCTCACTGGTCATGCTTGTGAGCCTCCCTGAAGGAATAATCAACCCAAGTAAGTACTAATTTTTTATTTGGAAACTAAACATGTCAATCACTACAAAAAAACATCCATGTTTCATTGGAAAACACAAATAGAACATCAGATAAATCACTTTTCAAGAATTAAGAATTACATTTTTCTGCATTGGATTTGTTACAGGTATTGCAGGACTGGCAGTAACATATGGGATCAATCTGAATGTGCTACAAGCTTCAGTTATATGGAACATATGCAATGCAGAAAACAAGATGATATCAGTTGAAAGAATTATTCAGTACACAAATATAAAAAGTGAAGCACCTCTTGTGATTGAAGACAGCAGGCCACCAAGCAACTGGCCAGAAACTGGAACAATATGTTTCAAAAACTTACAGGTTAGATAGCAACGGTTTAAATCATGTTTAACACATATAAGGAATATGTTATAATATGTATAAGCATACAAGCATATGTTAACATTATGGTTTAATTTCTGTTCACTGTCTGCAAAATGTTTTACACCATCAACCCACCAAAGATCATAAGAGATATGTTATTATATGATAAACACATGTGCATTATACATATAGCTGTTGTAATATGGGATAATATCTGTAGAATCTTCCTAATTAGAGGAAATAGATACATAATATTTTTATTTTATTTTATTTTTTCCTAGGTTTCCTAGTTTCCCTATTTCCCTTTTTAGGAGAACTAGATTATTACAAATAGAAGGTTTGAGAATGTATTTTTTATGATTTGAACAATAAATCAGTATTATTTTCCACATGGTATCAGAGCTTGTCTGATCCGCTTCCGCTATCTTCGCTGTCTGCCGGCGGCCGCCTGCCATGGCTGCCGGCAGGCTCCCTAAAATTCTCTTTTTTTAACCTGTGTTTTTTAATGGGCTCCAATTGCCTTAATCAAGTTCTAGCATTCTTTTTTCCAGTATTACCCAATACAGAGTTTGTTTGAGATTAAAGTGGGATTTGAATCCATTCCCTCTCGGACCAACCCTCTTGGACCAGTAGCTGAAACTGGTACTTTAGTTCTGTTGATGGCCAATCAATTTTGGCTCCTCTTTTTGGCATTCTTGTTGACTGCCAGTTGAATCAAAGAGACCGGAAGTCTCTTCTTCGAAGAACCCAAGAAAGTCACTGCCTTCATTGTTGACTCCGCTGTGCACCGCTGTCAACCATCACCAACCACCGTCCGCCGCCGGCAACCACCGTCCGCCGCCGGCCACCGTCGCAGTTTCGACCGGTAACCAGCGGATCTGGATCGTCTCTTCGAACGACGGCCAACCGCGCCGGTTTCGACTGCTACTTCTCCATCACGCGCCGCCACGAGCACCAAAACAGTCCGAGTTGCACCACCGCCGCTGTCCGACCACAGCCGTCGCCAGTTGGGGTCGTCGATAGGGCAGAAAGGTGCGCCCAGAACCGGCGATCACAGAGCCGGAAGTCGCTCCGTCAACGGAGCCTCCACGCACCGCCACGTGCCGCCATCTTCGCCGGCGCGTGTAGCCCACGCGCCTACCTCCGGCGAGACCCACTCGCCGCCGACGATGCAGACAAGGTCGCTGGAGCCTCTTGAGCCCATTCCTAGGGTCGGTGACAAGTCATTTTGACTATATTTTAGTAGATCTGAGTTTTAGTCTCTGCTCCTTGGTGTGACCCACTCACCGGACCGCCTTCGCAAGAGTGGATTCCGTTCCAGACTTGGTCTCTGTTTCAGATTCTTTTTCGAAATCAGATTATGCGGATTCGGGCTGAGGGTTCATGAGAGTGAGTGAAAGGTTGGTTTTGGTGATGGGTGGTGGAAGATCGTCATCTTCTGCCTCTTCCCCGGAGGATTCTTCATCCTTTACTCCCGACGAAAGTTTCAGCTCTCGTTTCCACTTTGGAGCATTCCCTCTTCGTTACTTTGATGCCATTGATGCCACAGTCGGCGTCCTCTTCGTTTTCCAGTGTTGGTTTCTCGAGCACAGTGGTTCGATCATCTGCCGCTTGTGCCACCGCTACAGTCAGTCACTGCTGCCACAATCAGTTGTCAGTCCTACTTTTTTCGCTTATGCTATGTTCTTCTCCTGTTCAGTTTGACCTCCATCTTCAATGTTTCCTTTCTTCTGAGACCGGAGCCGCTCCACTTTTTGAGCTACTGTCCAACATAGAACTTTGGACCTCCAACCTGTTTTTGGCCTTTTGATGCCACGGTGTTTTTGGTTTCTACCAATGTTTTGTTATAACAACTCGTGAGTTGTTTCTTGAGACTGACCGTTGAATTGAATATTTCAAAGTTATGGGATTTAGAGTTGTCCCTCGTACGGATCGGTTCTCACTAATTCTTCCACCTTCACGTTCTGCTGTTCAGTCGTGGGGAGGAGAAAGTTCCAGCCGCTGCAGGGTAGTGTAGTCCCTGCAGGTTTGTTGCTGTTTGCCTCTGTCAGGACAGATGTTTCCTGAAGGCTTGTTGCTGTTTAGGGTGGTTAAGTCCCTACAGGTTTATGGCTATTAGCCTTTTAATTCCAGCTGTTGCAGGGTAGTGTAGTCCATGCAGGTCTGTTGCTGTTTGCCTCTGTCAGGACAGATGTTTCCTGAAGGCTTGTTGCTGTTTAGGGTGGTTAAGTCCCTACAGGTTTATGGCTATTAGCCTTTTAATTCCAGCTGTTGCAGGGTAGTGTAGTCCATGCAGGTCTGTTGCTGTTTGCCTCTGTCAGGACAGATGTTTCCTGAAGGCTTGTCGCTGTTTAGGGCAGTTAAGTCCCTTGAAGTTTTGTTGTTGTTTGCCACTATTGATGGCAATCCAATCCATGCAGTTTGTTGCTATTTGCCACTGCAGGCCTTTCATTTGTTCTTGCAGTTTGTTGTTGTTTGCTACTGCAAGTCATCATCCATTTTTGATGGAAATCTTTCTTGTTCATTGCTGTCCAAGATGAAGTTTCATGGTGCAAGTTCGCCCTCATCCATTGTTGTCCAAGTTGAAGTTTCATTGTGCTAGTTCGCCTTCGTTCGTTGCAATCCAAGTTGGTTTATTGATACTCTCTACAAATTGAGTTTGTCTATTCCAAGCTTGGTTCATACAATCTTGTATGATCCAGCTTGAGGGGGAGTGTTGTAATATGGGATAATATCTGTAGAATCTTCCTAATTAGAGGAAATAGATACATAATATTTTTATTTTATTTTATTTTTTCCTAGGTTTCCTAGTTTCCCTATTTCCCTTTTTAGGAGAACTAGATTATTACAAATAGAAGGTTTGAGAATGTATTTTTTATGATTTGAACAATAAATCAGTATTATTTTCCACATGGTATCAGAGCTTGTCTGATCCGCTTCCGCTATCTTCGCTGTCTGCCGGCGGCCGCCTGCCATGGCTGCCGGCAGGCTCCCTAAAATTCTCTTTTTTTAACCTGTGTTTTTTAATGGGCTCCAATTGCCTTAATCAAGTTCTAGCATTCTTTTTTCCAGTATTACCCAATACAGAGTTTGTTTGAGATTAAAGTGGGATTTGAATCCATTCCCTCTCGGACCAACCCTCTTGGACCAGTAGCTGAAACTGGTACTTTAGTTCTGTTGATGGCCAATCAATTTTGGCTCCTCTTTTTGGCATTCTTGTTGACTGCCAGTTGAATCAAAGAGACCGGAAGTCTCTTCTTCGAAGAACCCAAGAAAGTCACTGCCTTCATTGTTGACTCCGCTGTGCACCGCTGTCAACCATCACCAACCACCGTCCGCCGCCGGCAACCACCGTCCGCCGCCGGCCACCGTCGCAGTTTCGACCGGTAACCAGCGGATCTGGATCGTCTCTTCGAACGACGGCCAACCGCGCCGGTTTCGACTGCTACTTCTCCATCACGCGCCGCCACGAGCACCAAAACAGTCCGAGTTGCACCACCGCCGCTGTCCGACCACAGCCGTCGCCAGTTGGGGTCGTCGATAGGGCAGAAAGGTGCGCCCAGAACCGGCGATCACAGAGCCGGAAGTCGCTCCGTCAACGGAGCCTCCACGCACCGCCACGCGCCGCCATCTTCGCCGGCGCGTGTAGCCCACGCGCCTACCTCCGGCGAGACCCACTCGCCGCCGACGATGCAGACAAGGTCGCTGGAGCCTCTTGAGCCCATTCCTAGGGTCGGTGACAAGTCATTTTGACTATATTTTAGTAGATCTGAGTTTTAGTCTCTGCTCCTTGGTGTGACCCACTCACCGGACCGCCTTCGCAAGAGTGGATTCCGTTCCAGACTTGGTCTCTGTTTCAGATTCTTTTTCGAAATCAGATTATGCGGATTCGGGCTGAGGGTTCATGAGAGTGAGTGAAAGGTTGGTTTTGGTGATGGGTGGTGGAAGATCGTCATCTTCTGCCTCTTCCCCGGAGGATTCTTCATCCTTTACTCCCGACGAAAGTTTCAGCTCTCGTTTCCACTTTGGAGCATTCCCTCTTCGTTACTTTGATGCCATTGATGCCACAGTCGGCGTCCTCTTCGTTTTCCAGTGTTGGTTTCTCGAGCACAGTGGTTCGATCATCTGCCGCTTGTGCCACCGCTACAGTCAGTCACTGCTGCCACAATCAGTTGTCAGTCCTACTTTTTTCGCTTATGCTATGTTCTTCTCCTGTTCAGTTTGACCTCCATCTTCAATGTTTCCTTTCTTCTGAGACCGGAGCCGCTCCACTTTTTGAGCTACTGTCCAACATAGAACTTTGGACCTCCAACCTGTTTTTGGCCTTTTGATGCCACGGTGTTTTTGGTTTCTACCAATGTTTTGTTATAACAACTCGTGAGTTGTTTCTTGAGACTGACCGCTGAATTGAATATTTCAAAGTTATGGGATTTAGAGTTGTCCCTCGTACGGATCGGTTCTCACTAATTCTTCCACCTTCACGTTCTGCTGTTCAGTCGTGGGGAGGAGAAAGTTCCAGCCGCTGCAGGGTAGTGTAGTCCCTGCAGGTTTGTTGCTGTTTGCCTCTGTCAGGACAGATGTTTCCTGAAGGCTTGTTGCTGTTTAGGGTGGTTAAGTCCCTACAGGTTTATGGCTATTAGCCTTTTAATTCCAGCTGTTGCAGGGTAGTGTAGTCCATGCAGGTCTGTTGCTGTTTGCCTCTGTCAGGACAGATGTTTCCTGAAGGCTTGTTGCTGTTTAGGGTGGTTAAGTCCCTACAGGTTTATGGCTATTAGCCTTTTAATTCCAGCTGTTGCAGGGTAGTGTAGTCCATGCAGGTCTGTTGCTGTTTGCCTCTGTCAGGACAGATGTTTCCTGAAGGCTTGTCGCTGTTTAGGGCAGTTAAGTCCCTTGAAGTTTTGTTGTTGTTTGCCACTATTGATGGCAATCCAATCCATGCAGTTTGTTGCTATTTGCCACTGCAGGCCTTTCATTTGTTCTTGCAGTTTGTTGTTGTTTGCTACTGCAAGTCATCATCCATTTTTGATGGAAATCTTTCTTGTTCATTGCTGTCCAAGATGAAGTTTCATGGTGCAAGTTCGCCCTCATCCATTGTTGTCCAAGTTGAAGTTTCATTGTGCTAGTTCGCCTTCGTTCGTTGCAATCCAAGTTGGTTTATTGATACTCTCTACAAATTGAGTTTGTCTATTCCAAGCTTGGTTCATACAATCTTGTATGATCCAGCTTGAGGGGGAGTGTTGTAATATGGGATAATATCTGTAGAATCTTCCTAATTAGAGGAAATAGATACATAATATTTTTATTTTATTTTATTTTTTCCTAGGTTTCCTAGTTTCCCTATTTCCCTTTTTAGGAGAACTAGATTATTACAAATAGAAGGTTTGAGAATGTATTTTTTATGATTTGAACAATAAATCAGTATTATTTTCCACAATAGCTAATAAGATAATCAATGAAAATGTCAACAAGTTTCCAATACCTGACAATATCTGATTGAATAATAGTGCAGAAGGCATATAGATTCATGGACTGTTTCCTCAATATACTTCTTGCAACTATATTTTTCTTTTATGTTCATGAGTTCTTGAATACTTATATTCTACTATGCAATAAAATGTGTGACAGATACGTTATGCTGAACATCTGCCATCTGTGTTGAAAAACATCACTTGCACATTTCCTGGGAGGAAGAAAGTTGGTGTTGTTGGGCGTACTGGGAGTGGAAAATCAACCCTCATACAAGCCATTTTCAGGATTGTTGAACCAAGAGAAGGAAGCATCATCATTGACAATGTTGATATATGCAAGATAGGTCTCCATGACTTAAGGTCAAGGCTTAGCATTATCCCACAAGACCCTGCCTTGTTTGAAGGCACTGTCAGAGGAAACCTGGACCCTCTTCAGCAATACTCTGACATTGAAGTGTGGGAGGTAAGGAATTTAATCAAACAGTTTGATCTAGAACATGAAAATGGAAGCTAAAAAATGTAGATTCTTTTTCACACAAGGCCAAAATAAAGTTTTAAAGTTTTCATAAATATTATCATCATTTACCAGTGACTTTTTCATTTTCAGGCTCTAGACAAATGTCAACTGGGCCACCTAGTGAGGGCCAAGGAAGAGAAGTTGGAGTCCCCAGGTTGAACTCTTTATCTTTGAACTTTCATAGTTTTATAATGCTGGTTTGTGGTACTAGTAATCGTTACAAAAACTGACTTGAATGCTTTTTATCAGTGGTTGAAAATGGTGATAACTGGAGTGTTGGCCAAAGGCAACTATTTTGCCTTGGAAGAGCCCTGCTGAAAAGAAGCAGCATACTAGTGCTGGATGAAGCAACAGCCTCGGTAGATTCTGCAACTGATGGGGTGTTACAGAACATCATAAGTCAAGAGTTTAAAGATAGAACTGTTGTCACAATAGCTCACAGAATCCACACAGTTATTGATAGCGATTTGGTTTTGGTGCTCAGTGATGGTATGTGCATTTATCACATTCTTCCTTGCTTCAACAAATTTTCCCATAAGCAATTTTGTGAAAGAAAAACAAGAAGAAAAGATGAAATGAGCTTCTACATAAGCTAAACTTAACTTATGCATAAGTTGTTTTAGGGATTAAAAACTTAATTAATGCTAATAATTAAAAGCAAACATGATAATGCAACTAGAAATTTGATATGTTAAACTGATAAGGGAGTTTCCTAATGCATCAATCTTATGTTACAGGGAGAATTGCAGAGTATGATGAACCATCAAGATTACTTGAGAGAGAAGATTCCTTCTTCTTTAAACTAATAAAGGAGTATTCTGGAAGATCACAAAGCTTAAACAGTTTGGCAATACAACATGTCCAAAGTAGGGAACAATTATAGAACTTCATGGACATTGATTAAGATATTGGAGAGGATAAAACCAGCAAGGATATACCTATAAAGGGGTTCCTAGCCCCATCTTGTGGTACTTATCCACAGCAAAAAAGGATTTTTCAAGTGACCCTTCATTGAATATATATATATATAATGGTGAAGCACAGACACCAGTTTGAGCATGAAAGAGTGAAGTGGGAGAGAAGAGAAAGAAGATCTATAAAGAGTGAGTGAATGATGAGATCATGAAATGGTGTAAACTGCTGAGGAAGTGCACTTTATATTGGCCATATTGTACAATGAATTGAAATTTTATCACTAGGGTTTGGAATTTGGGTTGATTTGTTTTGTTTAAAAGATAATTGTGTTGGATAGAGTAAATCAATTTGAATATATAAATGAGAGTGAAGTAGTCTTGTAATCAAATTTCAGCTTTTAATAAGTAGACTCATACTATTGATAACTTTGTTATATATAAGAGCTAAAAGATATTTAAGAACAATATGTTTAGAGGAAATATTAAAATAGTATCTATAGAAATTAAAATAAATTTAGTATAAAAATAAAAGGTAAAATTTATTCAAAATTAAATGAGTAATAAAGCCTTTAATTTATTTCTTTACAACAATAATTAACAAGACAACCTCTCATGCTAACTGGACTTAAGAACATCATTGGTGAAATATATGGAAAATATATTCAAATATTTGAAATGATTTGACTACCTTATTATCTTTCTGATAATCTAGCATTGAGATAATTTTACTTAAAGAAGAAATTTATATAAAAATAATATAATTTGGACTGAATCAATTTTGGATTCTTAATATATGAATTATTCTTATTTTGAGTACTTTATAAATTTTTTTCTTTAAATTTGATATTTAATAAATTATAAGTTGACTTAAATTTATAAAATAAATATTTATTTATATTTTCCCTCTATTTTAAATAAAGGAAATGCATCAATAAATTTCATATTCTTCCCTAAAGAAATTAATTTCAAATCAAGTTACTCTCTTAATAACTAACCGTGTCCTTATATAACTATATACAATTTAAGCAATTTAAAAAAAATAATTTGTTTAGCTATTATTTTAAAATTTGGTAGCAATTGTATTATTTTTCTAAAATTGTCGTTAAAATCAGTGGAACTAATCATAGAATGTTAAATTTTTATAATTATTATTGCTAAGAATAAAATAACAATATATTTCATACAAAATACAGAATGATCGTATATATTGGTATGATCACTTCATCAGTGCACTAAACAATTGTGACTTTTACTCACTACATTTTTTTATAATTATATTAAATTTTTCATTTTTAATTTAGTCTTGTCTTTATATTATTGATTGGTATAGTTTGGTACAATCAAATAGAAACGAATATCCAATACATGCAGAATTACACTAATTATCTAATGACTGAGTTAGGTATTTAACTACATATAAAAAATTGATTAAAATTAAAGAATAGATAGGGTATCTAACCCAAGTTGTCTTCTAAGAAATTAAATAAAAAACTTTATAAGATAATATTTATGAGAATTGGCAAATAATGTTAGAAGCATACAAAATAGTAAAAGGAGTAAAACATAGATGATATAAAAGATTAAAATGAATAAGACAAAATAGATTGATTATCTAACTCTTTCATAGTAAAATATTTTATTGCTTATGTATGATCATCATCAATTTATTTTATAAATAGAGACTTTGAATTAACTAAATTAGTTTCATTTAATTTGCTAAAACTCTTTGTTTCCAAGTGTTTATGTTAGAGATTATAGTTATACTTAGGCATTCGAAACATATATTCAAGTTTTAATTTATTCTTCTATTCTTGTAATTAAACTAATTACAAGATTGAATTAACTTAAATCAATTCATCTAGTTCCTCTATATTGTCCCACGCATTTATAAGTGATAACCTATTAATACTTTTCTTATTCAAAAATCAGTAGGTTATGTGTTCTATTACACTATACATACTCCAAACGTTTACATGTGAAGATTTGTTCTTTTACTTAAACAAAAATAGAAATCAAAACTAAACTAAAAACTAAAATATTGAATTATCAACATGCATTCTAAGATAATTCTAAGATAGAAATCAAAACAAAAAATAAATAAATAAAAATATACTTTGTTTAAATAAATAAAAGAATAATTCATCAATCAATACGTTGGGGTTGAATACTACCCTCTATTTAATTGCAGAACTTGAGAATGTCAACATAATTTTGTGCAAAGATTTAAGGGTTCAAAATCAGTTTAAGTTGTCATGAAATTTTATTTATGTGTAATTACCAAATGTTTCATATAATTCTTTCGGTTTCATTCCATTATTGTTTCGTTATTTTTTACAAAAAAAAAAAAAACAGTTAATTTATATTAAAATAGTTAAAAACCAGATACGAAAATACAAGTATACTCATTACCTAGTGGAGACGAAAATGAGACAAAAATTATATACCTAATGAGTATTAAGTATGGGATGATAATGTAAACTTTTATTTTGGGAATAAGAATCTAATAATAAAATTTGTCCTATTTGTTATCATCCTTAATCATAATCATAAAATCTATATAATTAACAAATAAAATCCTTTGACTTTCTAAATGTTATTATAAAACTTAAAATTAATAGTGAGGTAATTAAATAATACCTAATGAGCTATAATTAAGATTATACTTATTTATATTATTTGTAGTGAGTCTTTTCTTATAGTTATTAACGCTGGAAAACAAATATTACACTAGATAGTTTAACCACCGAAATTGATTAACAATAAATAATTCATTCATTATGAAAATAGAAAATATTGATCTTATAACAAATAATTTCTAAAGAACTAGTATATAACAACATAAAATTAAGGTTTTATTATAGAATAATAGTAGGTTGGAGCAACAAGTTGAATTTCATATATTAAATTAACAAAATATTATATATATATATATATATATATATATATATATATATATATATATATATATATATATATATATATATTATTCCATTTGCATTAATTCATCATTTTAGTTTAGGTTCCTTTAGCTTAATATAGATTCTTCAATTCTTTCCTTTTTTTCTAATATAGGATTAGTTTAGTAATAATCATACATTTCAATTAGCATTTAATAGTTCAATTCTTTCATTTTAAATTTATTTTTTTAATTTTCCCACCTTGCATTATTAGTAATAATTAGTAAATAAAAGTAAAGGACCTAATTCTACACTCTAAAATTTAATAAGCCGAATCTACATATTGAACCTAGGTTATCTTAATATTACGGGAAATCTAGTTTGTTGACTTAGTTAGTAAAAGTAATGAGAGGTAAAGAACTCTATATTATAATTTGTTGTTTACCGTGTACATATATAGCAAATGCTAGCAATACAAAATCCTATGATTAAGGCTAGCATTAAGATACTACAAGTAAATAAGGTAACAAATAATGTTGACAACCATTGGTTGGTAATTACACTAATTACAAAGATTGACAGTATCAAGTCAAATCATTGGATCCACACATTACAGGATCTTGTCTCTAATTCCCCCTTTCAAACTGATGGGTGAGAGAGTCACCCCAAGTTTGTCTTTGAGTTGGTTGAATCGTGTGTGAGTTAATGCTTTAGTGAGGCAGTTAGCAATTTGATCAGCTGATGGAACATAGGCCACAATAATCTCATTTTGCAGCACTTGGTCTCTGATGTAGTGCACATCAATTTCAATGTGTTTGGATCGAGCATGCATAACTGGATTTGAAGCTAATGCCTTAGCACTCAAGTTATCACACCACAGTGTTGGTTTTCTTGGCAGAGAGAGTCTTAGCTCATCAAGGAGTGAACAAGTCCATGCTATTTCCGCAGCTAAGTCATCCAGTGCTCTATATTTTGACTCTGCACTAGATCTTGAGACTACCTTTTGTTTCCTTGAGGACCAGGAAACAAGTGTTTCACCAAGGAAGACACATTGACCTGCCATGGATTTTCTATCGTCCACACTTGTGGCCCAATATGCATATGAGAAGCCTGTTAAGTCCAAGTCAGTGGATGGTTTAATGTGTAGACAGTGTTGGATGGTACCTTGAAGATATCTCAATATTCTTTTGGTGCCTTGCTAGTGATCTATAGTGGGAGAGCTTATGAATTGGCTGAGCTTGTTAACAGAGAATGCTATGTCAGACCTTGTGTTTATTAAGTATTGCAATGCTCCTATAGTTTGTCTGAACACGGTTGGATCTTTTAACTTCTCCCCTTCAGTTGTAAATTGCTTGTCAGTTACCATAGGTGTTGGACAAGATGAGGCATTTTCCATTTTGAATTTTCTAAGGATGTCTCCTATGTATTTTGATTGCTTCAAGTACATACCAGATGCATCTCTTTGAACTTCTATGCCTAAGAAGTAGTGTAGTGGACCAAGGTCCTTAAGGGAAAACACAACATTGAGTTGTTTGATGAAGGATTCTAAAAATTTGGTGTTGTTCCCTGCAACAATTATATCATCCACATATATAAGTAGAAAGGTAATGTGATATGTACCTCTTAGAGTGAAGAGTGAGGAATCACTTTTTGTGTTCTTGAAACCCCAGCTGAGTAAGGCATTTTTTAGGCTGTCAAACCAGGCTCTTGGGGCTTGTTTCAATCCATAGATTGCCTTAGATAACTTGCAAACATGTTCAGGTTTAGTTGAGTCTACAAATCCCTCTGGTTGATGCATAAACACAGTTTATTTGAGGTAGCCATTAAGGAATGCATTGTTTATGTCCAGCTGTTTGACCTCCCAATTGAGATGCACTGCAATTGAGAGTATGATTCGAATTGTACTGGCCTTGACAACTGGACTGAAGGTCTCTTCATAATTCAATCCAGTTGTTTGTTGAAATCCTTTTGCAACTAATCTTGCCTTTCTCCTTTCAATTTTCCCATCTGCTTTGTACTTGGTCTTGAAGACCCATTTAGAATCAATGATGTTTTCTTGGCCTTGATATGGTACCAAAACCCAGGTTTGATTTGACATGAGTGTCTGATACTCATTATCCATAGCTTCTTTCCATTGTGGTCTTGTGAGTGCTTTGTGACATTTTCTGGTTCCTTCTCATCTGTGCAGGTTTCAGCTAACCCAACATATGGCTGCTTTGGCTTGTGAATTCCAGCCTTGCTCCTGGTCCAATGAGTGTTGATGGTTGTGCTTGGTTCAGCAAGGTCTTGGGGAGCTTCAGCAACTGTTTCTGTGGGATCAGTGTCATGAGAAATTGAACTGTTCCTCGTTGAATCATTTCTATCTTGATCTCTACTAAGATTAACTGCAGCACTTCCAGTTGGACTAGTTGGTTCTTGTTTGACATCTGGATTGTTGTCATCGGAAGGTGTTGCTTCTCCAATATGTGAGTTACCTGCAATAGGCAAATAAAAAGAGGCAGATGGACTTTCAGTTAGTGTTTTCAAGGAACTTCTTGTATTGAGAAAGCCATCATGGAATGGAAAATGTTCTTCATTGAAGACAACGTGTCTTGAACTGAAGATTCTTCCATGAGAGTTTATGCATTTGTATCCTTTGTGTGAGTTATTATAGCCCAAGAACACACATCTGGTTGTATGGAATTGCAGTTTGTGCTGATTATAGGGCTTGAGACAGGGATAGCAAGCACACCCAAAAGGTTTTAGGGAGTTGTAGTCAGGTTTATAGGGCTTGAGACAGGGATAACAAGCACACCCAAAAGGTTTTAGGGAGTTGTAGTCAGGTTCCTTTCTAAAAAGTAATGAGTAAGGACTTTCATTTTGAGTGACTAGAGAGGGTAGTCTATTTATGAGATAAACTGTCGTGGAGAAAGCTTCCCACCAATAATGTAAGGGCATTTTGGCTTGTGCTAGTAATGTCAAGCAAAATTCAGTAATATGTCTGTGTTTTCTCTCAGCCCTATCATTTTGTTGTGATGTGTAAGGGCATGACATTTTGAATTGTATCCCTGCTTCTATTGCATGGTTTTGCACAGTCTTATATTCACCACCACCATCACATTAGATTGTCTTAATTCTCTTGTTAAACAAATTTTATGCCATGTTTTTAAACTAGGTAAAAGCTTGTGCAATATCTGACTTTTGTTTCAAAGGATAAATCCAAGTAAATCTACTAAAGTCATCATGGAAGTGAACATAATATTTGAAACCCGAAGGAGATGTTACTGGTGCAGGCCCCTAGACATCAGTATGAACTAATTCAAAAATTTCCTTAGCATGAGAGGAAGAGGTTTTAAAGGGTAAAAAATGCATTTTGCCATATTGACAAGCCTCACAAAAGTTAAAATGATCACTAGGTGATAGTTTGGCATTGCAACTTTTCAAGACTCTATCTAGAACTTTATTATTTGGATGACCAAGCCTTCTATGCTAGCTCTCCTTGACAGATACATAAGCACACGGGTCCCTTTCAGTCCTTGAGAGCTGATACAAGCCATCTTTAAGTGTCCCTCTTAGAATTGCCTTCCCTGTCAACTTGTCCTTCATAAAGCAACAATTTGCATCAAACTCAACCAGAATGTTATTGTCAGCAGTTAATTTCGACACACTTAATAGGTTTTTTGTAATGTTGGGTACATATAAGACATCATGTAAGTTAAGTGAGTTTAGTTTTGAGGAACCTGTGGCAACAATCTTCAATTTTTCACCACTTCCAACTATTAATGAGTTCTTACCATGATGTTCTGCCAGATCCTCGAATTTGTCAGTTTGGTGTGTCACATGATTGCTTGCACCATTGTCAAAGTACCAATCATAATCTTGAAGAGAGCTTTGTGAGGCTAGGAAGGCATTGTGTGCTCCTTGTCTGTCACTGCCTGCTAAATAATTTGAGTTTGAATAAAACTTATCAAACCTGTAGTAGCAATTTACTGTTGTGTGCCCGACCTTGTAGCAAACTTGACATGTTGGTTTAGATATTCTTCCTCTTCCTTTGCCTCCTCTCCAACCTCTGAAGTTAGAGCCTCTCCAGTTGCTACTGGAACCTCTCCAATTTTGTTTGTGTTGAATTTGTTGCCTTTGCAATCAGTTTTGTTGGCAACATTTGCTGAAGGATTAAGGGTTAGGTTGGTGAGGCTATTTAG
The DNA here is from genome assembly GCA_036885675.1 of Vigna mungo. NCBI lineage: Eukaryota > Viridiplantae > Streptophyta > Magnoliopsida > Fabales > Fabaceae > Vigna > Vigna mungo. The sequence continues at coordinate 27,771,683 of CP144698.1, forward strand.
TTGATCAAGTCTACTTTCAAAGGTCAGCAATTGAGCCTGCAAATCAACCCAAGTGAGACTGGTTTGATCTGATAGCTTGACCACCATAGGGTTGTATTCAGCATCTAAACCATTCAGGGTTTGAATGATTAGATCTGAGTTGGAAATGGGGTTGCCTGCAAGTTTAAGCTTGTCAACGAGATTCTTTATTTTGACCAGATACTCCTCCATCTTCATCTCTCCTTTTCTGATGCTGTGAAACTCAGATTTAAGGTAAGTGACTTGAGACCTTGTGTGTGCACCTGCTAGGCTTTGGGCTTCATCCCAAAGTTGTTTTGAGGTTTCATAGTGCAGCAACTGTGTTGCCATTTCAATAGTCATTGAATTCATCAACCATCCAAGGAGTTGTGACTCATGAGCCTGCCAATCTGCAAAAGCAGGATTTGGCTTCTTGCTTGAATCTGCAGAGGCTATGAATTCTTCAGGACACTCCTTTGTCCCTAGCATGTGCCCATCGAGCCTGCAGCCTTTGACTATAGAGATCACCAAGGATTTCCTTAGTGGGTAGTTGTCTTTGTCCAACTTGACAGACACAGTGGATGGGAGATCATTTTTGGACGTTGAATCTACAGCGGATGCCATGATTTTTATTGGATCAAGAGCCTTCAGGGCTTAAGAGCTCTAGTCTACTAAGATTAACTGCAGCACTTCCAGTTGGACTAGTTGGTTCTTGTTTGACATCTGGATTGTTGTCATCGGAAGGTGTTGCTTCTCCAATATGTGAGTTACCTGCAATAGGCAAATAAAAAGAGGCAGATGGACTTTCAGTTAGTGTTTTCAAGGAACTTCTTGTATTGAGAAAGCCATCATGGAATGGAAAATGTTCTTCATTGAAGACAACATGTCTTGAACTGAAGATTCTTCCATGAGAGTTTATGCATTTGTATCCTTTGTGTGAGTTATTATAGCCCAAGAACACACATCTGGTTGTATGGAATTGCAGTTTGTGCTGATTATAGGGCTTGAGACAGGGATAGCAAGCACACCCAAAAGGTTTTAGGGAGTTGTAGTCAGGTTTATAGGGCTTGAGACAGGGATAACAAGCACACCCAAAAGGTTTTAGGGAGTTGTAGTCAGGTTCCTTTCTAAAAAGTAATGAGTAAGGACTTTCATTTTGAGTGACTAGAGAGGGTAGTCTATTTATGAGATAAACTGTCGTGGAGAAAGCTTCCCACCAATAATGTAAGGGCATTTTGGCTTGTGCTAGTAATGTCAAGCAAAATTCAGTAATATGTCTGTGTTTTCTCTCAGCCCTATCATTTTGTTGTGATGTGTAAGGGCATGACATTTTGAATTGTATCCCTGCTTCTATTGCATGGTTTTGCACAGTCTTATATTCACCACCACCATCACATTAGATTGTCTTAATTCTCTTGTTAAACAAATTTTATGCCATGTTTTTAAACTAGGTAAAAGCTTGTGCAATATCTGACTTTTGTTTCAAAGGATAAATCCAAGTAAATCTACTAAAGTCATCATGGAAGTGAACATAATATTTGAAACCCGAAGGAGATGTTACTGGTGCAGGCCCCTAGACATCAGTATGAACTAATTCAAAAATTTCCTTAGCATGAGAGGAAGAGGTTTTAAAGGGTAAAAAATGCATTTTGCCATATTGACAAGCCTCACAAAAGTTAAAATGATCACTAGGTGATAGTTTGACATTGCAACTTTTCAAGACTCTATCTAGAACTTTATTATTTGGATGACCAAGCCTTCTATGCTAGCTCTCCTTGACAGATACATAAGCACACGGGTCCCTTTCAGTCCTTGAGAGCTGATATAAGCCATCTTTAAGTGTCCCTCTTAGAATTGCCTTCCCTGTCAACTTGTCCTTCATAAAGCAACAATTTGCATCAAACTCAACCAGAATGTTATTGTCAGCAGTTAATTTCGACACACTTAATAGGTTTTTTGTAATGTTGGGTACATATAAGACATCATGTAAGTTAAGTGAGTTTAGTTTTGAGGAACCTGTGGCAACAATCTTCAATTTTTCACCACTTCCAACTATTAATGAGTTCTTACCATGATGTTCTGCCAGATCCTCGAATTTGTCAGTTTGGTGTGTCACATGATTGCTTGCACCATTGTCAAAGTACCAATCATAATCTTGAAGAGAGCTTTGTGAGGCTAGGAAGGCATTGTGTGCTCCTTGTCTGTCACTGCCTGCTAAATAATTTGAGTTTGAATAAAACTTATCAAACCTGTAGTAGCAATTTACTGTTGTGTGCCCGACCTTGTAGCAAACTTGACATGTTGGTTTAGATATTCTTCCTCTTCCTTTGCCTCCTCTCCAACCTCTGAAGTTAGAGCCTCTCCAGTTGCTACTGGAACCTCTCCAATTATTGTTTGTGTTGAATTTGTTGCCTTTGCAATCAGTTTTGTTGGCAACATTTGCTGAAGGATTAAGGGTTAGGTTGGTGAGGCTATTTAGTTGATCAAGTCTACTTTCAAAGGTCAGCAATTGAGCCTGCAAATCAACCCAAGTGAGACTGGTTTGATCTGATAGCTTGACCACCATAGGGTTGTATTCAGCATCTAAACCATTCAGGGTTTGAATGATTAGATCTGAGTTGGAAATGGGGTTGCCTGCAAGTTTAAGCTTGTCAACGAGATTCTTTATTTTGACCAGATACTCCTCCATCTTCATCTCTCCTTTTCTGATGCTGTGAAACTCAGATTTAAGGTAAGTGACTTGAGACCTTGTGTGTGCACCTGCTAGGCTTTGGGCTTCATCCCAAAGTTGTTTTGAGGTTTCATAGTGCAGCAACTGTGTTGCCATTTCAATAGTCATTGAATTCATCAACCATCCAAGGAGTTGTGACTCATGAGCCTGCCAATCTGCAAAAGCAGGATTTGGCTTCTTGCTTGAATCTGCAGAGGCTATGAATTCTTCAGGACACTCCTTTGTCCCTAGCATGTGCCCATCGAGCCTGCAGCCTTTGACTATAGAGATCACCAAGGATTTCCTTAGTGGGTAGTTGTCTTTGTCCAACTTGACAGACACAGTGGATGGGAGATCATTTTTGGACGTTGAATCTACAGCGGATGCCATGATTTTTATTGGATCAAGAGCCTTCAGGGCTTAAGAGCTCTAGTACCAAGTTAGTAAAAGTAATGAGAGGTAAAGAACTGTATATTTAATCTGATGTTTACCATGTACATATATAGCAAATGCTAGCAATACAAAATCCTATGATTAAGGCTAGCATTAAGATACTACAAGCAAATAAGGTAACAAATAATGCTGACAACCATTGATTGGTAAGTACATTAATTACAGAGATTGACAGTATCAAGACAAATCATTGGATCCACACATTACGGGATCTTGTCTCTAATGACTTTTTGTGTGGGCAAAAAGCTTTTCAATAGAGAACTTTCACTAAGAGTATCTTGTGATTGAGTGTTGTTGTTGCTAGAAAATTTTTTCATTTTTTGTGTGTCAAATGAGGTGTTATTCATCCTTTGTGTGTCAAAATATGTGTTATTCATTCTTTGTGTGTCAAAAAAGGTGTTATTCACCTTTATGTGTCAAAGGAGGTGCTTTCTAACCTTAACTTTATTATTTGTGATTGTAAGTTCTTGGTTATTTTTAGTGTTTAGTTAATCCCTCTTTAGAGATATTAACAATTGGATGTAGGGTCTTTTTATCCAAACCAATATAAAATACATGTGCAAAGTCTCTCTTTTCCTACACTTTTTATCTTTATTGTTGTTAATTATAAAGAATTGATTTTATTTATAACAATTTATAAAAGGGAAAAAAATTTAAAGGCACAATTTTTATTAAGTAAATCAATTCACTCCCCCTCCCTTCTTATGGTTTTTGTCCATACGCAAACATTTTACTAGAAGTTTACAATAACATCTTTTGACACTTCATTTTTGTTAAGTTTCCTCTTCCACGACCTTCATTATTATAAACAATTGGAGAACAACAAATCATCCTTAAGTAGCAACATTATCATCACTAGCATCTTCATATTCCCCTAGTGCATGTATGATATATTCATAGTAGCATCCAAACTTGAACTTGCTTTATTCTCCTTTATATTAATCATTAAAAGAAAGATCATCAATATTATTGTCTTTTGTTTTCTTAACATGAATCTTCTTCAATCATGAATTGGCCCTCACAAACAGATTAAGGAGGTGATGATTCTCCTACTTTTAATATGAAAATTTTCCTTTTGTTGTGCTAAATATTTATGAATTTATTAACCTTTATCATGAACATTTATGAATTATGAAGCTACTTAAGACTTATTAATTATGACTTACTTTTATCATCTATATTATGTTTAACGCCAGTTGATTTTGGAATGGAAAGGAACCTAGATAGTAAGATTGTCCATTTATGGAAATTAAAATCAAAGGAGGATTAACTAACTTTTGTATATGACAACGATTTATAGCTTTGTATAGATTCTTTGTGCTCATAATTTATGGTCTGTATTTTGTAAGTGGAAAATTGTATTCATTTTGGAATTTGTGGTATGCCCTACACCAAATGCAAAATAACATCATGTGTAAAATATAGGGAAACACTACAAGGGGGCCAGGGGTTTGAATAGTGTTTCAAATTCTTTTCTCAAAAACAATGTTTAATAATTGTTGAAAGTGTTAGATAAATTGCAATAATTGTTAGACGTTTGTGTTTTCAAATAAGCGTTTAAGAAAACGTTTTAAATAGGAAAGCAATAATACAAGTATTTTTACACTGGTTCACTCAACCTAAGTTATGTCCAGTCTCCCTTGAGACCTCTTAAGGGGTTTCACTAATCTGTAACAAGATTACAATGAGTACAACCCATTCTTGGTATACAAGTATTATCAACCACTTATGGTTCCCTAGTCAACCTGACTAGACCGAGTTTAACCACTGCTGGTATCAACCATAGACAATTGTTTAAACCGTTTAACTCAACTGAGTTAAAACATACAAGTATTTTAGTTCACTTCTGAATATCGCAATCAGTGTTTTGAGTACAAGTACAAATTCAATTAACTCTCACAAAGAGGATAAATTCAATACAATGAAATCTAAGAACTTGTAAAGTTCTTTCTCTTATATGAAAGCTTTAAACGATGTCAACTTGGAAAGCAGCAGAGTAAGAATTCAATGATTTCTTCTTGTATATATGTTCTTGATTTTTCTCTTCTGCAAGTCCTCCTTATATAGCCTTCTTCGAGAGATAATTGTTACTCAGAGAGAGTTGACCTCTTGAGAGTAACTGAGTAAGTGGTTTCTGGTACGAAGATTGTATTATTCTTCATCTTGGGAAGAACAACATTACTTTAGCAGTGAGAGCTTGTATGGCTATAACAGGACATAAAGCTTTAAGGAAACATTTCATAAATGTCTTCATATTTATCAACATCTTTCTAATCCATGTGCAGTGTTTTTGAATAAAGCTTAGTATTGTCATTATTTGCACAGATAAAGAGATAAAAAAAACAAAGTAGACAAAAGTACAATATGTTCATGCATTTAATGTTCTTATGTTAAGAGAGTGTTTAGACATGATTAGTCATATGAGCATTTAACATGAGTTTGTGCTTTTGAAACTAATATCTCAATTGATAAAACATACATGTTTATTATTGCTTTCTCTAAACACACTTTTGTCAATTATGATAAAACATACATCATAATTGACACGTCATTTTATATCTTGCTTGCTTTTAACAAATATGTTCTAATATGCACTTCTCTTAGACGTTATACTCACTAAACGATATTTTTTTAAGTGTTGTATGTTAAGTGTCAAAACTCGAGTTGCTAGATAGTCTAGTCTCTTTAGATGATCTTGTCTTAACAATAATTTCTTATCAGACTTATGGTCATTGAATCTTACATATACATCTTCCTCAATAGTAGATGTTCTAGAGTTTTATATGTTATTTGCATTCGATGGTTCAAAGTACCAAAGTAAGATTCCTTTTTTCAGCTTTATAATCAATTTGTTCCAAATTCTCCTTTATGTTTATAATAAACCATTATACTCCAAATGGATTAAAAAATAAAAAAATGTTGAATTTTTTTTTTCACAATTCACAATGAGTCTTCTTAATCAATGGTCTTATGTAAATTCAATTTTTGTAAATAACATGTATTAATTACTTTTTTTCAAAATTATTTCGATGTGAAGTTAATATTAAATGTTGGAAAACAATCGGTCCCGGTTTTGCACAACGGAGTTTTAAAACGATACAAATTGTTAATAGCGGAAAAGGGTGTTCGGTTAATAAAATGATTCCTTTAAATTTCTTATTAAACTTTTATCGAATAGTTGATGTGCTAAGAGTTTAAAGAGTGTAAGGAAGAATAAAAATCACACAGATGATTTTTATATTGGTTCAATTATCTGCGCAAACTTCCTAAAGACAGGAAAAATTCTAGGGGTTTGCATGTTTCAAGTTATTCCTAATACAATTTAGTCTACATAAGTGCTTTTAAATAAATTACAACTAAAGTCTTCAAGTTCTTCTCTTTGTAGCATCATCAAAATCATTATCTTCAAGACACCAATGTTCCTCATTTGTAACATTAAGCATTGTTTGTAAAGCACGATTTTTCCTTTCAACAACACCATTTTATTGTTGTGTTAATTGAGGAGAAAAGTTATGGTTAATGTCACAATTTTCAAATAGGTTTCATAAATCTTCATTTTCAAACTCTCTATTATGATCACTTTTAACAAAAGCAATTGATAAACCCTTTTTAATTTTGAACTTATTACAAAAATATACAAAAATACTTTTGTTACCAATAAGGGAGTATTGGTAAAACCTGAAGACAAGTTTTGATGATGCTGCAAATTGTAATTCTTGATTGTAATAGGAGAATACTTAAAAAGCAACTTGTAGATTTTGAATGTAGTAGGAAAATGATAAATTTTGTAATTTCTACTTGTATAATCGATTATGATTAAGGTATAATCGATTATCAGATGTTTTTCAACTAAAATAATCGATTATCATGAAGCAATAATCGATTATCACAAGTCACACTTGAATAATCGATTATCACTTTTTGAAATTTCTATAACGGACTTGAATAATCAATTATCACTTACAATAATCGATTATTCATGGCATTTGGGAGCTGACCTTTGGCATTCAATGTGCTTGGCTATATAATTGGTGTTTGAGAGCTTCAGAAAACAACTTTGTGTAAACTGAGAAAGCTTAGAACACTGAGTAGTCAGAGGAACGTTCTTGAGAGCTTTTTGTTTACGTTGTTCCCTTGCCTTGTCTTGTGTAAGGAGAGGCTTACGTATCGTGTGTCGATAGTCGAAGCGGACTCTCTTCAAGTTGGCAAGGTTCTCTGCCTGGTCTTGTGAAAGGAGAAGCTCGTGAATCGTTTGTCGATTGTCGGAGCAGTTCTCTTCAAGTTGGTAGAGTGGTTCTTTTCATTCTATTTCTGTATTCTTCATTGTAATCTGTTGAACTATTTTTAGTGGAACTGTTAATCACTCTTTGTAGTGATTAACGACTGGACGTAGATTCTGTTGAATCGAACCAGTATAAAAATCCTTGTGTGTTTTTCTTATGCCCTATACTCATTTTATATTACGTATATCAACTACTCGTTAAATTTTCTGAAAGAAAATTATTTTTGTAACAAGGACCAATTTGTTTTTAATAGTGATCGAATACGCTTTCTGCTCTCTGAGTTATTTATTCCGCTGCGTTAAACTTTGCGAAAATTACCCCCTCCGATACCGTCAATTGGTATCAGAGCTTGCTTTGATATTCTTTCAAAATCTTTGCGAAAATGGCCGGTCACAGACAAAACGTTGTTTATGCTGAGGGTGCGTCCATTAACAGACCTCCGTTGTTTACTGGAGATAACTATGCTTTTTGGAAAGTAAGAATGGAAATTTTTATAGGGTCTGTTGATAGAGGCATCTGGGAAGCTGTACAAAATGGCCCTTTTATTCCTAAAATTACAGTTGATGGTGTAGAAGTAGAAAAATCATATTTTGATTGCACTGTTGAGGAAAACAGAAGAGCCCAATTTGATATTAAGGCTCGAAATATAATTTTATCTGCACTAACCACTGATGAATTCTTTAAAGTCTCTGTTTATAAAAGTGCACAGGAAATGTGGAAATTTTTAAGACACAGTTATAATGAAGTCATAGATGTGGATAAGTTGACACCGTGTGATTCAAGCTCTGCATCAAACTCCTCAAGCTCAAGCGATTTTAATGAGGAAGAAAATATATGCTTAATGGCAAAAAGTGAAAGCCAAATCTTGAAGAAGAAGAAGGAGAACAATCAAGGCTCCGCATCAAGCTTCAAATGTTATGGATGTGGTGAAAGAGGCCATGTGAAAGTTGATTGTTCAAGCAACAAAAGAAAAACAAAGAAATCTCACAAAAAGAAGAAGGCATACATTGCTTAGGAGAATACTGCATCAAGCACTTGTAGTTCAAGTGATTCTGTTGAAGAAGCAAACCTATGTTTGACGGTTGCTACTGATGACACTACAAGCCAAGTAAGTGGATCTAGCCTTGACACTAATGAGTTTGATTTACAAAAAGCTTTTCTTGAATTGTTAAATGAAATTGAGAAATTGGATGTGGATCATAAAAATTTGAAAAAGGAACATAACGAATTGAAATTGAAGTATGAAAAAGTATTAGATGAAGAAGTAGTTTTAAGAAATAAAATTAGTAATCTAGAAATTAAATTGTCTGAGTTTAATGCAATTGAACAACCTGTTGAATGTTTATCATGTAAGAGACATATGTTTGATATTAACATTCTTGAGAAATTACTTGCAAAGGCAACTAAGCCTCATTCACATGCTCAAACAATTTTTACCAAAAGCAATGTAAAAAATAGAAACATGCATCAACACAAGAAGTCTAAAGTTAAGAGAACTCATAGAGTTTGGGTTGAGAATGGAACTTTTGTGAAAAACAAGGTGCATGATGTTTGTTGTTTTTATTGCATGAAAAAGGGACACACTTCTAACAAATGCAACATTAAACATTTTGGTGTTCCAAATGGAAAATATGCTTGGGTTTCTGTTATAAAGTAATATGTGTCTAACCTCAAGGACCCAAATAAGATTATGGGTACCAAAAGTGCTATTGCTCTGTTTTGCAGAATAAGCTTTGAAAAGGAGAAGAAATTTTTTTATGATGTTCTGATTTTGGAATTGATGCTCCAAGCCAGGAAGTAATTTCATCAAGTGATATCAAAAGCCTTAGTTCAAGCACCAAGTGGCTCAGCTAAGTAGTATTTAAACTTTGTTGTTGCACTTTGTTTTGCTTAATCTTCCATTATGAAATTACTGTTGAATTCATCTCTGTTTGGGCAAATAATATGTACATCACTGTTTCATTATTTCTATGGTGTGTTCCTGTCTGCTTGCACATTTTAATCAATGAAATTAATCTATTTGAGACATTCATGTGCATTGTATTTTAGTGTCTTGCTGTTAATTGTCAAATTGAATCTGTGTTTAACTGGCTCAGTATTCAATTTCATGAGTACTTTAAAGTTAGCCTTGGTATAATTTTTTATCAAGCATCAAAAGCAATGAAAAATTAATTTGAATGAGCTAGTTGATAGTTTCTATTTGCATTTCTGGATGATTAAGACATTTGATGATTAAATTGTCAATTCTGTTTCAAAGCTGTTTTTGTGGAGATTTGTTTTCAAGTTCAAATGCATACCGCATAAGCTATGATGATACTCATTGAGAGCTTGGATACAGTAAATTAACTGATCAAATTTGCATAATTGTGGTGTAAATTATTTGGTTTAAAAGATTATTGAAAGATAAAATCTAAATCAGCTTTTGTGTTAAAATTTTGGTGTGAAATTCAGAAAGGAATAGTTTTTTTTAAAAAAAAAAATTAGGCAAAACTGTATTTCCTTGGTTGAGTAATTTTTCATTTTTAAATTCTGATTTTCCATTAGTTAATTACTGAAGATCTTGCAATAATTTCATATTGTCTTATTTAAGTTTTCAAAATTGTTTTTGAAACCAATTAGGTGTCCAAAAGTTATTTGATTCATTATATTTAAAATTGACACATAATTGGATCTGGATAAGTAAATTTTAGAAACACTGTTGTTTAACATCAATTTGCTGTGATTGCAAGTTCATTTCTCTGATTTAAACATGTTCATAACAAAAGAATCTTGTGTTTTCACAGCCTTAGGTATTTTCACTCTCCATACCACCATTTTTTTTAATCTTTTGCTGATAATAAGTTGTTGGTTCAATTGCTTAATCCTGAAGTATGTATGATGTACTTACATTTGAGTAATCCTGCAGCAAAAGTTAGGTACTTGTGAGATATCTAAAATAAATGATTTAAAAGAAACTTTTAAATCCTTCTAAAAGGCTGAGAGACCAACACAAGCTTAAATCTGAAAACTGATACACCCAAATTTGACTATTTTTTTAAATGTCTCATAGCTTCTTGTTTGTCAATTTGCAGTTGCTTATTTTACCTCAAATTTCTAATTGCTTAGTCTAACAAATATTGTTTGCGAAGTTTTTTTTTTTTCTTCTCTGGTTTCTGAAACTTGAAACAAAGATTTGTGAGTTTTAAGTTTATTAAGAAAAGCCTGAAGTAGTTGATAAAGTTGGGGGATAAAATTCTTTGGACCAAGATAAACAATTTTATTGAATTAAATTTGATTACTGCATATTGTTTGAATTGTTGTATATATTGTTTTGATATGCACAACTGAATTCATGGGATTGAACAGATTGGGATATGAAAGTACATGAATCATAGTTGTTGTTTGAGAAGTTATATATTATGCTGTCAAAATTAGTTTTTGAACTGTTTGTGAAAATGCTTTCATGTTAAACATGGATCAACTATGATCATATTCATTTAAGCTATTGTTGCGTTCATTATAATTTATAACTCTATTACAGAATCATTGATTTCTTATTCGTATGAAAAAGGATTGTTGATTTCAATGAATTAATTAGTTCTAATAAAAGTTGAATTTGATTTGCTAAGAAATATAGAAATTGGTTTCAAAATTGCAAATTCTTTTCTGAACTGCCTTGTAAGCATATCTGCATTGTTTTGGACTGAACAGATCTTAAAACATTTTTCAGAATATGTTTTTGAGTTTAAGAGAAACTTTTGTTTGACATCTTATGACATGATCTTGTGATACCTGGTACTCATTTGAGGGGGAGATATATAAGGCTGTTAGATATCTAGTTATTCATCTATATTTTGGTATTTCATCTTGTATTTGCCTCTCATTTTATAAAAGTTCAAATTTTATAAATTGCATCTCTCTTTTGATGAGGGAGAGAGCCATTTAAGGGAATATCTTTACCCTACGATCTTAGAAGACATTTTATGAATGCTAGATGTGTTTTAGGTTGAAAATTTGGCCCAATTTTTAGGAAATTAACGTTAATAATCGATTACCAAAGGGTCATAATCGATTATCTTGGCCTAAAAAAATTAGATTTTGACAATTTTGAACACAAATAATCGATTATTTAAAGTAATAATCGATTATCAGCGTAAAAAAAACTTTTTTTAAAAAAAAAAATTCTTTTTGGTTTGTTTTATCAAAGGGGATTATTACATTTAGGGGGAGTACTTTTAAAGGACTTAAATCCTTTTTAAGTTACTTATTTTATGAGGAGCATAAACTTTAGATGATTTTTTTTTGAAAAAAAGGGGTGAAGTTTTGATTGAGAACTTTTTTTATAACTGGGTAGATATGAGTCTTGTCCAAAAGCTAACTTTGATCAAATTTATGAGTGGCAGCAAGCTCATGAAGATTATATGGTTGATCAATTTCTTGACATTGATGTTCATCTAGGAAATATTGAAAATCATCTAAACCTTCAATCACCCGAGAGATCCCAAGTCCTGAATTTTAGAATTAGGATTTTTTTTGTCTAAGTGCCTTTGTTGATTGGTTGTTATTCTTATCTCTATGTTATATTTCTGTCTTTTATGTTTCTCCTTATGGTGTCTATGTAATCCTTTCTTTTATGAATAACATGATCTCTTGTTTTATGCATACATTGTTTAATTGAGGGGGAGATCATATTTAGGGGGAGATCATATTTAGGGGGAGCTTTTTAATTTAATCTTTTTGATTATGATCAAAAAGGGGGAGATTAGAAATATTAATATTATAGGGGAGAAGAAATAATATTTTTCAAGTGTACAAGTACTGCTAACTCTGTGGCTGTTTTTAGTTTGTATGTATTGCAGGTAAAACTGAGTTGCTTTTAAAAGAAGATTTTTTTATCATCATCAAAAAGGGGGAGATTGTTACCAATAAGGGAGTATTGGTAAAACCTGAAGACAAGTTTTAATGATGTTGCAAATTGTAATTCTTGATTGTAATAGGAGAATACTTAAAAAGCAACTTGTAGATTTTGAATGTAGTAGGAAAATGATAAACTTTGTAATTCCTACTTGTATAATCGATTATAATTAAGGTATAATCGATTATCAGATGTTTTTCAACTAAAATAATCGATTATCATGAAGCAATAATCGATTATCACAAGTCACACTTGAATAATCGATTATCACTTCAAATAATCGATTATCACTTTTTGAAATTTCTATAACGGACTTGAATAATCGATTATCACTTACAATAATCGATTATTCATGGCAGTTGGGAGCTGAACTTTGGCATTCAGTGTGCTTGGCTATATAATTGGTGTTTGAGAGCTTCAGAAAACAACTTTGAGTAAACTGAGAAAGCTTAGAACACTGAGTAGTCAGAGGAAAGTTCTTGAGAGCTTTTTGTTTACGTTGTTCCCTTGCCTGGTCTTGTGTAAGGAGAGGCTTACGTATCGTGTGTCGATAGTCGAAGCGGACTCTCTTCAAGTTGGCAAGGTTCTCTGCCTGGTCTTGTGAAAGGAGAAGCTCGTGAATCGTTTGTCGATTGCCAGAGCAGTTCTCTTCAAGTTGGTAGAGTGGTTCTTTTCATTCTATTTTTGTATTCTTCATTGTAATCTGTTAAACTATTTTTAGTGGAACTGTTAATCACTCTTTGTAGTGATTAACGACTGGACGTAGATTCTGTTGAATCGAACCAGTATAAAAATCCTTGTGTGTTTTTCTTATGCCCTATACTCATTTTATATTACGTATATAAACTACTCGTTAAATTTTCTGAAAGAAAATTATTTTTGTAACAAGGACCAATATGTTTTTAATCGTGATCGAATACGCTTTCTGCTCTCTGAGATATTTATTCCGCTGCGTTAAACTTTGCGAAAATTATCCCCTCCGATACCGTCAACTTTTACCCAACTTCATAGTATAATCATCAATAATAACTAGACCACTTAAAAACTCAGTCCTAGTTGGTCCAAAATATACAAGTGTATTAAGAGGTCTTTGTTCAAATACCACACTTATACTTTTGATAGAGTTTTTGACTTGCTTGTCTTTAATAGATGACTCATAGAGAAGATAGCCTATTATGAGACTTTTTTAACTTAGCATTGCAAGAAATCTTAAACTTGCATAGGCACATTTCCTGTGTCATTGACAATAATATTCTTTATGATCACAATAATATTCTTTACGACAATAATATTAAAAACATCACAATCATTGTCACAATTGTTTATACTTAATAGGTTGTGTTTTTAGACCATATACAAAACAACATTACTAAATAAAGAAGGTTTCATATTTACCTTATTAGTGCCAATAATCTTTCCAGATTGCATCCTCCAAAGATTATCTTGTCTCTTTTATTTATTTGAAGATATTATCTTGTCTCTTTTATTTATTTGAAGATATTGAAATGTACACCTTTCTTTCGTAATGTGTTGTAAGTACTAGAACATCGATCTTCCTTGTTGAATTGAGTATACTTATCAGAAAAATTATTTGTATTTTAGGTATCCATATTTCTTTTAATCCTTTACGATTAATTTTGCTATAGAGTATTCTTAATTTTGGAGAGTTTTAATTTGATTTTTAATTAATTTTAAAGGTCTTCGTTTTTATATACAGATTGACCATTTTCAATAAATTATTAACCTTAATTTATTATGTTTTATATAAGGTATTCTAATACTAATATGACTGTAATGAGTAAAACATAAAAGTGAAGTTATTATTCATTTTAGGAAGATTTTTGGTAAGCGTTAGTTTGATTTTTTTATTAAATATATATTCGAACGAAATTATATATACACTTAATTTAGTTTAATCATAACATACTTTTTTTAAAATTAAAATAAATAATTTTTTATAATTAGGTTTGGACTGTTTTTAAAGTTTTATTAAAATAAATATATTATTTTATCTTATCTTATTTTATATTATATTATATTATAATATTATATCTTAAAAAGTAGTTTAAATATTTATTCCCTAAAATTATGAAATAATTTGTTTCCAAGTATTTTCCAGTAATTTTATTAAAAACATTATTGTATTAATTAGTATAAGGTTAAAAGATTCAAAAAATATTTCATACATTATGAAATGAATGTATAATATGTAATAATCAGTTTGGAATATTAAATCGGAAAATATTAAATAATTATTTAATGCTATTTAATAAAATTATTAGTATCATACGTTATATTTGTAAAATAATATAATTACGTATATTATATTTAAATAATGCAATAAAAGAAACGATAGTGTTTAATTTATTGACTTAAATAATCAATTGGTCTTAATTTTTGTCAAGATATTTTGAAGTGATCCTTCAAAAATTTTTTTCAATTAAATCTTCATGTTTTGAAAAATTTATATAATTTGATATTCTTTTGTTAATTTTATATTAACAAGTTAAATATACATTTCGTTCATAGTTCTTTTGGTTTTTAATTTTTTTTAACGTTTATATTTTTTCTCTTCAAATTAGATTAAATTTATTTTTTATATAAATAATATATTAATATATTTATTAAAATTCATATTTTTATTAAATATTTATAAAATTATTTTTAAACCAACTCTAGAATATATTTATTAATTTTATAATCAAATTACAATTTCTAGGAATTTTACTATTAGATTAATATTTGACTTTTGCTGCCTGTATTTCTAGTGATAGTTTAATTTTTGTCCTACTTATTATTAATAAACATATGTCTAGTTATAAAAAAAGAACTAAAAAAAAGTATTCACACATATTAAATACTTTACAATATCATGTGTTGTAATTTTTTATTTTTGTAAACAATTTTTTAAATTAATATTTGAAATAGTAAATGAATGAGTATGAATACCACTACTACTATAAGAAAATCATCAAATAACAATCAAAGACAACAAATAATTAATCATTACTAACTTAAACACTAATCTATAAACTAAAAATTATTAGTCTCTAAAATAGTCACTATTATTAATAAAAATTTATAAATAATAATCGATTAAATTCTAAATTGGCCACTAACCTTAATTATCAAGATTTTCGTTATCAAAGAAAGAAATTAGTGTCTAAATTATTATAATAAATTTTTTTAGTGTACAAATATATATATACTACTTTGATGAGAATGAGAGAAGAGAAAATTTTCACACTCTTTAAATATTAATATTAGGATTAAAATGAATTTTACTTTAAAAGATTAAAATTGAATAGGTAAATTGACACCTTCTCACCTCTTGTTATCGCTAGTTTAAGACATTGAATTGTGCTTTAATACTATTATTTATTATATTTCTTAAATATTTATTATATTTATTAAGCCTTATCTCCTCGATGTGGTCCTAATTAAAAATATTGTGTAGTGTTTTATTACCGTTTTTGTTTTTATTATAGTTATTAATGCAATACCATAATTACTAACTATGGTATGAATTAATATTTTGAGCACTTCAAGAAGTATTGAATATACCTTAACCAGTCATAAAGCTTCATTGTCCTTTTGTTAAGGTTTGTAGTATAAGAGAACAGAAGCTTAACGTTCATTCCTGCATCAAATTTCCTTCTATTCTGCAAAAATAAGAATGGTGGTGAAGGTGTATGGCCCAGACTATGGAAGCACTAAGGGAGTGATAGTGTGTCTGATTGAGAAGGAAGTTGAGTTTGAAACTGTGCATGTTGATGGCTTTAAGGGAGAACACAAACAGCCTGAATATCTCAAGTTGCAGGTTCTTTTTCTTTCCTTCTTTATGGAATTTTAGCCATTCTATATGTCAGATCTCATTGCTTGTTTGTTCTTGTTTGCAGCCCTTTGGACTGATGCCTGTTGTTCAAGATGGGGATTATGTTCTTTATGGTTTCTCCCTTTATCCTTTTTCTTATTTTATTTACGAGTAATAGTATCTTGACATACTTTTACATTCATTTAATACAGAAAAATGATAATTTGACACACATAAATTTTTACATTCATTTATCAGTATCATTTTTTACTTTTCACTTTATTCTTGTTCAAGTCTCACATCGACTAGAGATAAGGTCAAATTATAATATATAAGTGAAGTGCAAACATTATCATACAAGCTGATTTTGTGGGATTGAGTTAGGTTTAAAGTCTCCCTTCTTAACATTTTATCTTTGTACTATATGTCAAATGAATGTAAAAGTGTGTTATGATAGCGCTAGTAATAATATTTTTTCTTTATTTATGCATGGATTTAATGTAACATAAGTGATTGTGCAGAATCACGGGCAATACTGAGGTATTATGCAGAAAAGTACAAAAATCAAGGGACGAATTTGTTGGGAAAGACAATGGAAGAGAGAGGGCTTGTGGAACAATGGCTTGAAGTTGAAGGGCATAACTATACTCCACCGATCTACAACTTGATCAAAATGTACTTTGCTACTGAACTAAATGGTGAACCAATAGACCCAAAGGCCATTAAAGAGAATGAGGAAAAGCTCGAAAAAGTGCTTGACATCTATGAAAAGAGGCTATCAGAGACAAAGTACTTAGCAGGGGATTTCTTCAGTCTTGCTGATCTTAACCATCTTCAATTTACTTCTTATTTGGTCAATGAAATGGAAAGAGGGTTTATGGTTAGAGAAAGGAAGAATGTTAGTCGTTGGTGGGATGATATTAGCAGCAGACCCTCTTGGAAGAAGATTCTTCAGTCCTACAAAAATGTTTATGATGTGCTTAAGGAGATGAAAGGAATAGCGTCTTAGCTTTTCTTTCACCTCTCCGAATAAAATGTTTCCTTTTCTTTGTAGTAGTTCTTGACCATATGATAAGAGTTTGGTGTTAAGATGTGAATCAAAGCTATGTAAAAGGCTTTCATGGTCAAAATAAAATGCCATTTTATGAGTTTATTATGTTTCGCCAATTGATCCAATTATGGTAAAATCAAAAGGATGAATTTGGTTAAATTAAAAAACAAAGTGTTTTTACATAATAAAAATCATACTATAAAAAAATTGCTTTAAAAGTCCACTCCTACAGTGAAGAATGAGCATCAAAGTGATTTGGGCTGCACATTACACAACCATATTATTATTGCCCAACATAGTACTACAACACAAAGCAAAATCAAACCATTTTTTCTCTCTGAAAATAGTTTCTTCCGCACATGGAAAACTTCTTTCTTTGCCACTTCTAGTTGTTGCCTAGTCTCATCACCACACTCCTCTTCTACGTCCTCCTCTACATCTACCCGTTTAAAAATTGTGCACGATTTGGATTTCTACAAAATCAGAGACAATTTCAATTACTTTTAATATATAAAAAAAAAAACACAAACTTCCAATCAGAAGATCTCCAATAGCTTCATCCATAGTGTAAATCATGAGATGAAAATGCCACGATTGAAGCTGACGTACTCCATTACTATCCTCACGATGTTGTGCCCTGATGAATCCTTTCTCTAAGTTAATTAAGATTCTATCTTAGAAAAAAAAAAAATGTTTG
Source organism: Vigna mungo (assembly GCA_036885675.1). Classification (NCBI taxonomy): domain Eukaryota; kingdom Viridiplantae; phylum Streptophyta; class Magnoliopsida; order Fabales; family Fabaceae; genus Vigna; species Vigna mungo. Next base: position 27,789,582 of record CP144698.1, read on the forward strand.
CATCCAAATAAAACATGTGTATATTCCACTTAGTCAAGTGAATAGGTGACATGTTGAGTTATACGATGTTGGCCGTGTAAAAAAAAGGATTTATAACGTCATTTATGATGAGAACTAGAAGTGAATATTTATAAATTACGGGAACTAAAAAAAATTAACACTAATTTAAGAAGATGAAAAAAACTCGATCAAAGCAAGAGAAAAAAAACCTTTACATTTTACTGAGCACTGTATAGAGATGGCATTCTGTTGTGGCTGATGCCCACTTCCGTTCAGAGAAAAATAAATAAAACAATAATTTCGGAGTCCACTCAATTCCGAGAAACGAGTGTGTGCAACCAACATGAGTCCATAGAAGTTTTCCCTTTGAATAATCATGATCACTTTAATTTTTTGCATTATTATTTTTCATTTTAAAAATCCACTAAATAAGGTTAAAACTATTTTTAAGGATACTTGAAATCATGCAATATATATAGTATATGCTTGAGCTGGTTTGATATGAATCTATGACCACACAAGGACAAGGAATGGAATGTCTGAGAACATAGCCACACAATTCAATACCAATCGTCGAGTGAAATTCACCATTTTTACTTAAAAATCTGTACTAAAACGAAAAACAAAGACGCCATGCGACTTCCAGTGTGGATTTCCAATACCTATAACATATTCTGTACGTACAAAAATCTCCAGAAACAGCTCTCTATAAGGGTATCCTTAAACATAAAGCTTTCACTATAATAGAACTTTACAATTTTGCCGCTTGTTACCGCAGTGTCATAAGCTGGAACGTGCTTACCAATGATACAAATTGTTCAATCAATGCCCAAACTTGAATAAGGTTCAATTCCACCCTGACAAGGAAGATAAATGAAAAAAGGAAAAATTTGCAACATAAATCTACTTTTGGCACCATTTCATCCCATACAAAAGTAAAACTTCTAGCTTAACAGAAATTTTGTTTGACAAAAGTGAAAAGGCTAACATGCTAAACTATTATTAGAAATCAATTCTAACCACCGACATGCGATTATCAATACAATCTAGTGATGAACAGGAAGAGCCAAAGCTATAAAACAATGATTTTTTTATTAATTTATATGAAAAAATATACTATACGTACGCAAGGATGCATGTGCATGAGTATTGAGGATGGTCTCGTTTTCTCTACCATGAATAAGAAATAACCAACTAAACTTATTTTACAGAAATATACTACTCACTGAGCAATCATCATGAACTCGCCAAACAGTCTCGCCCAGAAGGTTTGCCACCGACAGGACAGTTAATTGGGGGAAATAGTTTTGTTCTGCCACTGGAATTGTGTTAGTTATGATAACTTCTTGAAACAAACCGCTTGATAACCTCTCTATAGCAGGAGGACTGCACAGACAAGAACGATGCATAAATCATGAGTAAAACAGCCTTATATCAAGGGATATAATTGTACATTTATGCTAATAACCATCATTGCAATACATACTTCATATATCCATTAATGACAGGCCAGAGGAAAAGAGAACAAACGTTGGAAATCTTTTCTATCTCTATAAATACAAATAATTTTCTATCCACAAGAAAAGTGAGGCTCCCACACCATATAAGAGGCAAAAAGGCTTTTACAGTTTTCAAATCTACCCAGACACCCACTTATGCTAAAGGAAAAGAAAAGGTGTGTATAGCGCCAAAATATAAAGAAAAATCATTAGGAAGTTGAATGAGTATTGCAACTTCCTTAGGAGAACAAGTAATCCCTGTTTCTACCATCCATTTTTTTTTTTGATAAAATATAGGCCTCGTTGGACAAGAGAAAGCTGATTGAGGTTGTCACCTCCACCCAAGAAGTACCCACATACTTAAAGATTTCTAGGCCGCTTAGATCAGTTAATCATCAAATGAGAAACCAACAGTGTAATACTTCCTGGCTTTCAAATTCAAAGGAAATACACAATGCAAATTGCATAAGACGAAACAGAAACAGCAAAAAAAGTAGTACATGATAGGCACCCCCATAATAGAATAAATAGTTTGTAAGTTGGGGCTGGGAAAATTGGAAAAGTAAGGAATGTTACCTCATAAGAAAGGGATTGACTGGGAGATTTTATCCTATGAGGGGAAACTCAGATTGTTTTCTTTTGGGTTAATAGAAGAAACTTCTTTTTCTACAACTCTAATCACATTTCCATTAGTACATAGGTTTTTTTGTATGTAGGGGATTTTTAAAACAGCTTGCGTCCATTGGTTTCTTTTCCCATGTATTTGCTAAAATAATGAAACAAAAAACTCAATCAAAACCTAAAGGAAAACAATCTGTTGATAATTGGCCCTTGTTGCAGATTCACCACAAAATGTCACCATAGAAGTGTTTTGCAACAAACCTGAAGTAAATAACTGATTTATATAGCAGCCATTATACCTGAAAACAGCATGCGTGGTGCATGCGTAGACTTCCCTTGCCCCTTCTTGATGCAACAGAGCTGCCCCTTTGGCAATAGTCCCTACAAGACAGCCAAATTTTATTGAGAACAATTGATAAGACAAACAAGTCATACTGCTGAATAAAAAGAATACATAAATAAACAAAACACTTAGAAGTGTAAGCTATCCCTACACAAAATTTCAGCTAAAACTAATCACCACGAAAGAATAGAATGGTATGCATGATACCAAGGAGCTAACTCATTGAAGTTTATGCTGCTAGATACAGAGCTAGTAATAACTTTCCATGTCTAACATGCCCGCTCAAACTAAAGCCTATTACACTCAAAACTCTGGACAAGGAACAGACCTAGAAAATATATCATGTTATAATCTAATTAAATGTGAAGATAGAAGCATTGATGCCAATGTCACGGAATGACAAAGAAAAAAGGATGTCACAACATCAAATACAACTCAATTTGGATTCTCTCGCTTTAACTCCACCCATGATAATGGCATTTTAGAAGAGAGGTAGCACAGATTCAACATTCTGAATAGAATTTCAATGTTTTGTAAATCTGTACTAAATTCACAAGATTAAGTTAGAGTATAAAAATTCAAGTACTCAATGATTGAAGTTACCTCCACAATTCTCTACAAGCATTTATTTTCACCAAAAAAACTACTACCAAGACAAGGGGAAGTACAAATAAGGGCTCAAACAATTCATAATACAGTAAATAACTAATTAAAATGACAATTCAATTCAAGTTTTTTATTAATTCCTAAGTAACAAATTCATGATTTTCACATATGCACCACTATGACAACCCAATGCAACATCAAAAGTTATTAACATCTACTCTAAATAATGTCCTCCAACAAGACAGCTCTGAACTCTAAATTCAATCATATTTCTTTCATTGTCCAAAGTAAAGCATACCAAGTAATTATCAGAAGGTAAGGACTAACACTTCACTTAACTATGCAAATAAAATAAAAAATCTCATTGTTACGTTCTTTCTGCTTGAACTAATTTTTATAGAGAATAATTCAAAATAGTTTCCAAAATAGCAGGCTAAACACATACATCAATTCCTATCCTTTTGGGAGAAAGGTTATGTTCATACATCTACCACCAAAATGTTCGAAACAGCAATAATTACAAAGGGTTCAAAACAACAATAATTCCTTCCTCGTCTTTCACCAACTTGTTTAGTGAGAGAAAGATAGCAGAGGGAAACCTTTGTTTTAAACACAAAGATATAAAGAAAATATTAGGAAGCCGAAAATAATGTTAATATAAACAAGAATACCCACTATATTTCTTCATTTGTGTACTAAAACTAAAAGAAAAAAAAAAACAAAACAAAGTAAAAAGAAACTGTATCTGCATAAAACATACTGAAAATCAATAGCAGAAGACATCCAACTTTACTATTCTCAAACTAAAAATCATCTTTATTGAAGCTAAAATGAAGATTTTGTTGGTGTCTATAGTTACTTTGGGTACTAGACAACAGAAGTTCACACCATTTACCACGAAAAATAAGAAGATTAATCCATTTTACTTGGAAAAAAACATAAATAGGAGAGAAAAAGGGAGGAAAAAGAGATTCCACAAGTATTGGGAACAAATCAAAGTGATTATAAGGATCAGAGACAAACTATCATCATCCACACCAGTAAATAAAGAGTTTGACTGACTTACCAGCAGTATCAATCATGTCATCTACCATAACTGCTACCTTTCCCCTTACATCACCTATCAAATTCATCACCTGCAAGATGAGATTCAACCAATCACAAGACAAATCCTAGAAGGTGCTTTAGTTTAGAACTGTTAGAAAATTTACCCTATTTATCATGATTATATTATGTCTAGGGTTACCTTATTTATCATGATTATATTGTGTCTAAGGTTACTTTATTTATCATGATTATATTATGTTTAGGTTTACTTTATTTATCATGTATTTTGTATTACAATTTTCTTATATATAGAATGAGAGTGGAAGGGATCTTTCAAGCCCTCTAGAATTATTTTATAGTTTATAAACTGTGATTTATCATCAATTGTAAGGGAATAATATTGGTCATTGGTCACCCATCAAAGGTCTTAGGTGTTATTTTAAAACTCAAACTTGTCTGGTAACTGATTTGGATCTTGCCACAAGTTCTGACTGGATTGAACTGTCCCAAAATGCTCAATCTGGGAAGCCCAGGACAAACCCAAGAATCGGACTCGATTCAGGTTATTAAAAACCAACTGTCTACAAATTGGTATATATATATATATATATATATATATATATATATATGTGTGTGTGTGTTGGAAGTCCCACATCGACTAGAGATAAGACCAATTCAGTATATATAAGTGGGTGCAAATCTTACCCTACAAGCCAGTTTTGTGAGGTTGAGTTAGGCTTAAAGTCCATTTCTAACATGGTATCAGAACTATCGTTAAAAGAGCTTATCCTAGCGATAATTGTTGTTTGTTAAGCATATTGTTCCACCCGCTATCTGAGGGAAATGCAAACCGTTTCCAAAAAATTCATATACAAACTGAAAATGCTTCAGAGTGAAAATGAAGGAATGTCTATATTACCTGAATTGAATCAAATACAACTCAATGGGATTTGTAGGTTCATTGATTGGGACTTAACAGGAGGAGTTTTACATTTCCAATAATTGTGAATAAAAATAAAATAAATTTAAATATTTGTGGAAACATATCAATTGGTAGAAACCTTGATGATGAAAAGGATGTTGTATATGAAGTGTGCACATATTTTTCTCATACTTGATATTTACAAGGATGGTGCAATTCAAAATATCTAGAGTTATATGTTTGTGTGCGTGGGTGTAAGAACTGAATTATTTTATACAACTATTATGTCATTTAGTTCAAACATTGGCCAAACTAATTATATATTGTCCAGGACCAGATGTTAAATAACAAAGATATAAATCATTTTACAAGTGGAAAACAACCAAGACTCTTATTTCATGCTGTTAGAATAAGTATTAAAAGCTGGGTAGAAAGTAATGTGTTGGGAACCACTTCGTGTTGTACCTATGAGTTGTATCTAGTTTCGCACCTAAGTGTCTAGTCTAGTGCAGTCTTTTGATTTATCATTTTCTCATTATCAAGCCCTCCAAAGATATATTTTCTGCTTTTTTAATCTTAAGTCATGCTAAAAATTCTAAATTTGTGTATCATAACTAAATTTGAATTATCTGAATTCTGTATATTTCAAGCTATCAAGAGCCTTATTTTGAGTCATTGAATCTGAACCCTTTCAGTAAAGATATCTAAACTCCAACTTACAAAGAATCATACCTCCGCAACATTATGCCCATGACGCCTTTTATCAACAATAGCTAAGGGAGCATCAGATAATTTTTTGGCAAAAGCACGTGCTCTGGCAACGCCACCAACATCTGGTGAGACAACTACCAAATCGTCTGAACAGATAGTTTTGCTGGCAAGGTAATCAAGTATGACAGGCTGGCAGTGGCACAAAAGAACATATGATTAACCAATGACCTAATTACATTAACAGTTTCAAGGTAAGAACTTCAGGTTAATCCATGAGTATTAAAATCCAATGCAAAGTGTTAGATCTCAAATTTTGCAGAAAATGACAGGTACCAATTTGAATACTATATATTTTTCCCTAGAATAGTCTAACACAGTACTACATGAAATCCTCCAAGAACATTAATTTAGAACCCAACCATTAAGAAACCCACTTTCTAACCATCCAAGCAAAGACTTCAACGTACATTTTGCAGTTAAACATGTATTTCATGGACAAACTGAAAAGCAGCACAGACAAAATACTTCTCATTATTGCCACTTATCACAAACACATTACAATTAAACATTGGCATTAGGATAACAATTTGTTTAATTTAACCTGCCCAACACATGGCACAATAAAATGCATGAAAGGGTCTCCATTCCAAAATTTACGAAGAACAGCAAATAACTAGAAGATACTAAGGGATGGCTCAAAGGTTTATTAACAAGAGAACAAAGTGATGCAAGTAACCAGAGCCCATGTGTGATTGAACGGAGAAAAAAAAATTAGAAGATTTCTATACATAAAAAAAAAATAAAAAATAAAAAACAAGATTTCAAGTTTCTTTATGACAAACTTAAATTATCATAAATTATAAACAATAAAATTGGCATGCCACCAGAAGGGTATTATTTTAGTCCAGAATTGAGATGCACCAATAAAACAATATTGAACTGACTATCAAATATACAGAATATCCAAGGAATGTTTGTTTGAGTTTAATAGATTAAAAAAAGTTATTCTTCGAAGCCATTATATGGTAATGACATAATAGCTCGTTACCTGTCCATATACATGATCAACTGGAATATCAAAATAACCCATGGACTGCCCAGAATGAAGATCACAAGCAAGTACACGATTTGCACCCGCTTCTGTAATTAAATTTGCTACAAGCTTTGCAGCAATGGATTCACGCCCTTGAGTCTGAAACAGTAGATGAAAAGCATCTTACACCAAAATTGAATTTGGAAGTTTGATATTTTCAGTTAATGGTGAACCTCCATTTTAACAATTTTTCTATAGCACTATACAAGTAAAACCAAGTAACATCCTTTCAACCAAACTAAAATGCACAGATACACCAAATGACTAATATCTTCATGTTAAAAGCATGTTTGATACGTATACTCATGATATGGCTCTCGAAGAATTTTCGTAAATTTTGTTCTTTTTTTCTTAAAAAACAATTGCTGGTGTATATATTCACCAAGTGGTCCTCCAATGAACTACATATGTAACAAGATTGGAGCATATATGATCCAGCTTGAGAGGGACTGGTAGAATCTTGTAGAATCTGATAGATATAGTAACTGATGAAATTACCTTTCTATCAGCTCTAGCATATCCAAAATATGGAATGACAGCAGTAATATTTTTTGCTGAAGCTCTCCTGCAAGCATCAATCATTATGAGAAGCTCCATAAGATTCTCATTTGCAGGAGGACATGTGGGCTGCACAAGAAACACATCACACCCCCTGACACTCTCTTGGAGCTGAACATATATCTCGCCATCAGCAAAACGCTTTATCTTAATTTTTCCAAGCTCCAGACCCAGGTAGCACGCAATTTCCTACTTAAATTCATGGAAATCAAACATTTCAGTAAATTATTAAAGAATAACATGCGTGTAACATAAGACTTCAAATTAGTACATAAAACTACATGCATTCATTTCTAACCACACCGATTGTTTCCATCTTACATAAAATAAAATAAATAAATAGAGAACGAAAGGAAATGGAAAAAAATAGAGTGGTGTTAGTTAATGGCACATTTACTTGGTTTTTTTTTTCATTTTGTGTTTTCACTTTTTAATAACGAAACTGTCACTTTGTTTTTAAAACTCCTATTTTAATTATTAGCACAAGAAGCAAAAAAAGACAAAACAAAAGGTAGTTTCCAACGTTTATTGTACAAATCTTTAAAATCTGGATGCACATTAAAAACAAGGAAACGGTTTTGTAATCAAATTGCGAAAACAACTAAATCTTAGAAACATAAAACAAGGTGATCTCTCGTAATCATAAAAAAAAAATATCAAATGAAAAAAAAAATTACTCACTCTAAGCTAGAGATTTCATTTCAATGAAATACAATGCTAATCAGAATTACAGAGTAGATTACTCTTAAAACGTTAAAACAAAATTACTCATTAGTTTGTGCAAAAAACTCCATACCCAACTGAAGTTTATTTTTGTTTTTTCATTTCAATACAGTGTCAGTGTAAAAATTTTAAGTACTACAACTACTACACAAAAAAGACATTGATTTATTGATATGAGTACATGACTCAATGACTGTGTACAAAAAACTTCAGCTAACTTTAGATTGACAAAAATGAACAGAACAAAGGATAACGAAATGACATTGGCAGGAACAGTTTAACAGTCCAACATAAAATGGAATGATATGAAACCTATCTATTGTTGTTAAAATGTAATGTTATTCTATTATTATGTCTTTTGTACGTACCCAGCTTTAGGGGTAGTGTTTAAGGTAAGGGTCTTGCCTTATTATGTAACTCCTATATATACATCAATGAAAAGCACAATAGTGTAGGTTGAATTCATTGTTTTTCTGCCATGTTATTTATTCAAGTAATATTGACTGGTATCTATTCTATTTTCATCTCCGTCTCAGTCATCCAATACCTATTTTTGTGGTTCGCTGCAGGTATTCTCCTTCACAGGAAATTTTGTTCGAGACAAAATTATGTATTAAATATGTGGGCATGCAATACCGCTATCTATTGCCCAATTTGGCAGGCTGGGACTAAATCAAGTTATTATTTACTAATCTCTTCATGTTTCATTGGTATATCAAGCTCAGAACACAGGTCATGAAAGTAAAATTTTTCCTCATGTCATAAAACCAAGCAGACAAATCATGGTTTTATTGTCTCGTAAAGTGTTCACATAAAGTCAACTACTAAACAAACACATGTTTACTCCTAACCAATTGATTTTATTCACTTCCCAAACAAACTTGTATACAATTCCTTATGATCTTTGGTGTGACACCGCGGTAACCTATTCTCTTTTATTGAAAACTTTTATCACATGGACTACCAAAGTATAACTCTAATTCTAATTACTCTTACACTTCATTTGAATAAACTTATCCATAAACACTTATAAGAAAAGAAAATAGAGACAAGACGAATTGAGTTTCTCCTAAATGTTCAAACAACTTCTGTATTTTGACTTTTACAAAAGTTCTCTCGTCTAACTTATCTAAGAGTTGAGGTATCAACTTATGAAAGAAGTTTAATTCATTTTATATTCTTAATTTTACGATCTCATAAGTTTTCGTGAAAAAGTTATCTAAACAAAGCTTCATTCTGATCGCTTATCAACACTTAAAATACCTACCGATCGGCATTAAAGTCTCCTACATGAACTCTAATTTCTCTTCATCATTTCATTTCCTACATATTCGAACTCTAGTTTTCCTACTCCAGATGTCCAAAAACAAAACTAATCGTTCAGGAAAAAGCACGACCTGAGAAAGCGCGGGATTGGCGGTGCCGGAGAATATTCTCAGACGCGTGTCGCTCCGGTGAACCAAATCACGAATCCGCGCGTTCGGCGCCACGACGTAGCTCGGAATCGCGTTTCCGCTGACGACGAACTCGCTGGCGCTCGGCCTCCCGTTCTCCAATTGCACTGCTTCTATCGCCTTGCAGCGCTGAAGAAACGCGCGTTCCGTTAAACAGTTCCGTAAATAGAGCGAAGAAAACGAGAGAAAAGGAAGCAGGTTCACTTACGACGGCGTTTCGGAGCGAGACGCGAGAGGTTTGGAAGAAGCGAGAAGTGGTGATCGGAGCGAACGAAGAGGAAGAAGTGGGAGCGGAGTGAAGTTGCAGAGTGGACATGGCGTTTCGAAACCTTTGAACACGATGATATTTTCAGATAGCGTGGCTATCTTTATATTTCCTTTTCTTCATTTCTGTCTTTTATAATATATTGTTAATTACAAAATGATACTAATTATTTCTATTTTTAAAGAATTATTTAGAAAAAGTAGAAAATTTTGCAGCTTCTCTTGATCTGAAAATAAATAAAACAATAATATAATATTGTTAAATCAAGAACAAAGTTTATAAATAGCATAAAAAATAAAACTAAATAAGTTTTTTGTCTTCAAAATGTTCTATAAATTTGTATTTTATTTTTTAATTAAATTACATAATATTTTGTCCTTGCATTTCATAAAAGTCAACATATATTATAGTATAATATCTATGTACTGTTTATTAGAAAAAAAAATTACATTATTTTTATGCAATATTAAAATAAAATAAGTATATAGTTTATTTTAATAATTAAACACAATTCTTTTAAATAATTTAGAAACAAAAAGATATATCTAATCATAAAAAATAATATCCTTAATTTGATAAATTAATCTAAATTTTGTGAACACAACAAGAAGTAAGATGTTCTGTGAGATTTAGTATTTAGAAATCTGTTATTGAATTCTAAAAGACAATACAAAATAAAAAGTCTCACTTTCACGCACGAAACATGATTTTGGCTTCACCTCCTAAAGATCGGGTCAGTGACAAATCTGACTTATTAAAAGAAAAAACACCTTCCCATTTAACAGAAAATCAAAAACAAATATCTACTCACAAATTTAAATAATCAATTAGTTGTTAAATATTTATTGGCTATAACTTACAACATTAATTTCATAAAACGAGGACAGGATAATGCCTTAGGCTTTTTTATATACGATCAAACGTACTTTCTAGCTGCACATATATTCTAATAAGATTTCTGGAACAAGCTTTCAAGAATGTATGAAATATATTCTGAAACAAAAGTTTTCTTAACGGAATTTCTATAATAAGTTTTCTAAAACATTAAATACTTTTTAGAAGACTTAAATACTTGTTTGGTTTCCATTTTTGTCAATTTTGCTCAATATAAAATTTATTTTTTCTGAATATTTAATATGTTCTCAAATTTTATAATTTATTTTTTATTTAGTCATTTTTTATGACGTTATCTAAATTGTTAACGACAGATTGTACACATTGATAATGTTTGAATGAATTATTGTTTACCTCTTGCGGGTGTTGCACTCGTGATAGTGGTGGAATTTGATGTGTCATGATGATTGAGGAACGTAGCTGTTCTGGTGGTGGCTCTAATGATTGTTGACAACGTGGTTCGGTGCTCGCGGTGAGTTGCATCCAAGTTGCATTCATGAGGTGGTTCATCTTGTGAAGCTCATGATTTAGGGTTTTGTGATTTAGGGTTCAATAGTTGAATTGTTGCTTGCGTTGTTGTCACGTTTTGTTGGTGGTTCATTCTTATTTTCGTTTCATGGTGTTTCAATTTTAGATCATGATTTGCGAGGGTTTCAAGTGGATGGATTTGCATTTTGCGTTGAAGGCTTACAGGTGTAGGAGATAACATGAAGACACAGGTGGTGCAAGGTGGTTCGTGGTTCCTCTTGGTTGGTACTGTAACACCCCGGCAACTTACAGGGAATATTGACTATTCCCACACATCAACACGAGGCTTTCCAGTGTGCTTTGTCCTCACTCGCACACTTTCCGGAAAAACTTCCCAGAAGGTCACCCATCCCAAGTTACTCCTGGCTGAGTTCTTATGGGTTAGGCTACCGAAAAGCAAATGTATTTGTTAATATGAGTTGCCAAATCAATTCCTTTAAGTTATCTTTCAACTGTATAGTCTCATACCTATACAGTCTCCAGATCCCTCTCATTCCGGTGTATGTTCGATTCGTCCATGTGCCCCTTCCACTCGAAGCTTGCCAGGAGCCGCACTCTCCGCCCTCGTCAGTGCCCGGGCGGCACAGGTGCTGCACTTGTAATGATGGTGGAATCTGATGCATCATGATGGTGGATAAAGGAAGTTACTTCGGTAGTGACTCCAGTGGTGATTGAGACATAGTTCGATGACAGCGTAAACAACTTTCATTGTGCAGGACAATCACATAAGTAATATTCCAACAACTCATTCAAACATTGCCAACATATACCGTTTGAAGTTAACAATTTAAACATCATAAAAAAGATCAAATTGAATATAAATTACAAAATTTGATATTAACTGAAAAAATAAAAAAGTCTCACATTCAATAAAATTAACAAAAATAAAAACCATAAAAATATTAAAGTTATAGGAGAACATGTGAGATACATTTCAAAATAGAATTTTCAAAAAAAAGCAGGCACAGCATAATACTTCTTACATAAACAAAAATTAATATAAAAATATTTTTTTAAAAATTTTATTAATTTGATCCTCAAATTTTTATACTTTATAAATAAAATTTCGTACTCCAAAGTATTTTTAGAGATCCGTTAGTAATAAGATTTTCAATATACGTTTTCCTAATTGAACTTTCTAAAATAAGCTCCAAACAGGAAAGACAATAACTATTTTACCCTTCACGACGACAACAACAGTAACATGATACAACAAGAAATGATATTTTAATCTTTTAACTAATAGAATTGGATGCAATTAGTAATCACAAGCTTCACAGGGAAAAATTTCCAATTACACTCGAAAAGTTCTTTCCAAAACATATTCAATGCAGTGTTGTTTAGAAAAATTTGTCCCGGAAGACATTATTTACATTCTTGAAAGTTTATTACAGGAATTCTAGAAAAATTGTTTCGAAATGCATTTTATTCGTTCTGAAAAGATAATTCTGTAATACGTTTTATGGGTTCTGAAAATTTAAGGTTTGATTCAAGCCATTTTCCTTTCAACTCTTGAGAAAGTAAAATAGCATTAGCTCTTGAGAAAGTAAGATAGCATTCAAGCCAAACAACCAGTAGTAAGTAACTAGAGTCCAAATTTGCAGGGATTTGCTGCAGTCTATACATTTCAATTCTCCTTATTACACTTGAAAGCCTTAGCAGACATCAAAGGACTAAGTCGAGTTTGATTCACATTGTGCTATTGCTATGTCAAAACTTTCTAAACGTGAAAAATCAAAGCATGTCTCAAAGTATTGGGTTAAGATCCTTAATGGAATGGATGTGAAGAGGTCCAGGCTTCATGCAGAAACTCCATGTGGAAGAAGTGCAGCAGCCACAATTCGACCTTCTTCATTCAGTATGTTGTAAGTTGATGCTGCATTTCTCTGTGTAAATAGTCAAAAGCATTGAATTAGCATTAACTCACTCAGTATATAGATTTTTGCAGTCATCAAGTTATGGATTGCCATGCATGGTAAAATAGTTGTCATAAATAGGGTAACTTCTAGTAAGTTGGAAGTGTTAAAAGCTTTTATACTGATACTGCATAATAGAACTAAACTCTGATGAATAATAAAAAAATCATGTAACATTCAAAATTCAAAGAAGCAGTTAAAGTAGCAATTTTGGTTGGCATCTTTCTTACACCATTTGGAAATGTCTGGATGAGAATAATAGCATGGATAAGTCTTAAAGTATTAATACCATATATTAATTTCATTATTCAGTAATAATTACACATGCAAATTATCTATCACCATTGATCAAATAAAATGAAAATTTTTAAAGATTCTCTCCATTTAAAAGGTTAACCTCGTCAACATATATTTCCCAGGACTTATTTGATACATTGGTTACTATTGAAAGTCTCAACTACTAGAGATAAAGCTAACTCATAGTATATAAATAGGTGTAAACCTCATCTTACAAGCCAATTTTGTAGGGTTGAGTTAGGTTTAAAGTCCATTTCTTAACCAGTTTTGTAGGGTTGAGTTAGGTTTAAAGTCCATTTCTTAACCGTTACTATAAACTTTGTTTCACACTAGAAGTTTCTACCAAATTCTTGCAGTGATATGACAATATAAGGTTGAATGATAATGTAAATTAGTTTTATAACAGTAGGTCAAAATTAAACTTTCCACTAATCATTTGTACCATCATGCTAGAATTATGAACTGTTGGACTAACCATTTAAAAACTTCTGAAAGAGATAGATAAGAAAAGATTGAAATGAGTTTTTGCATAAGTTCAAAATTAGCTTATGCATCAACTAATTTGTAGAAGCTCTTTCATATACCTTCTCTAAATTTTCATTTTTTTATTTTACACAGAAGTCAAATTAACTTTCAGAGAAGCTCGTCTCATTTTTTCTATTCTTGGTCTATCCTCTTAAATCCATTTCTTTCTAAATCTTAGAAACAAGTTTACTTATATTACTTAATAGAACATAATAATGAGTACCAAACCAGCAATGTAAGATGAACTAATAAAATCAAGCAAAAGTCTCAAACTAAATAAATCATATAGATACCGAATCTACAGCTTCTAGTTTCATGCCAGTAGATCGAATAAACCGTCTCAGTTCAGGATCTACATGTTGAATGTTCCTTCCACAGCCAAGAATCAAAATCTCTGGCAAATAATTTTTTCAAGAGTCAGTTAATATAGATCAGAAGATATTAAATAGGCAATCACAGCATTCAATTAATTATATATTAAGAAAAGGCAATGTGTTGAAATTAACTAAAAGTAATTAGCTGTATATGGAACAATATATCAAAGATAAGAAAAGAGAAATAGAGATAGGACACTACAAAAGATAGGACACAACAAATTGAAATGATATTACTTCTACTAATTTGCATTATTTGAGAGAGATATGTATCCACTTTAAGGTCCTAACTTAACAAACTACAACAAACAACATACATACATACATACATACATATATATATATATATATATATATATATATATATATATATATATATATATATATATATAATGAAACTAACTTCAATGTATTGCATGTACAGGACCCGCCTGTTTTAAGTATGTCAACCACTTCTAAAGTGATTTAGAAATTAAAGCATGCATTCATTAATTATTCATTCAGGGAATAAAAGATTATGAAGTATCCTACCTAATCCCAAAAGGGAAATATAAAAGGAAAAGTAGAACTTCACCAAAATTTGGGAGAAACAGAATGTTAAGCAAAAACAAAATGGATGTCAAAACTAAAAAATCGTACCTGGAATAGGGCGAATAACTTGGAAGAGTGACAAGCTGTAAGAAGAGACAAGATAACATATTAGAGCAAGATAACATAATGCTTTTTCCCCTAAACAGAGATGAACCTAGAAAGTTATATTGCATTTACTCCTTGTCGCTTCTCTGCATGTTTCATGACATAACTATTACACTACGATGCGCACATCCTTTAAACCGGAAGCAGAATTAATAATTGCCAATTATCAGATGTTATCATCCATTTCTCGTGTGCTCAATTCTGAGGATATACAAAATAACGATTCAAGAAGGATAATAAACACATTATAAATACCCTCCCTCTACAAAGGAATCCAAGTAATGCAATTTAAAAGTGGTAATCAAAAGATTAAAGAAAACAATGGGTCCTACAAATACTTTGGGGAAGAAAAGGAATGCATGAGAGAAAAGCAAGCAAATACAAAATAGAGAAAATAAAAGAACCACAGAGAATCAGAAGTGTTCGTCATCCATGCACAAACTACCATCGGTTTACTTCCCAGCTGTTCACATGCCAAAACATGCAAGAGCTTGACATGTCATGTCACTTGGTGTTGAATACATTTTGACACAGGTGTTTTCCTTCCAAGTTCTTCATTCATTCCTGATTTTGGCAGTTTTATCTCAAGCTAACCTATGGAAGTCATAGTTTTGTCAATGGTGCCTTTGCCTAGTTCTCAAGTTCAGATATAAAAGTTGTTTTAAGTTTCATTTATGCATGTTCCACACTTGTGGCTACTTTTTTGAGCGATAGTACTAGTGATTTGCTTATTCCTTTGTCGACAGAAGTATTTCACAATTCTTCCTTTTGATTTAAGAGTGGTGTTTTGGGTTAAGCTCTCATTTTGAGGCTTCCAGTGCACTGGTGTAGCATAGCAAGGTTTAAGGTTTCTTCTGGTAGTCATCTGCCAGCATACTAGATCAATTTCATTACAGTAAGACAGTGGTCACTATCTAAGTTCTTATAGCATGTTCGTGCACACGATTCTTTCATGTTGCAACCATTTCAAAACGCCATTTTGTGAGAGGCAACAATTTCTAGCTTTTAGTGGAATTTCCATTTACAGGTTTCAAAACTGATAAAGAAAACACTACTAGACAGATTGACTTTCGGTTTATAACCTTTGTTGCTTCATTATTTTCTGCTTATAGATACGTTAAGCCTGTATACATACATTCAGAAATATTATTATGAGTTAATGTAAGTTCAGTTTTTTCTTCCATTTTTCTTCAAACTTCAAAGGTAAATTGGAAACCTTGGATTTGAATCAATAAGGCAGCACACTTAACACTCCATTCTTTCTTCAACTTTAGGCGTAAAGGATCAATTTCAGGACAAACACAAACTGTAAAAGAAACGATAAAATACAACAGCTTCATTCATATATAGGGGTTTAGAGGAACAGGAGAATGCATAAATGCTTATTTGAATAAAAGTGTTCCTAACAAAGATAAGGAAGAAGAGACAGGGAACATAGAACAAACAAACCTATCAGCAGTGATCTCTGAAAACTTCTTAGGTTTCCAAGACATGAGCATATTTCCGACACAAAGCAAGCTTCCTTCATACTCAACCCCATTTACAGTAAACCCCGTATCATTATACCTAAACAAATTGAAATAAACAAAATAATAATAATTTACAGACATGTTAAGTCCCTGCAAAAATCATATGCTACAAGCCCATTTCACAATCAATTAAGTCTATTACTTGAACCCAATACTGAAAAAAATGAAAATTTAAAACACCCCTACTTTCAGAATGAAAAGAAGAAACCCACAAAGGCATAAAGGAACAGAGAAATTGCAACCAAGCTAAGTCGATGCATCAAATTACATATCATGTCACCATGTTGTTTGAGAAAATTCTACAAAACCCATTTCCCTTTCACCTTTGTTTCTCGAACCCCATATTAAAAATTCAAAATTTTAAACACCCACATACCAGAATGAAGAAAAAATGAACAGAAATTACACCCAAGTTAAGTCCCTAAGTCCAGTTACTTGAGAATATTCACGAAAACCCATTTCACATCCAATAGTCTTCCTCGTACCCTAAATTAGCAGAAGAAGAAGAATAGGAAACTAAAATCTAAAACACCCCATTTTAAGAATGAAAAACAAGGAGCAAAAATATTACAATCAATTTCACTCCCTGCATCAAGTTATACATCCTGTCACCATGTTATTTGAGACAATTGCAGAAAACCCATTTTACATTCAAGTCTCTTCCTCAAAGCCCACATGAAAAAAACTAAAATTTAAAAATTTCCATGAACAAAAAACAAAAGGGGAAGATGAAATTGGAGAAAACCCATTTTACATTCAACTCTCTTCCTCAAACCCCACATGAAAAAAACTAAAATTTAAGACTTTCTATGAACAAAAAGCAAAAAGGGGAAGATAGGTTGGTACCAACCCTTGAAATCGGAGCTGGTCTTCGGGGACTTGATCGATGAGGTTGATCTGATCGTACAAAGAGAAAGCGCGTCGAAGAGAGGGTAACGCGTTAACATGGCTGTGAGGCTTTAACGGTTCTTTCCGAAGAGTGCGTAAAAGGGTTGGAAGTGCAGATACTGCTCTTTGCCTAACCGCCATGCCTTGTGTGTGTCTTGCTCTTTCCAGCACCAAACGAACTCAGTTCTTCTCCACCCTTCCCTCAAGCCATTTTCAATTTATTATTGTTTGTTTAATTACATGATTAAAGAGTTTAATGATTCTTTGTAAAAGCAATTACCAAAGCAACTAAGAAAATCTATACTAATTTTTTAAGGTAAAAATTATGAAAAGTAAAAATTACTTATCATTTTATAATAACACTAATATTATTTATTTTAATGTTTTAAGATGTGAAGATGAGTAAGATTACTAGTAAAATAACAAGTACTTAATTCATTAAAGGAAAAATTAAACAATACACACGGGTTTATTAATTAAAATAATGTTTTAAAAAATTATGTAGTTAATCAATTTGCATGTAATTCTTTTATATAAATTTAAGAAGTTTATATCTATGTATCAAATATCCATACAAAACTTATATGATTTTTTCCAGCACTTGTCTATATGAAAATTTTATTAAGAACTTAGTAACTAGTAATTTTTTAGGGATAAATTTGCGTATTTATTAAAAAAAAAGAGAGAGAGAGAGAAAACTAACCAAAACATAAAATCAACTAAAATCGAAAAGGGGTAAACAAAACAGAACAAGTGAAAGTAGAAAAAACAACAATACCAACAACAACATTAAATGGCTTATTCTTCTTCTTCTTCTTCCTCTCGTTTGTTGTTGAAATTACAGAGTTCTTCGCAACTAATGTTACGTCTCTCACCCTTTCTCGCTTCTTCTCCTCCTCCTCCTTCTTCTTCTTCTATCTCTTTCTCCGCAAACTGCCACGTGTCCTCTTCAGCTCAATCCACACTCCAACAGGCACATCAACGAAGCTCAGAAATGGTGGCATTGGAATATGCTGACCTCAATCTCTCTTACAACTTGGTAACCCTTTTTGTATTCCTCATTATATAAACCGTATACATATTTTTTTGGGGTATTGTTATTTTGATACGTCAACTTAATGGTTTAGCGTGATTTTCCCTCTCTCAAACCCATGATTTTGTTTCACATTGGAATATTTCAGAACAAGAAACAAATTGATATAGTTGTAATTCAAAAGTGAAAAGAGAGAATAGTAGTTCTGTTAAAGCACCCTTAGTCCTTAAAAGCAAGACAATTTGACTACGTTACTGAAATTTCCCATCTTTCATTTGGGTCCCTAAACTTAATCGCTTGTTGACATTTTTGTTCCTAATTATATGTTACTTCTATCATTTTATGACTTCAATTTTAGTCCACTCTGATTGATGAATTGTACTTTGTGAGACTTATTTTGAATTCTATTAGTTTCAGGTAAGTTGGCAGTATTAGACACTTTTAGGGACTATAATGGTGGTTTAAAAAAATATTAATCTGTGTGATGCATAACATAATACAAGAGGAACTACTATATTTATGAGTTTGTTATTGTGTTTTTTAGTTTTTTACTTTTGGATTTGCTTTTTATTTATTTAACCATGTTATGTTGTGTATCCAATTTCAGGATCTGGGTCACCTCAGGATCAGGCAACATGTTAATCCTCTAAGCGCTTCTTTCTCTGTAATGTGTTTCTTTATAAATTCAATGTCTGCATTCAATTATTTTAGCTATGTTCATGTTTTATTATTATTTTTGTAAGAAGTTGTGTATGAATCTATGATATTACATATATAGATAAATAGGAATGCAAGTGACACAATCTTCAACACACGTATTATGTTATTGGTTAAAATTTATTGAAAATTATAAAATTAGAAGGGAGACTTGTTAAATAAGAAATGAGACTCACAAAGTTCCATGTTTTCCATTGAAGTCCAACTGATGTAGAGCATGTTCAGAAAATTATGCTTCACTTAATGTGTAATTTTTGTCACAACATATGCTTTCAATTTATTCATCGTTTGTCACGTTTATTCAAGTTGTTATACGAAGACGTATAGGAATTAAGAATGTAAATAGAATGCTGAAAATTTAAAAGGTCTTTTACTCTATGATTATGTATGATAAGATTGCTGACATCTGTAATAATTACTTTAAACGTCATATTTACAAGGATTAGTAATTAGTTGACAGTATATAAATCTGTCCATTGATAGTGTATCAAAATTAAACTTGTGATGCATTGTTGTGGAGATCCAGAGGCAGATACAGAAACAGCACTTAAATAGCTTCTGTGTCATAGAGTTGGACTATTGGTTCAATGAATCATTCATCATGCATTGAAGTAGCCTTTTGCTTTCCACTGAAGGTTGCTCTTTTTCTTTATAGGTTCCTGCACAAGTACCAGACTGGAACCAGGTCTTTGCAGACCCAATGTTGCCACTCATGGTGGACATTGGATGTGGTAACCTGAATTTCAATGATAAATTTATTTGATGCATTTTTGTTGTGTGTCTGTTATGGACTGGCACATATCATGTATGTGGAAGTGAAGTTAATAATGGTGGAACTAGTTTCTTACATGATATAATACCGAGGTTGCAATTGGCTTTTGGTTTGTTGAATCAAAATATCTTGTTCATATTGATATAACAATCATTTTCATTAATTTTAACCCTTGACATAAAAATGCCATTAAGAAGTATCTATTGGACTAGGATCAATGAATCATTTCACTAAGTACACCTATTCAGCATATCTGATGTTGTAATTTGTAAACAATGTCAGGCAGTGGCAGATTTCTAATGTGGTTGGCTAAAAGAACTCCTAAAAAGAGAAACTTTTTGGGATTGGAAATCCGGGAAAGGGTATGGAACCATTTTCTTTCCATCACTTTTGGTTTTAAATGCCCTCGATAATTGCTTCTTTCAATCAGTTTTTATTTCTTATCTGTTGAGCTCATTAAGCTTTGAATATAGGGGATATCTTGTCTGAAAATGCAATACTTCCTTGTGCAGATAGTCAAGCGTGCTGAGACATGGGCAAAGGATCTGGCTCTCAATAACATGTACTATCCTAAAACTCTATATATGTTTTTCTTTTTCAATGCTGGAGTAATGACTGTTGTTACACTAAAATGCCAGACATTTCATGTTTGCAAATGCCACAATTTCTTTCAAGCAGTTGGTAGAATCATATCCTGGGCCCTTGGTCTTAGTCTCAATTCTGGTGAGTTGTTTTCTGTGTAGCACTGCAATGTAAGAAAAGGGTGACACAGAGCTAAGGGCCTGTTGGCTACATTGTCATTACTTAAGGGTTTTACATAAAAAATGCCTTTCATTTGTGGTTAAGTGATTCCACCCTACACATGCAGTTTAACATCCCAAAAATATAAGTATATCTATATCATGTGGAATGCAACATATTATAATACTAGAGAGCAGTTAAGAGTAGTGTCAGATGAAGTATATACAAAATACAGTCATCCAAAATATATGAGAAAGATAAAAGCTCTACATGTAGTTATAGAGTCTTTCAAAAAGGAAGAAAAGGAAAGAAACTAAGTTATATACATTAGATTCTATCTAAGCTATACTACTCTGCGGTGTCTGGAACATCTGGGACATCTGAGCCGTCCAAAACCTGCTCCAGAGGGGCCTCTCCTACCTCTGCTCACATCCAATTTGGATGATCATTGCAAAGAGAATCAAACACATACAAAACAAGCAACACACAATGCAAGGGTAAGCTATATGTCTAAAGTTTTACAAGTAAACAAAATTAAACTAGCATACAAGGTCAAGCAAACAATATTATACAGAACAATTTTACTAAGTTATATATTAGAGTTTTATTAAGTGGAGTTAGACTTAGACTCGTCCGGACCCAGAATGAATATCAAGCTATGGCGGGTTATGCACTTGTGGTGGCCTCTACTGCTTTGCAAAGCCATTGCCAATGGGTTTCACCCTACCACACACAAGGTTAGTCCGTTATCACTCACCTTGGCCCATATACAATGGAGACAACCAAGACTAGGACCCCCTACTGCCCTTCACCACATGAACTAATCTTCTCTAAGTGAGATTGAATAGTCATTAGAGCTTTAAGGGCAACCCCCAAGACTGAGCTACCTATATTCATTCCAGAAACTTAACTTAGATCTCACCTAGAGGTGATACTTAACTCTTGAAATCATAATTCATACCATACCAACTTCATTGACTTTAAATTCTCAATTTTATACATAAAGATGTTATATTACTTTTGTTTCATACGAATCCTACATAATTAACTCATACAATACTAAAAGAATCATACAATATTAGAAATAAGTCATACATTACATGTTTTCACAGAAACATCATTTATTAATACCAATTTCTTTATCAACTATAATTACCTATACTTAAGTAATTCAAATGGCTTGGAGACCCTCACCAATGGATCCGGAAGGGTCAAAAACCCCCAGAACGACCTAAAGAACGTTCAAAACGGACGTCCGGAGCCCCTAAAATGTCAAAAACATCAAAAATACACAACCTGCCGCAGAAAATTCGCTGAGCGCACACCCTGTGGTGCGCTGAGCGAATTTTGTCTACCAAAAATCATTCGCAGAGCGCACAGAGTGCGCTGTGCGACTCTGCATAATCTGCAGAATCGAATTCTGCAGATTTGAGGAACTCACACCCTCAAAATTTGATTTAGACCATTTCTTGAACTTGTAACCTCCCTAATTCGCATTATGGTTGATTTTAAACTTGTCTAAGGGTCTAGTTCTAATTCTAACATTGATCTCTAGTAGTTGTGCATGGATTTGTGATCTAAAACTCTAGATTAATTCACTTAAAGACTCACTTTCAGATTTACCATTTGTAGGCAGTTTCTAATACTTCTTGGGCTTTTAATAGTTCACATATTACTTAACTAATATGTTCTAAGAGTCTAATACAACCCCTGACTCCTAATTCCCCAATTCACTACTCTATTTCCTCATTTTTGGTCTTGAACATTATAATGGCATCTGTTATTAACTTAACTAGTTACTAGAATTAATATTGCTATTCCTAAATACTCACTTGCCCATCATATACCTAATCATACAAACCCCCAATTGATCACATATCAGACCACAAAATCCCCAATTCAGCAGCACACAATCCAGTACATACGTTCATTGATTTAGTCACACAATACACCATACCCAACTCAATTCCACATGCATTCAAATCAAATAATTTTTCATACAACTAATTCAAATAAATTAACATTCAACAATCAGAAATTAAAACATCTAGCTCCCCTTACCTGGCTTTGTACAGAACAGCTCAAAGCTTGCTACCAAGATTCCCCAATTTTTCAGAATTCCGCCCCAACCCTAAGGATCACAATTTTGTGATCAGAACAGTTTTAAAAAAAACTGGAATTGAAGGGAAATTGAAGAAAAATGGTGTCAAGAAAACATGCAATCTGAAATTGATGCATGAGTCCCCAATTTAAGAAGCATAGAGGAAAAAGATGAACTTACCGGTCAAAGAACAAGATGATGAATTGATGGGGTTGAAGCTTGAAACACCGAAGCTTCTAGTTGTTTTCTGTTGTTGGAACAGATTGGATCAGTGGAGGAAATTGGTGACAGTAAAATGGAAGGAAGCAAAGAAGAAGGAAGTTAGCTTTTGAGAGAGTTTTCATGCTTCTGAAAATGAATTTGGAAGTGGCTTGTTTTATGTTTTTAAAATTTTTGGTTTTATTATTATCCTCCCACTCACAAGTTGACACCTATGTCTCTCCCTCATGGTCAATTTTCTCAATCCTTACATGCAGTGTCCAGACCCACATTTCAAGAAAAGACATCATAAAAGAAGAGTTCTCCAGAAGCCTTTGGTTGGTGCTATAGTGGACAATTTAATGCTAGGGGGACAGGTATATTTCTGCATGATTGCAAACTCATGAGTTTTCATCTAGAGTTTTAGTAAATATTATTCTGTGAGATTTCCTTCTTAAACTATACTGTCTTATTTTAATTTCTAAAAGTTAGATGTTTTTTACATTGGTTGTACAAGAGCTTTCTCCACAAATAAAGACTAAAGGTGGACTATGCTATGAATTTATTTAATTGAGATATGTATGTATGTTACTCTTTAACTATTTCTAAAGGAACTAATAATGAAAAAGCTTAGGTTTTGAGAAATATAAATCTGCGAAAATACTTGACACATTAGTTGACTTGTGATGTATAATATATAATCTTCAATTATGAGCAACAGGCTTGAGAGTTTGTAAATGGTGTTTTACCTTAATGGGGGTAATAATGCATGGAATGGCATTTTCTATATCCTCTTGTGCTTTTATATTGATTCTGGGTAGTCACTGTCATAAAGATTGTGGAAGCAACTGATATACTAAAACAAGAGTCCAGATTCTCTGTTGGGTTTTTTTGCTTTTGTCTTATGTTGAACATTAAAAAAGATACACTGACGTTGGTATATTAAAATTCTTTTTAATATATTTTAAAACATCAAAATCAATTTTCATCAATGTATTTTAAAGACACCAAAAAACCAGCAGAGAATCCGAATTCCTAAAACAATCATATACTCTAGTTCTGACTCAATTTGTATTCACATTTATATTGATTTTGGAAAGTCATTTACATAAAGACTATGCGCATGTATCATTTCTTAATTTGATCATTTCATATAGTGTAAAATTAGGATACCTACATAAATCTTGAGGTTCTTTATTTCATTTTGTTGTCAGATTCATGTTTTGGTTCTGAATATTTCTTTTACTGATATTAACACTTATTCTGGAGCTTTTAACTGAAATTATCGTTCATTTGTTACTGTGTTATGACAGGTATTTGTACAGTCTGATGTGCTTCAAGTGGCACTTGACATGAGAAATCAGTTTGATGAAGTTGAAGCACTGAAACACATAGATGTTTCCAACCCAGCTATGTTGTGTGACAGTGAAGGGTGGTTGTTAAGCAACCCCATGGGAATAAGGACTGAGAGAGAGATCCATGCAGAACTTGAAGGTGCAAAAATCTTTAGAAGATTGTACCAGAAACAGATATGAATGATGAGTTCTCAAGCTTAAGTACTTTGTTCATTTGCTCTCCTACTATGAAGCAAAAAGGACAACCTTATCCACGTCAGACATAAATGGAAAGGAACACTCATGAGACACACTGTGCACCCCACATGACACCTCAAATTTTAACAACATGCTTGGACTTTTTTTTGTCTGCAGGGTCCATGTTCTTTTGCATGTTCAACTACAGTTAAAAACCTCACATCTTCCTACTAGAATGCTTGCCAATGAAGTTCTCATGGTGCACATATCAACCTAATTGGTTAAGGTTTAGGGGTTTTGTATTATGTATTTGAAGTGTATTTTTATATGATCAAGTACTACTACAGTTTGAAAAGTAATTTTGTGGAAAGAAAATGCATAAACTTTTTCCCTTACATAGAAGACTCAACTTGGATTATTCATGATTTCATGTGATTTTCTGATACAAAGGCCTGAAACAGGAGAAAAAAAATATATTTTAGTTTCAAATACAATAAAAAGTATACAAGTAGTTGTCCATGCAATTTATGAGGTAGGGTTGGTAGAATGGTAGGTATAGTTTAGGTGAGATTCATTAAGGAGTATTTTATCCACTTTAATGTTTTTAACTAAAATTCAAAGTAGTGTAAAGGATAATATATATATATATATATATATATATATATATATATATATATATATATATATTCATACATGTCTTATGAGAGGAGGGTATTCTTTATAAATTTTGCTCAAAAAGTAATTAAAATAAAATAAAGATTACAGTCTAACAAGCTTGATTGTCTGCAAGTAATTTATCCTTTTTTTTTAAACTATAAAAATTTATTGGCAATTACTAAAATTAATGTAACTGCATACCTAACAATCACACCAACATTTACTAATGAAAGGAAAAGGACAGCGGGATTCTACGAACATTAACAAAACAACAGTTTTTGGTTTTTCGTTATTTTATTCATGAGCAACAAAAGTTATAACTGGTTAGTAACCCATGGTGTAAATATATATTTGTAAAATTTATAATTACATTAAAAATATCCTACAAAATTCATTTCCACACAATTTAAAAATATTTTAATCGATTTAATTTAATATTAAAAATCATTAAACTATTTCATGGTCTTTTACCTGGAAATTGTTTTCAAGAAAACGTAAACGCGTAAATATACATGTGTTCCTCAAAATGAAGAGAATGATAGGTATAAAAGAACAGGTAAAGTTTCAATTTATTCATTCTTATTATTTTGGAGGCAATTATGTTCTTTCATCAACTTTAGAATATTTTGGAGAAAGCACTCACAAATTCCCTTTGAGTAAGAATGAAGCAACAATGATATTCTTCTTTTCCATGGTTGCTGCTTAATATTCTGTGTGGAAATGAATTCTGTTTTCAGTCTGGTTTGATTGACATGTCATGATTCTTCTTCTTTTCTTTGGTAAATTTTTGTATATGCTATACAACATGATCAACAGGGTTCTTCATGGTTATTGGATTGTGCCAATTTTAGTGCTTTTGTTCTTATTTTTCTTCTCAGATTCTCCTTTATCCTTTGGCATGACCATGAAGGAAACATGGATTTGATCAAATTCTGATAGATTCTGAATGCTGTGATGAACCTTGTTCTTGATATTGATATATTGGTTGTACTTGTTTCAAAAGAGAATAAAGTTATGCTATTGATTTTAGGTCTACAATCTTTTCCTTGCTCCTGTTCAGGATATTTATGAACTTATCCTGATTCATTTTTTCTTCTGCATGGACACTATACAAAAAACCAGTATTGATTTTTTTGTCCATGAAGCATGGATCTACTGAATCATGTGAAGATTAAGGAATAACTTCATTCCATCCTTGGAAAGATTGGAGTAAACTCCTTTTTAATATCTTATTTAAAAATTTTTCTGGAATTATATAACTGGTTTGTGATTGGATGTAAATGTAAAACTGTTTTTCATTGATCAGCATCAACAATAAATTTGAGATTCTTTTTCTTTTTCTTGGTTGTAAGGTTGAATCAACATGAGCAATAGAAAAGATGATGATGATGAGTCAAGTGAGAGAGGTATATTTCCACGTATAGGGTATCCAAGTGCACCTCCCTACCCTCCTCCAACAGGATATGCAGCACCAGGTTACCCTCCTCCAGGAGGGTACCCTCCAACAGCCTACCCTTCACCAGCATATCCACCACCACAAGGAGGGTATCCTCTTCCTGGTCACTATCCTTCAGAATATCCACCTGCATATCCACCACCACCACCACCAGCATATCCACCTCCTGGAGGGTATCCACCTACTGCTTATCCTCATTCAGGGCACTATCCACCAGCTTACCCTGCTCCTCATGGTTATCCACAAGCTATGCCTCCATATTCTGCAGGTACACTTCAACAATACTAATGCAGATTATATATGTTTGAAGTCTTGAAAATAATAACTTTTCCCTTCCAATACACAATAGTATTGAAATACTTAGAATTTACTTTTTCACATTATTCTGTTAGAATTTATCAAATGAAATTTCAGATATCAACAAACCATATCATACCAAGGTTTAGTAAACAACCCATGGAAGGAAACTTCAAATTGGAAAGTAAGAATAATATACCCAACACAACAATAATTAAAATAATACCAGCAAATAAATCATTCACAACTTAATTTAAGTAGAAAATTATAGCATTTATAAAAAATTAGCAAATCATTCATGAACAGAATCCCCTGTCACAAATTATGACGTAGACTCTGTCACCCGAGTTATCTGTCCCTCAGACAGAAGTTAAAACAGAATCCCTTCAAAGTGCAATGAAGGTCACTGCCATGAGCCTATAATCAATTCCGTCCAAGTAAAAATGTTGTTGCCCAATGCCGCAAGCATTTGTTTCATCGCTGATACTCTTTAGTATTCTTTTGGATATTTCGAGGTGGGACTTAAAAAACCATTCTTGCAAATTCCTCTTCACAGTCCTTTTGGTTTAGTCATAAAAAACAGAATACGACCAAGAAAACACAAATGTCATCAACTTAATTTTTGTAACTGAAAGAAATCATCAGAGAAGTAAAGTTCAATATATGGGATAATATACACATTAAAGAAAAAACACAATTTATTTTGTTGTTAAGATATTCCACCACATACATGAAAACATCAAAGTAATAATTAAATTCACCAAAATAAACATGAATCAAAAACTACTGCCCAAACAATCCAGATAGCATTCCAGAGTTTGAACAATTATGTAAACTAAATAGTAGGGGCTGCGCGAACGCAAGCCCCCTCTGCCACAAATTATGATGTAGGCTCTGCCACTAGGACAGACCTTAGAACAGCACCCCTTCTATGTGCAATGAAGGTCACAGTTCTAGGCCATGAGCCTTTTTGATCACTCATTGACCCCATCCAGGTAAGTATGTTTCTCAATGCCACAAGTATTTCTTTTATAGCTAATGTTCTTTACTAATATACTGAATATATCGATGTGGGACTTTGAGTCATTTTCACATGGTTATGGAAAAACATAATAAAATAACATTTTTGTTAATATTTTTTATCCTTTTATTTGAACTTTCAACGTTGCTCATTTAAATAAATCAACTGACAAGTTAAATATGTGGTTTAGCTTCCATAAGGGAATTGGATGCCTTTTTGTTAATTTTCTTGTTGGTTTTTCTTGTCTCTTCAAACTGACGATTCAAGTTTTTGTTCGTCTTTAAGACTGCTTTCAGGTCTTGTTGAGTGACCTGCAACTCTTTCATTGAGACAATACCCTTAGGAGTTCTCATAGTACGCAATGTAAATCCGATCCGAACATTAAGTTCAAAGGTCATATACGCGGATTCTTCCAAGATCATTCCCTTTAAAATGTATTTCCTTGATGGACAAGTTTTAGCTTGCTCGTTGGGCGATCTAAACGTACAGCGGCCTAGTGAGGAGAGGCCCTTCAGGCAAACTCCTTTTGCTCCTCTTTTGCAAGGAGGAAGACTTCTCTCAGGACGACTTTCTTTTCCTTTATCTTTGGAAATAGGGGGAACAATTGTGACAAGCTTAGGTTGGGATGCTAGGGGTGAAGGACGTGCAGGTCTTGGGTCTTGGACTTTCTGGGCAAAAGTGGTTGTTGTGGGGACGGGGGATGTGACATGCCCTCCCTGTTCTGCTTGAGTTGTTCCTTGCACCGTGCGACCATAATCGTAAAGGTGCCCGATTTTCCCTTTTCGTAAGCAGTCATAAGATCTAAATAAAACACAAAACTTAGATAAGTTAATAACGACAATTTTAAAATGGCATATAATAAAAGGCTTACCGAATACTCTACTACATAAAGTGTATGAGTCAAGGTAATTGATGAGATCGTGGGAGGAGACTTTGCGAGGTAGTTGATTGATTAGGCCTTTTTTTATTGCGACCTTTATGAAGTTGGGTCTTAAAGCCTTTATAAGAAATGTTGAACAAGGTGAACAACGTCCTGCCTTTCTCCGAAATAAGAGACACCCATAATTTATTGGGGTGTGGCTGGGTTCGAAAAAAATACAAGAAAGATGATAGTGTCAGGGCCAAGTCCAAGGCCTTGTAGACAACGAAGATCCCTTGCAGAAAAGCCCACTCGTTCGGGTACAGTTAAATAAGAGTCACATTCAGCTCTCACAAAACCCCCATCTGAAACTCAGAGAACGGCAACTGAATGGACATGTCGTGAAATATCGTCGAGTATGATAGAAGAAGTCTAGTAAATAACCCTCCCTCCCATGACAAGCCTGCTCGATTCATTTGCAAACAGCGAGCTTAAAAACTTAGCATCTGCAACCTTTCTCACCAGGTTATTATGGTCTCTAAAATCCTCCAAGAACGAACTGATGTTGAAGTAAGAAACGTAACTCTCAACCTCATGGGGAGCACAACCATACCCGGGAATAAATGGCAGCAGCGCACAAGACCCTGTCCACTCCCCAACGGCATCAATCTCCATGGCAGCCGCCACACCCTCATCGATAGGAGTAGCCTCAGTATTTATGTGCACAATTGCTCCTCCGTCAATCAAGGCCTTGCCCCACTTGGTTGACCCTAGGATAGAAGAGCCGACAAACGACGATGATGACTCTAATCCACTATCAGTGTATCTTCGGTCTCCCCTCCCTACAGACTCCTCAAACGAAAAAAGTTCTACGGTCGACATTATTATCTTAGTATAGAAGAATAACTCAAAACACTTGGTCACAAGAAACAAGAAAAATAGTAAATGTGAAAATGACAACGACTCCATCCATTATTTATGGTCAAAAACACGATTGAATTTCCAGCCCTTTTTCATTTCAAACAATCGCACGAATCTCGAGAATTCAAGTGTTCCTGTTAGGTTTCACTTCCTTAATTAATGGCTAAGGGAACCCCTGAAACAGAATAAGAGAGAAGGCAAAGATGATTGAATTTCCAACCCTTTTTCATTCATAAGAAAGGCTATATATAGCCATTACAAGAGATGTTCATATCATAATTGGTTACAATCAAAGGATTCTCTTGATTTGGTGGGCAAGGAAATCTAAAAAACCAAAAGACAATCTACCAAAAGCGTAACAGAATTATTCTGATGCAACGAAAATGTGACTTGGATCTTCTAGAGCATGTTGACCGAAAGATTCTATGGAACATAATCTTTCAAATGGGCTGGTGTGGTGGTAATCCTTTTGGGCCTTGCATTGTTCAATTGGCCTGTAGTTTGATTGCTAACAATGTCCGCCTCTGGAAAAATCACCTTGTCCTCAAGGTGATAATCAGAACTTAGTTGTGCCCATTCTTCCCAACTAGTATCATCGGGTGATAGTCCGAGCCATTGAACGAGAACCATTTTGGTTGGGGATCTGTTGAGGTGTCCATTCGAGTATTCAAAATTGCCAGAGGTTGAAATATTGGTTGTTGATTGAAAGCTTCCAAAGGAAGTGGAGTAGGGTCCGAGATAGGTCCATGATGGCGTTTCAGCAATGAACAGTGGAAGACTGGATGAATTTTGGTCTCAGGTGGTAAATCCAATTGAAAAGCAACCGTACCAATTCGGGCCAGAATTTTGTAAGGACCATAAAACCTTTTGGAAAGTTTGTGATAAGAGGAACCAGAAAGAGATTGTTGCCGGTATGGTCTGAGACGAACATAAACCAAATCACCTACCTCGTAAGATATATCACGTCGTTTGAGATATGCATAATGCTTCATATTGGCCTGGGCTTTAAGTAATTTCCTCTGTAATTGAGCTAATAAATCTTGGCGGGATGCCAACAATGTGTCAACGGCTTCTACCGAGGATGATCCCAATAAATAATGGGGAATGGATGGAGCTGGCTTGTCGTAAATGATATGGAAGGGAGAATACCCTGTGGAAGAGTGAGTAGAAGTGTTATAAGACCATTCCGCCAAAGGTAGATATTTAGACCACTGAGATGGATTAGAGTGGACGAAAGAACGGAGATATTGCTCCAAGACTCTGTTAAAAACCTCTGTTTGGCCGTCTGTTTCTGGATGATATGATGTGCTCATGCGTAAGCGGGTGCCATATAAACGAAATAATTCACGCCAGAATTTACTGATAAAGATAGGGTCACGATCAAATACAATATTGCGGGGAATGCCGTGATATTTGCAGATAATATCAAGGAATAAATGAGCCACCTTAGAAGCAAAATATTGTTGTGGCAAAGGGCCCAAGTGAACTCCCTTAGAAAAGCTATCTACAACTACCAAGATAACTGTGAAGCCTTGAGAAGATGGTAAGCCAGTTATAAAATCAAGGGATAAATCTTCCCATACTGCTGTAGGTACCGGCAAAGGTTGCAAAAGACCAGCTGGTTTGAGTGTACTAGATTTCACTTGTTGGCAGATAGAGCATTGTTGAATGAAATTTTTAACATCTTTTCGGAGTCCATCCCAATAGAAATTGGCTAATAATTGAGACACAGTTTTGGTTATGCCCATGTGGCCACCAATTGGGGTACTATGGTATTCATCAATAAGCTTGAGGCGGAATGTATTTTCAGGATTCAACCATAAACGATTTTTGAATAAGATCAGCCCATTATGCAAGGTATAGTCAGGGTGAGCAGCAGGGTCAGTTTGGATGCATGAGAGTAATGTAGTGTAAACAGAACTAGTTTCCACCGATTTTCGCAACTGCTCCATAAAAATGAAATTTGGCATAGAAAGGGTATAACATATGCCAGAGGAATCGGGGATTCTAGAGAGACCATCCGCAACAACATTATGAGATCCTGGCTTGTACTGGACTGTGTACTCATACCCCAGTAATTTAGAGAGGTAATATTGTTGTTCTGGAGTTTGGATAACTTGGGACAAAATCTCTTTGAGGCTTTTATGATCTGTGTTGATAACAAATGGGTACCCCAACAGGTATTGACGCCATTTCTTGACAGTCGAAGTAATAGCGTGTAGTTCTCGGACGTAGGTGGAGGAATGAAGGAGTTTGGGGCTGAATGGTTTGCTGAAGAACGCAATTGGTTGATTTCGTTGCATTAAAACTGCACCCATGTTGTACCAGACGCGTCCGTATCCACAGTGAAAAGAACAGAGAAATCCGGCAAGGCAAGAACTGGTGCACGGGTCACGGCTGCCTTAAGATCATCAAATGCGTGTTGAGCTTCCAAAATCCAGACAAAAGTATCCTTACGAAGTAGAGACGTAAGAGGGTATGCAATAGTTGCATAACCTTTGACAAATTTTCGGTAAAAACCAGCAAGACCGAGAAAGTCACGGAGAGCCTTGATGTTGGAAGGAGAAGACCAAGCCAACAGTGCTTGTATCTTGGAAGGGTCAGGTTGAACCCCTGCAACAGAAATTATATGTCCCAAATAGTCGAGTTGTCGTTGGGCAAATAAGCATTTAGAGAGTTTGATTGCTAACAGTTCCACTCACACGAACTACATTTCTTTGCAAATAAGCATTTAGAGAGTTTGATTGCTAACAGTTCCACTCACACGAACTACATTTCCTTGTAACCACTATGGTAATAAGCATTTAGAGAGTTTGATTGCTAACAGTTCCACTCACACGAACTACATTTCCTTGTAACCACTATGGTAACTATCCACGCAAGCAACAACTTCTGGACAAGCAGACCCCTTCCACTATAACATGCAATGTCACCCTTTTACCTTCAACAAACTCCTTCACATCTCCTTGGATGATATGCTCAAGCTTGGTAGCTTGTGTGTGGTATGACTATCCAGTTAGGCATAAACCGAGCAGTCATACTATCCTATAGACAAAATCAGTATTAAGAATAATTACATATTGTAAGAAAGATCATTACTTTTTGAAATATCCCAAATCTATAAATACATATTCCATATTGAAATAATTATTCAAGTAAGGTAGTTGATTACTTAATTCAGGTCGTGCTTCCCATAAACCAAAACAAGTTCTTTTAGGAAGAACCGTCTTTTTAGACATAAAAAACAGAATACAACCAAAAAAAGCAAATGTCATCAACATAATTTTGTATGTAATTATGACTGAAACTGCAGAATGGATCTTCATATAAACAAATCAGCAGAAAATAGACAATTTTTTTATTGTGAAGATATTTAGTCAAAAACGCAAGCCCCCTCTGCCACAAATTATGATGTAGGTTCTGCCACTAGGGCAGACCTTAGAACAGCACCCCTTCTATGTGCAATGAAGGTCACAGTTCTAGGCCATGAGCCTTTTTGATCACTCATTGACCCCATCCAGGTAAGTATATTTCTCAATGCCACAAGTATTTCTTTTATAGATAGTGCTCTTTACTAATATACGGAATATCTCAATGTGGGACTTTGAGTCGTTTTTACATGGTTAGGAAAAAACAGAATACAAGGACACAAAAATGTCAAAATCATTTTTGATCCAAATGGTTTTGCCTTGAACTTCCAACGGTTGTTCATTTAAATAAATCAACAGATAAGTTAAATATGTGGGATTATAAACTCAGTTAAATATTTTGAGGAAAAAAGTTATCATTTATTGTGAAACTAATTCAGAATGTCCACAAAATCTGCATTAAACAGTCCAAAATATGTGAAGCTATAATGACTAATTTGGTCTTGAACAAACGTGCAGCTAATACAAATACTCTAAGGTGAATTATGAAATGGGAAATATAGAGTGGTATCCATTTGTTGTTATTTTATCGTGTGTTCTTCCTGGTAAAGCATGTACTTTTACCAAATCAGTTTCAAAATAAGAATGGTTTAACCAATTAGGCTAGCTCATTACTGACATACCTAGGTAAGTCTGCTAGCATTACACCTTAAGGAATTAGTGATGCGAACAAAACAATATCACAAAAATCAGTATGCACACACTTTGAAGAACAAAAAACTATCAAAAATATGAATTTCAATAGAGTCTATTCTGCATGCACATTATGATATATTACTACAAATTACCATAAGGGCTGTAAAAAGTATTTAGGAGTCAATCTTGGTTAACATGGTATGGCAAAGTTTAACAAAATAGTATCATGTTCATACTTCACTAAGAGACTGATAAAGTATTGGAGGAGATCTTATGTTCATAAAATTGTTAAGCAAAAGATCAACATGCTTCAAGAATGTTGATACTCAGCAACATATAAGCCTGGGTTTTGACTTTCACAATTCCCTGTTTGGACATATCTTAATCGTGCTTACAATTTATTCACAGTTGACCCCAAATAGATGAAGTTAAATTCACCTAGCTGTGTTTTCTTCAAATAGAATGTATTGACCAATTAACTAGTTTGTTTTCTTCAAGTAAAATGTATTGATGAATTAACCAGTTTTAAATAGGCAACAATAACAGCCATGTTATCTTATTTAGTGAGATAATGTTTTTATTGTTATTGTTGGTAAATAGTTCTGATATGACTTCTGATATGGCTTCTGATATGTAGGACGTGGAGCTGGCATGGGAGGATTGTTAGCAGGGGGTGCTGCTGCAGCTGCTCTTGCTTATGGTGCTCACCATTTGAGTCATGGACATCATCATTATGGACATCATCATTTTGGACATGGTGGTTATTTTGGTCATGGAAAGTTCAAGCATGGGAAATTTGGCAAACGTTGGAAGCATGGAAGGTTTGGATTTGGCAAGTTTAAACATGGTTGGAAAAGGTGGAAGTGATGAAGTGACCATTGTGTTAAATATGTAATTCTGAGTGAATAATGTTTACAATCTCTACTTTATAGCAGTTCAGTAAATTTGACAGCAAGAAACTACTACTGCGTGGCATTCATGTGCAGCTACTTGGTTGTGATCTAAACATCTCTCATGCATGTTATTTATTACTCACACTATTTACTCTTTCACCTAAAGTTGTCATTGTGAGCCTTTTACTTTTGCATCAAACCAGTTCAAACAGATCGTTGACACTGCATACTTTTATCATGTCAAATCTTCTATAATAAAAACTAAATACATACTTATTTTCTTAGAAATAGGAACCAACTGGAAAAAATGAAAAACATCTTTTAAGATCACTTATATGGCTTGGTGAAATATTTACATTCAAGTCATGTTTTGATAGAAGAACTAATTACTGTAAACTGACTTGCTTAACACTTAGAGTCCCTTAAAATATTTCAACAGAACTAAATTGAACTGTATAAAAATGTTGAACTGTTTAAAATAAAAATTTGCAGAAAATTGTTTTATTAATTTGACTATTAAGAATTGAATTACTCCCATATAGGATTCCTTGAACTAAATTAAACCATAAATTATGTATTACTATCAGGGTATGCAGAGGTTGAGTTGGGAGGGGTTTGTAAACTTCATTGGAGGGTTTCTGAACACTCTCAAAGTGCTCTAAGTTGTAAACACTCTCAAAGTGCTCTAAGTTGTAAACACTCTCAAAATAATATATAAATGCATCTGTGCTAACAAGAGAAAAGAAGAAAAAGACTTTGACTAGAAATTCAATGTTATCTTTTGATATTCAAATGAAATATATATACAAAATATACTTTCACAGAATGACATTTGACTAGTCTAGTTTTGATTTGCCACATGTACAGATCAGACATACATATCAAAAGGACATTACATGCACCCTTTTAGACAAATCATCAGTAATTGGTAGCAAAACTTGTTGAACCCCTAGAATGATTAGACTAAGAATCCATGGCTCTAACAACTTGTAGAGTCAGGTTCCTCATGCTTCTGCTGGAACCCATAACTCCCATCTTGTTGCAAACCCATGTCATAAACTTCAGAACTTGCACCTCTACTACCTCTTCCTCTTGGTGAAGCATACTCTAAAGTCCTGTTAGCAAACTTTCCTCCACTTCTGCCTCTAAAGGAATTGCCCCCTCTCTGTTTCCTGACAGAACCAACTCCCTCTGAATGCAACTCATTAGATCCATCAACAACATCCTTGGAGAAAACCCTCCTTCCATTACCCTTCCTCCTCCTCAACCTGTCATCAAAACTTGTTTCATTCCTCCCAAAATTTGAAGAGGGAGGAGAATGCTCTCCACCATCAAACCTTCCATTTGCATTCCTCTCATAATTCAAACGAGAAGATCGCCCTCCATTGTTAGACCTACCAACATCATCAGACAAAACCCTCCTTCCATTTCCATTTCTTCTCAACCTACCATCACCCTCCACTCCCTTCCTCCCATGAGACTGCACTCCATTTCTACCAACATTATCAGACAAAAGCCTCCTCCTATTCCCATTCCTTCTCAAACCAACCTCACCCTCACCCTCAACTCCATTTCTCCCATAATTCACATCAAAAGATGAAATTTCTCCATCAACATCCTCCAACAAAACCCCTTTTCCATTCCCATTTCCACTTAAATCCCCACCATACACAACCCCTTTCCTCCCATTTCCCATTTCATTCAAACCTTCACCAAATTCAAATTTCTTCCCCCAATTCCCCTTTTCACTCAACTTTCCACCAAACTCAATCTCCTTTCCCCCATTTTCCTCCTCACTCAACTTATCATCTAAAGCATTCCCCTTTACCAAACCCCCTCCTTCCTCATCATATCCCTCCTTCACCAGCCCATACCCATCAACTTTCCTATAAGGCTTCACACTGTGCACCACCCCTTTGGGGAAAAACCTAGCAGATGGCAACTCACCAGGGGTCTCAAACAACACAGGCCCATCCTTCTCACTCCACATATCAAACCCACCAGGCCTCTGAAACCTGTCGGCAAGAACCTTCACCTGCTCATCAGCCCCAACAGAGAACAGATTGGGCGCCGCCGCCGCCCTATCCACCACCTCCCACGGCCGCTCCAGCTCCGACACCGCCGCCTTCAGCTCCGCCCGCTTCCTCATCTCGTATATCTGCCGCTCCCTGGACAGACGCGCCTTCAGTAGCTGCTTCGCCTTCTTCGCCTGCATCCGTTTCCACACCCACTTCGACACGCCACCCGGGTACGTGCGGGGACCCCCACCCATGCGGATTACGGTCCTCGCACGTGCGGGAGGATTGGGAAGAAATTGAAGGGTTTTGATGGGGTTGTGGAAAAAGGGGCATTGGGAGAATGAAAGGTGGTGGTGTTGAGGGAGTAAAAGGTTCATCTTTGGTTTGGTTTCAAATGCCCACAATACCAATAACAGATTTTGTTCAGAAAAGTATCAATTTTTTATCCGAAAAGAAGAAAATTTTCAGAATTGAATGGTTCTCTGGAAGGCACTGCAATCACAAATCCCTAATCCTCGTTCATCCTTCCTCGTATGGTGTTGTCCTTCGCAGATATGGCTTATGTTGTGTGTTACTGTTAATTCGTGTATGGTTGCATTTGCAGGAATTAAGTCTTCAGAAATTATAATATTTTCAAACAAAATATATTTTTTTCTTACATTTCTTAATAATTTTTGTGTTTGGTTTCGTCTTTTCCCTTTTTCAAAGTGGAAATTAAAAAAAAAATTAAAAGACTATTGCTATTTAATTAATATTAAAAAAAGTTTACAATAGTTGTATAGCAGAACCAAGTTCTTTACTAAACTGTGTTTAGAATTTTAATTTTAAATTGTAATAATCAATAATATATTTTTTCATGTCAATGGAGTGACTGAAGTAAAAGGGGTTACTAAAAAAGTAATGCTTTATTAAATAAAATAATCTTTTTAAATAAAACTTTCTGTAAGGTATATATTTTATACTTTAACTTATTGGACATAATTGTTGTATGAAAAACATATATGGCCTATTTTAGACCATTTTAGAAATGTTATATATATGCATAACTCATTTTAATTTTTTAAACAGTTATGAAATGAAAAATTACTAAATTTTTAAAAACTAAAGGGCTGATAATAATAATAATAATAATAACAAAAAAGAAGTTCAAAAAGCATTTCAAAGTTCGAAATACTAAGATTGGGTTAACCTAATTTTTTTAGTTTATATTTTTAATTAATGTTTGAAAGGTTTTATTTTAGTTTTTTGAAATTATGTTAAATTAAAGCGATGAAATAAAACATGGTATGAGATAAGGGTGGTAATGGAGTCATCTCATCCTCTTTTGTCTAGTTTTGTATTAGGTTTACAAAAGGTGGGTCAGACCAACCCATCTTTCAAATGTTAGTTAACTTTTTTTTTTTTGTCCTCTCCACATAATATTTAGTGCACGAGCCGATGTATCCACCCCTTATAAGGATTGTTTATTTTAAACTTTTGTTATTTTGAATTAACAACCATGGTAAGGACCTAAAAATATTTATATTTATGGTTTAATAGGTTTGGAGGTCCCTATATTTGGAGGTTTGTTTCAATTGGGTCCTCCAATTTTGGAAGTGATCAATTAGGTCCCTAATTTTGTCAATTTGAATCAATAAAAGCCTTTCTCTTAAATGCAGTTAACGCCGTGAAGTTTTTGAACATGTGGCACGCTGACGCTTCCAAGTGGCACTGTTTCAAGTGCATAGGTGGATTATAAAAGGGTGAAATCCCTAAATTAAAAGGTGTATTTGAAGGTGAAATCCCTAAATTAAAAGAGATTTCACCCTTTTATAATCCACTTACACATTTGAAATGGTGTCACCTGGAAGCGTCAAAGTGTCACATGTTCAAAATCTTCACGGCGTTAACTGCATTTAACGGGAAGACTTTTATTGATTCAAATAGACAAAATTAGGGACCTATTGATCACTTCCAAAAATTGGAGGACTCAATTGAAACAAACCCCCAAATATAGGGACCTCCGAACCTATTAAACCTATATTTATTAAAGGAAGAATAAAGAGGGGGGCTTTTTAATAAAGGAAAATCAATTTTTAATATTTATGCTGAAGTTCTCAAGGTAGAAAACTCATTCTTATTTTGCAAAACGCTTCTCTTTCTAGAAAAACCTCATTTCCCTTTTCTGTCTTCTCTCTAGAATTCCAGCAAAAATTAACCGTTCAATTTCGATTCTGAAGGTGTTCAAGTGCTCATTGCATAGAG
Source organism: Vigna mungo (assembly GCA_036885675.1). Lineage (NCBI taxonomy): Eukaryota > Viridiplantae > Streptophyta > Magnoliopsida > Fabales > Fabaceae > Vigna > Vigna mungo. The sequence goes on from CP144698.1 coordinate 27,828,595, forward strand.
AGTTTCGATTCAAACCGAACGATTTCTTGTTCCGACCAGTAAGTCACTTTCTCCTTTTCCCCACCGTTTCTAGAACCTAGGGCATTGCTATTTTACTGAATGCATGCCACTAAAAGCGTTCTACTTCAAATTTGTCCTCAAAAGCTAATTCTATCACCAATGGGTGATTTATAGGGTGTCTTTGAAATTTGCTATGAGGAGCACTCTTTAGAGCGTTCCTATCAAGTTAAACTGTGAAACTTTCCAGGTAAGGGGAGTTAGATTATTACCTGTTTTGTAGCTTAAAATATGTATATATGTATATATAATGAACTTTGTGTTGTGCCACTGATTGTACTAGAAATTAGTTGATGTATGTTGAGTTTTAGTGTCTCTTGAATGATGAATTATGTGCTGAGTCTGACTGTGAACTGTTATTGAGTATGATGTCTTACTGGAATTGAACTTGTTGATGGGGTTAAACGTGTTATGCTAATTAATAGGCAATAATTTAAGTGAAAAATGGTGCTTAGTGGAAGGCTCATGCAATTGCGAGTAAGGATATATAGATTTCAAAGTATAAGTTATATTTTGGAGGTAATCAGAGTATTGTAATAGTTTACTTTTTTTTTTATAAACATTAGTATATATGTAGTATATATATAATACCAAAGTACAGTAGCGATTAAACAGAGAATATGAAAATATCTGGATTCTTTTATGATGTTCATTCGGTATTGGGATTGGTTCAACAATCCTTATGTTACTTTATGATGCACTATATTTGGTTGTTTAAGTGGTTTAAGTCATGTAATATATATTTCTCTGGGAAGGAAGCTTATTCTAGTGCAGTATTTATGGTTTCTTTTTTTTATATAGCTTATATTATATTCTATTCTCATATTATATAAAGAGATATTTTAAATATTATATAAGTTATACTGTAATATTAGTATAAAGTAATTGCGTTTTTATATTATATAAGCTATATTATGTAATATTAGTATAAGTAATTATGTTTGAAAATTTAGGAAATAAAAATGTGGATTACGTATGTTGCAGGATTTTTGGTTTTAAGTGTTGAGTAAAATTGGTAAATAGTATATTATACTACATTATATATTATATTCGATGCTTGTTCATTTTCTTTAGGTTCTTTATATTATATAATAACATATTATATAAAGTTTGTCAAATGGTATGTATTTAATGTTGATATGATAACATTGTTTTTTTTAAATACTATCATCCTTGGGTATTGTTTGATCAGTAAGATAAGGGGAGTTATTTATTGTAAGTTAACATAGAATTAAGTGTTACAGTTGTTGTGGTATTCATTGGACATTGGCTAAATAGGAGGATGTAACATTTTAGTTTGATACAGAATAAACATCATTTGAGTAAGTTTAAGTCTACGGTTATTTCATTAAAAATTTAGTGTATAGTTTTAGAATTGACACATTGATTAGTTAAGGTTTTCTAGTTAAATACTTATTATGATGTCTTATTTTTAATTCTGGAAGAGTGGTGGAAGTAGTACTGGTATTTGTCCGGTGAAGCTCTTGGTGAATATGTGTTGGAATACCCTTGTTATGTTGGTGTAAATTGTGATTTAAATACCATATCTCAGGGTGAGATGATTTGGAGTGGTTGTAGAGATGGTGTTATTGTCTTGTATAACTGTTGGGAGCTTTGAAATGGTATGTCTATCCCTATACTCAAAGCATTGTTCATACTCAAATAGAGAAGAACAATGTGAGTGGTGAGAGTAGAGGGAGGTCCTCGTTTATAGTCTTGGAGTTTAGACATAGACAGATTGGGGGGACTTACCTTGCATAGTGTTGGGGATGGGCCAACTGAACTATGCAAGTGCAAAGACGACCAATAGCTAGACAGGTTATACCAAATCCGGATGAGTCGCGTTGAGTATTTGATGCATGGTTTGGTTGGTATGTCTTGCTTGTTCTTTTTATATTTAATTAAGCATGATGACATTGATTGACTGTATTATATGTATGTTGTTTGTTTACCTAGCTCACCCTTACTTTTGTGTTGTATGTTGCTTGGGTATGCTTTCTCTTGCGATGATCATCCACTTTAATGGGAGCAGATGTCGTTGAGGAGGCTCCATTGGAGCAAGTGCTAGAGGACGTTGATGTTGCGGCTTAGTCCTCCCTAGGATTTCTTCCTTTTACCTGGTGTCATTTTGGAATACTCTTATCTTTGTACCATTTTGTTGTACTCTTTATATCTAAGTTTTAGGTTTAGACCTTTTTTACTTGAAGTTCATACTCTTGAGTTATATATGGATGACTGTAATCTTATATTTAACTAACATTCTACTTGCAACTGCTTTCCTATATTATAATCGTGAACTTCTATATTATATTATGCTTTAATATAATTGGGATGTCATAACCATGATGCATGTAAAAAGAAAAAAACTAGTGTAAAATAAGTTTGTGATTATTTATACTAGTTATAATTTATCAAGTATATAAAATTGGCATGTGACATAATTGTAAATAAAATAATATTTTGTACACCAATAATAGTTATAACAGGTATAGAGAGTGAACACGGTAATATTTTTGTAATAAGGAAAAAAACATTCTATACTAATTCTATTTGTAATTGATATAGAAAGTAATAAGTGACATTTTTATAATAAATAAAAAAAAATTTATATCTTCAAATTATAGTCAATATAAAAAGTGGATGGTACTTTTTTGATAAATAAAAAACCTTCTTATATCAGTTTTAATTATAACTAGTATAGAAAGTAATTTTTTTCTTATTTGTAAACTGAGGGTTCTCAAATCCCTTACCCTTATTCTCCTTATTTTTCTTTCTCGTTCTTGTCTCATTCTCCTTCATCATATGGCAACATGTGTCTTTCTTTTTTCTTCCCCAATGTGTGAGGCCTTATGCATGCCTAGACTTATCACCTGTTGCACCTTCCGCTAATAGCCAGAGTCAGAACCATTAGTACGAACGAGGAGCACATGACCTTTTGTAGACATAAAGTTTTGTTACCAAAGGCTGCTCCCCCCGCCACCATCGCATCATGCATCCGATTGAAACTCCAACTATTTGGCGATTGTTTCTTTCTTTCTTCTCTTTATTTATTTTTTGGCTAATTTAAATGAGTGAATGTGGGTGCCAAAAATTGAAGATGGATGAATCAATTGTGAAAGGGATTAAATTTGTGCCTATGAAAGTCTAAGGTGATGTTGATACTAGTTATGGCCATGTGTGGGTGTTGGCAAGGCTAGAGCGGTTTTGTTCTATGCGGGATTGTTTTTGGAAGGTGAGGGTTGATTTTGTTTTGTCATATGGTGATGAAGAGTTCTGAAATGTGTTAGGGATAATGAGAGAGTTGTGTCAAGAGGTGTATCCTTCAGTGTTCCATGGAGGAAATGAATGGTTGTTATGGAAATAATGAGTGTGTAGAAAAGATAGCTCTGTATCACTTTGTGGTTGTAGAGTGAATTGAAGATGATATTGGTGCGTGGAGTGCAAAGGTTGCTTGAGATTGTTAGTGGTTGGTAATGGTTCTAAAACAAGGGTTAATGATGGAGATTGGGATTGGGTGTGAATATGATGAAGGTTCAAGCTTGTGAAAGGGTGTTTGTGATGGACTAAATGAAAAGAAAAATTTTCTATATCAATTTTACCTTTCATTGATATAAAAATACTCTTATGTTATTTCACAGTAAAATAAAATAGAAATAATTTTGGAGTTGTTAATGATCTAGAATCAATAATAAAAGTGATTTAGAATTTATTAGACTTAGAATAACAACATATGCAAGATACTTTTTTATTATTAAAATTAGGAATTTTTTGTGTTTTAAATGGTAAAAAACATTTATTTTTTAAAATTTGAGTTTAAAACTAACAATAATATTATTTTATATTTAAAAATAATTATATTTGTGATGGGTGTCATTCTATAATCGTGAAATAAAATACTTATTATCTACTATAAAGTTTAAATATAAGTTATTTAAATTTTTAATATAAATGTTCAAAATCAATAATATTTGTCAATCTTAATAATTGGTATTTGTAACTAGATGAAATAGTCGTGCTTTTGTGAGTATGTGTACATGTTTTTTTATGATAATTTAAAGTTACAGTTTCTTTTATAATTTCAACTATTGTTCAACCACATGAGTGGTCTCATTTTTTTCAACTATTCTTCCAAGATTCTTTTAATTGATATAGAAGCATAGGATTCCCCTTACAAACATGAATTTGTTTTTGTCAAAGTTTCATTTATATGTAATCCTTAGTAGTTCAAATATGGCTTTTTCATTTATGTTTGAATGATGTAATAATAGCTTCCAAAACCAAGGGTATTTGGAAAAATATGCGTGTACTAACCCAACAAAAAATTCCTAAATTCTTCTTATTTCATGGCAAGGTACTTGTTTGTTTGGAAAGGTATGAGAACTAATCAAAAAATCCGTAAACTTTTTATATTCCATAGATAGTTTATATAAATATGTACTATATCATTTGTACCATAACGATAGGCACGAAGCGTAATTTGAATTTTCTAAATTTAATCGATGATTTTCTTTTGTATTTACCTTTCTATCGAAGAAGTGGCATGTTCTGTATTTCTTTATCTCTTCCATCTTTTTGTATTTTATTATTCTTGATTTTTTGTTTTTATTGTTGTTACATTTTTAACTCATGCTCAATCCATTTTAGTAATAATTTAAGAATTTTTAATAGTTTCTACCAATTGCATTGGTTGTTTTTGGTTTCTAATATATGGATTCATATCATTAGTAAAAAAAACTTTCTAATGCACTTATTACGCTTCGGTTACCGAAACATAAAAAGTCGCAGTGACTTTTTTTTTTTAAACATATAGACTTTGGTTAAAAAAAACGAAATCATAACGTACATTTGACATCGATTGTTCTTACATCCATTGTCATAGGATCATGTAAAACTGACAATTAAAGACTTTTCAATTGACAAGTTTTCTGTACAAGACTTATGTCCTTAATTCTCTACAGACCTACTGTCATAGGGTCCTGACGTTGCAGAACTCGTGAAATATGTTCTCTTCCCTTTCTCTTGGGCGGTTAGAGGGATGATCATGAGAGTAGTGGGTTACGGAACTTGGTGAGAGGGACGCACGGTCCTTGGATCTTGAAATGTACGAGAGGGAGTAATAGTGGTAGTGGTTGGAGCACACGAAGTACCCTTCCCACTATCCTTATCTTGAGCCTTTCGTTGAGCGGCCAGCATGGCGAAAGCACTGGAATCTATAGTATTATACGAGGCCATGAGATATGAAATAAAACACGAAATTTGCATAAGTTAAAAATGACAATTATAACACATTACATAATGGAAAGCTTATGAAACACTTTACTACAGAAAGTATCTGATTCAATGAGATTTATAAGGTCTTGGGAGGGGACGTGAAGGGGTAGTTGATTGATCAGACTGATTGCCTCTTTCTTTTGAGTTTCATAACATATTTGGTCCACGAGGTTAACCTCCTAGATTGCTCAATCCAATAAAGGGGAAACTTAGGTTGGCGATTATTAAAAAAGAACTTTGACCGACCGATCTCCTTTATTACCACCTCCAGGTAGTTGGTCTTAAACCATGATAACAATCTCCCAAGCTAGGTTGGGCCAAAGCTAGAAGGATTTTATGGAGATGGTCCCTTGAAGATATATGGTGCCAAAATGTAGTGGATCATCAAGGATAGAGGATGGAAATATGGAAGCTATGGTGTTTGTGAGGCTAGAAGCTCAAGACCATATGTGGTGGTGTGGTGTTTAAAGGCTTTAAGAGAGGTTGGGCCAACTCAGAAAGGAAGGTGACTAGAAAGGCCTCATGAGATGCTCTAGTCTCGATCTTAAGATGAGTAATATGGTAAAAAATGGGCAGCATAACTTTACTCAACATCAAAGATGATTACAAGAGAAGAGACACCTCTATATATAGGCAAGAGTGTCTCCTAAAAACCTCAAAAGCATGATCTCCCAGCTTTGCACTCATTGGCCGAAAATTATGCCTTTTAAGGAGTGGACAAGTGTCCACAAATTCTCTCCAATGAGGGGAGGACATGTGGCCACTCACAAATCATAATCTTCTATATTCCTAGAGTGTCATGTGATCATTATTAAAGCTAAATCTTCTCAAATGGAAGCATGACACATGACACATACTTTTCACATGGTTTGAATGTCTAACTTAAGAAAAAAATCTTATACTAGTTAGGCCTTAATAAAAACCTTAAGCAAACCTACCTACTTGGCCGGAATACATGGCCTAAAGAAACCTACACTACTTTGTCAGAATACATGGCTTAAAGAAACTTATACTACTCCAAGCTATACTCCATGATGGGTCCAAAGACGGTCCAAAAGGTAGAGTTTAGACCATCTTCATGCATGACTTCACTTTTCTTGTAGATCCTTGACCATTGCTAAGGGGTATGCCATCATTCCCTCCCTCTTGAAAAGGATTTGCCCTCAAATCTTCAACTTTGGGATTAGGCAAACTTCCTCATCTTTTTTTAAGTCATTGTGTTATATTTTGTTAGCGTTAAATATCAATATTATAACACAAGTTAGAACAAGTGTTATGATAGTAAGTAGATGAAAAATATAGCTCCCAAGAATTATACACCTTAAATCAAATGAATGATCAAGGTCTTAAAGAGTAAGAGCATCTTTGAAGCTTTTAAATATAATTAGTACAATTATTTCTAAAAGTAAATAACTGTAAAATTAAAATGTATATAAAACAACTAAAGATTAATTAGAGTTTTATAAAACTTTTGTACAAAATAATTACTACAAACCGAAGAAAACTACTTCGCGCCATCGTCGCCTTTCACCATAGGTGTATTAACACCTACTCCTAATCTACTCACACTAATAAGGTGATAATCACAAAAGAAACGAAGAAAACACAAAAGAAACAACAATTTAAGCTAATGAACAAAAGAGATACTCTAAAATGTTTGAATCATATCAATTATAAACTAAGCACGTATAAAATTAGTAAATCATATATTTTCACACAAACAGTTGATACTATACTTAATTAACTGGATACATGTCTTTAACATTGGGTTTGAGTGTAGGTGTGCACTTGCAGTAGTATTTATACTCTAAAGAGTCATAAACAAAGGGTTATCACCCTACAACTCATAAGATTAGTCCTCTTCACACCTAGGACCAAATGATCCAGTAGTTAGGACTTCTTGTCATTCTCTCCCCATCATTCTCTCTATACAAGTTGAATGATTGATAGAATATCATGATACGTCATTTCTGACAATGTCAATGCATACACTAAGATCATCACCATACATTTCAACAACCTTAATCATCACCGCAATCATTAATAAACATTATTATAAACATATAACAATTCCATCACAAGTCTATTTCAAACAGCCAATGAAGAATAACAAATCCAGCATACATATTGATGCTTAGAAATGGTGATCAACACTAAGCATTTTGCAAAAGGTGGCGCTTAGGGACAGGAATGATGCTCAACAGCAAGACTGACGCTCAATGTTATTCTTCTCGCAAAACTGGGTGATCAGCGGTATAGTTCTTCCACTTAGCAATGTGAGGCTAAAATGCTCCCAAAATTACAGTGCAAGATGGTGCTCAACAGTTTCTTGTTGTTGCTCAACGCTAAAACATTCACAAAAAGTGGTGCTCAACGGTGTAGTTTGTTGCTCGACGCCTTGGAGCTCGTAACCCAATAGCACAAATTGGCGCTCAACGCCACTCTCATACCACTCAACATCGTATCAATTGACAACAAATGAATTTTGCAATTCTAAGTGAACTTTGATATGATCAATTGCTCAAATTGGTACTCTTTCCTCAGTGAATTGATTCAAAATAGTTTCAGACATGAAAACTCGTACCAATTTGCTCAATTGCTCAAATTCTAAGTTCTCTCAATCACACAAACCCAAGCACAAAATCATGAACCAATAATTCAATTTAAAACAATCTTACACACCAAGAAAAATCATCAATATGCAAAACATCAAATTATCAAACTCTCTCTCTCTCACACACACACACACCAAAACAACTAACTTCCCTTACCTTTACAAAGTTGCTCAACAAACCCCAAGAAGTCAAGATGCTTCATAATTCACAAATAATTCTTTTTCTATACTTAAAGAAAACATCAAAACAGTCTAACCATGTCAACAGAGACATTGATTAACAGAGATTCATGAAACACAACACAAGAACACATGCGAGCAAGAAAACCCCCACATCCAACTAGATGAAATAGAGAAAACAAGAAAAAGGGGTTGAAAACTAACTTACGCGATGGAGAAACTAATCGATCCAAATTGAAGAGTTCGTCGTAAGGATCAATCTTGTAGTCTGGGTTCTTCGATCAGACAAAATAGAGAGAAATTATAGAAAACTCTATAAAAAAGATTTCTAGAAAGATAATATGTGTTAAAATAATAAAATTCATTAATAGAAGACAATTTAAATTAAAACCCTATAATATTCAAATAATTGAGTCTTACTATACTTTTAACACGTCATTTTCTATATTTTTACCATAGTGTTGATTACATGATGACATTCTTTAAATGATTTCAAATATATTATAAAATATTCTCAAAAATATATAACTAAAAACCTTTATATTTTTTTTCCTTAAAAAATTATTTTGTGAGTTGAGATCACTGTAAATTGTTCAATGCATAGTCAACCCAAATATGAGAAAAAATAATAATAATCAAAGGCTTTACTATTGAACCAACGAAATTATTATCATTGTAAGATATAAGTTTCCTTAATAGAACAAATTCCATAATGAGTAATTTAAAATAATTAAAGATTTAATTTTTCTAAATATAATTTTCATAATATTTTTAAAACATGTAACCTAAAAGTTTTTAATACTTTCTTAAGGTTGTTTTCAGAAATGAAAAGATTTTAAAAAGTTATTTGTATTATTCTATCAATGAGAGTTGTGAAAGGAAATTATGAAAATAAATACAGAAATAAAGCAAGCAATTGCCTTTCTTGACCCATCGTATTTGTGTTAAGGACATTACTTCCTTACCTAAAAAGCTTTGTTTTTTCTTTCAAAATTTAATGACACAATTATATATAACAAATTGTTGTTTGGGTTATGTTAGTTAATTCTTTGGACCATGTTTGTGTTAAAGGCATGTGATGTTTTGAAACATAGCTTTCTTACCTAAAATGTCATTGTTTTTTCTTCCAAATTGTTGACACAATGGTACATATATAATTAATGTCCATGGATTATGCATAACATTTAAATTTAAAAATATTTGCTTGAATAATGGGACTATGATTGTTTTCTTAGGCTTTTTCTTCTTGCATTTATATAATTTTTACTTGTATCTTCATAATTTTTTAAATGATCATTTTATTCTATATAAAAATCACTTTTAAATTACTTGTTTTAGAATTATTTTAGGATATGATTTTTAAAATAGGATTTTTGGAATAAAACTTTTAGAATATTTTTTTTGAAACTCATGAAATATATTTAAAATGAGTTTTATGGGATAGATCTTTCTAAATAAAATTTTGAAATTTTATAATAAATTTTTGAAACAAACTTTCCGTGACTTGCATTCAAGAACATGATTTTCGAAATAATTTTTCAAAATATAAGAAATACATTTTAAAACGAGTTTTTTTTTTTGGAATAAATTTTTATTTTTCTTCCTTTCAAGTGCAACGACAATGAAAATTAAAGTGTACTTGGAGGTAACATGGTACAGTGGTACATAACGAGGGTATTTTAGTCTTTTTGATGCTAATATGGAGGTGCAGATAGTAATGAAGGGAGTACAGGAAGTAAAATATGTTTTCTTTCAAAAAGTGATTCAACTTAAAACAAACCCAATTAGCTAATCCCATGTGATTAAGAATATTACTATCAACTAATCTTTGTTTTACTTTTGAAAAAAGAGAGTATTATCTAAGTATTACATTATACAATAAGATGCATGTTACTTGAATAAGCACTTATGTTGAGGAAACAAACAAAAATTCAAAAGAACATTATAAGATTCTTTGTGGGAAATTAAAATTCATGCAAACAACTTGCAATTTGGATTTCAAAGATTTTTTTCAATGGCCATTAATAAAGGTCAAAACCAAACTCTCTCTCATTCAAGTTTATACCTACCAAAACCATATTTTATTATTAGTCAAATTGTACACAATTTGTCAAAGAGTGAAGAACAAGAAGAAATCACTTATAAATTGTGATTAATTAACAATTAAACATCACAAATTAACTTTCTTTATACAAGTTATTTTCAGAAATGACTTTGTGTTAAGAGACAAATAGTTTGCTTCTTAATCTAATTATTGTATATTTATGGCTGTAATAAAATCTTGTAGGAAAATAATTGGATTGCTTTGAAAATTGTTAAAAGGGTATTAATTAATGTGCTACAAATTAAAGCCTTTGTTGTTTAGGTGCATCATCTTCTCTTGCAACATTTATAGTAAAAACAATTTAAAAAATATTTCTCAAAATTTTGAATGATATTTGTTTGGATGATGATATTTGACAACATATTTTTGACCTTATTTTATCTACGTATCATTCTGTGATTGGTCCATGTTGATATTTATAATTATTATTATTGATTGTGAAGTAATTTTAAACTAATCACAAAATGACATGTAGATGATGTTAAAATGTTGTCAAGGTATCATTATACTGTTTGTTTTTGGAAATACATGAGTAAACTGATAATTTTATTACCATTTTTATTTTTTAATCACATTAAACAATTTAGTAAAATTAATGTTACTTTTTTGGATAAAAAATCGTTTGAATTTGAAAATTATAAAATCATTTTTTGAGATAATTAATTATAAACATTAAAAACACATTTTTAATGATAATTTGATGTTTTAAAAACTAAACTAAACATGAGAAACAATACTCCAATCATTTATTTATTGTTAGGTTGAACATATTTTAATGGAAACCTATGGTAAAGTTAATTAATGAGTCATAACTATATTTATTAATTTAAGTTATTTCTTTTATCAAATTTTAAAACGTATCCCGTATCCCTTTTCTCTTTATTCTGTTTGTAAATATGCTTTCTAGTGAATTTCTTGTATATCGTGAGGTTATATTATGATCAGTTTATTGAGTCATATTTTGTATTTTAAAATAGAAAATATATCTCTTAATATTTTTAAAATTTTGAAGTTTTGTTTTCATTTTAATATTTAAATGTATATTTTTGACAAGAGAAGTAGTTTAAATAACGTCTTCAAAAACTAAATTCGAATATTGGATAATTTTTGAAGAATAAAAAGCTATTTTGTTCTGAAAAAAAAAAAGTTTATTAAAACTAGTCATCATTATTTCAGTGTGAAACAAAGTCAAACGAGACGTTATATTTGAATTTTAAAATATTACTTTCACCATTTTAAAATCTCTAAATTACTAAAAACAATAGTTTTTTTTTTCATATTAATTCGACATAAACCACAAATATTAATCTAAAACAATTCGTTAATTTATGCATATTTCATAATAACTTACAGTTTCTCAGATAGAATTTTGTTGGATACAAACTAAATTCCATATAAAAAAAATAAGAGACGAATATGAATTTATATATACATAAAACACCTTCATTATAAGAGATTTTTTAAAATAGTATCAAAAACAAATTCGTATACACTTAGTCCAAAATAGATAATATTTTATCATATGTGTTAGACCTCCTTACAAATATATTAAATATTATATTGAAATTATATAAAATATGTTAGAAAAATAATTTTCAAGAATAAAAAATATAATTAAAAAGTGATGTTATTAATTGCGATATAAAAAATATAATTGTATCAATATCTCATAAAAAATTAAATAACAATTAAATAAAGATAAGAAACGTATAAATAAAACAAAATAGTTATGATAATAATTATTAAAATAAAAAATAATTATTAAACATTATATTGAGATCATATAAAATATGTTAGAAAAAAATAATAATTTACAAGAATAAAAAATATATATTAAAAATGATATTATTAATTGCGATAAACAATATGGACATAAATAAATAGTAGATCGAACGTTGGAAATTTGTATTTGAATAAAACAAAATAAGTTTTGGTATAATAATACACTAAAAAAATGAATGAAAAAGATGATTATAGAAGAGATGAAGGAGGCACATGCATCTGATAGCGATTCCTAACTTCATTTCTTACACTCTCTTTTCATTACAGCTGTATTCACGACCAGTTCATTTAATTTATTAAATAAAAAATATAAAATTATTATAAACTTTTTTTCACAAATTAAAATTAATTTATTTAATTTATGAATAAATTATTTTTATTTTTGTTTATATAGATAAACTTGTTTGAACTTTTTACATAAGATAATGTTTTGTATTTAATATTTATGATTCTATCTTCCAACTATAGTGTCAGACTCTTTCACAAAATCCAAGTTCCCAGTTATTCCTGTTCATACTTCATATACAAGCTTCTGGTTCTTCATCATTTCTTTTTAAATATTCAAACTTTTTTTCTTCTTCAAGAGACAGCTGTGAAGTTTTTAATTTTTAATTATAAATTACTATAATATTGGTTTGGCAAGACAAATCTATTAATTTAATTATTAAATAATTAAGACAGCTATACTTCAACAAACATCAAATAACTAATGGAAGTTTTAGGTACAAGAGTTTTTTTTTTCATTGAAAATTGGGAAGTTATTTATATCTTTTATGGAGTAGAAAAAAAATAAAATAAAGAGTAGAGAAATTTGTTTTTAATTCATAAATAAAGCTTTTAATTAAAAAAATCATAAAATTCACACTATTTTGATATTATGGGCTTTTACTTGTAAAATCAATGTGTAAAAATAAAAATAAAAACCGATAATCTTAATAAATGCTATATTGATTTGATAGTTTAATAGATTAATTTGAATCACTAATCAATTAGGGGACAGAAATAAAAGTTTAAAAGTTTAAAAGCAAAAGTTGGAAAAAGAATTAAGCTTACACCTCATTTTAAGTAATCATGTTTCGTCCTACTTTTATTAAAAATATAAATGGAGAATTTATTTACAAAATGTTTCTCTACTTATCTTAAGAAATAGGATAATGATAACATTTTTTTTATAATATTTTAATATTATTTATAATATAAATTGGTCCAAAATTATTTCACAGTTAATAATAATAATCATAAAAATTAACATGGATCAATCACAGAAAATTTAAATGATGTTAAAATATTGTTAATAAAATATTATAAAAAATATCATTAACTTCTTTTTTCTCTTTTTTGTAAAGAAATTAAAAACTAAAAATAGTAAGAAATTAATTGTACTGTTTTTAGTCCTCTCATAATTTATTGACTTGGATTTAATTTATTTATATCATAATAATGAAATTATTCTATCAAATTTTCTTTGTGTAAAGTATTTAACTTTTGAGAGTTTATGATACACATAAAGTAAGAAATGATTTTAAAAGGCAATGAAGTTAGATAAAAAATATCTTAAGACTAAAATTAGACATTGGAGTGTTTCTTAAAAATAGAAGTAAACCTTAAATTCTTTTGTCAAAATTCCATAATCATGTATATTGGAATGTCACAAAAAGAAAGAAAAAACAAATGTGATTCCTTTACTTTCTCCGTCTGTTTCGTGAGAAATGGTGTAGAGATCATAATTTGTGAATTATTAAACTAATAATTATATATTATTATATTCAATCTTTCTCTTCTTTTTCCCCTCTCTCTCATAAACAAAAACACAAAAGCATGCCACAGAAAAAGAAGAGATTGTGCAAACATTCATTGATTTTTGGGTTATTACCCTCGTGATCTGTGCACAATCATCTTCTGCTTCATAATATATACCTTCATCTTCCTTTTTCCTCTTTTCTTGCTTTCTTTGTTCAACACCCTTCTGTTCGGAACGACCCTTTTCCAGTTTTGGGATTTGGAGGCTGCAAAAGGTGAGATTTTTCAGCTGGGTTTTGTATGTCATGTTAAAAAACCTGTTTTTTCTTTCTGGGTTTTATTTTATTTTACTTTGTTGTTTTTCTTTTCTTTCTGGGATTTCTTGTTATGCATGTGAGGCTGAGCCAATGTGTTTTTTAAGGTTTTGTCCCCTGTGTGAAAAGATAAGGGAGTTTGGTGCATTATGTGTGCACTGGGTGAGCTCAAGTTGCATTTTTATGTGCCTAATGACTTTGACTTTTTGTTTTATTCTGTTTCTTGTTCTTGAGCTCCACCTGCTGCTTTTTTGTGTATTGCAAATTCAGACTTGGATGAGTTGTTCGTTGAGAGGTTTTCGCATCATCACAATTGACTGCTTCTGTAACAGTTTTAAGTTCATTGCAAAAATTTCTCATGTGCTTGAGTTTGTGGAATTGGTTTATTCAGTTCTGTTTCCTCAATTCATTTGATATATGGGGTGCTTGAGTTTTGTTGAGAATGGTTATATACTTATACTGCTAACTTCTGACTCTGCTGTAAGTAAACTTGTAAGAAGTCTCGTAATTGGAAAGTGCTTTTGGTTTCTGGAAATGCAAGCTATCTTAGGTTGAAGAGAGAGATGTTTGGGGGCATGAGTGTTATTGATATTTTAATATACTTCATAATAGATAGAAAAAACACGGTAGGTCTAATTGACTTTTTTGATTTTGCTCAAAGATTGACATATTAACATGTGATTGGGGCTTTGGTCAAAGATGAGGGTTGTCTCATAACTTCCAAATGGGTTTGAGCTAACCTGATCAGTTATTTGATTCTGTTAATTTCCTTCTACCTAATTTGTCATACTAATGATTTGGTTTAATCTATATCTTTGCTTAAAGTCAAAGAAAAACAGAAAATTTATCTGATTGGTATGACCTGAACTGGTTTCTTGGAGTACGATCAGAGTTTAGCCCCCTTGAAAACCCAGCTTATATTCCATCTTCTTTTTCTATGAAATGAGCCTTCACCTGTTAGAGAATGGTATATTTGGTACAGTAATTTTATGGTGTTTTAAGAATTTAAATGCAAAGTTGGTAAATACCACTTTTGTCCTTGCATAGCAATCACTTTAACTGTCATTTGAGTAAATGTTTTGAAATAATATCATTTTCCACTGCACTTTTGGCATGAAACAAAATTATGTTATTTGTAAACTCTGGATCTCTTTCTCCTTCAGAAGACTAATGTAATGGGCTACCTATTGAACAGAACACTGAACATTTGCTACCATTCGATGCCTTTAGTCCTTGGTGGCCTCTGGATCTTCTCTTCTGTGCTGTTGAACTTTCTCATCTTTTCCTTTTTTACACTATCAAGTTCTCTGCACTTCAAAATTTTGTGTATTGTATACAGTATCTTGCCTGATTCACCTTTATATTGCATATATTATTCAAGTTAAGAATTTCAACCTTGTCATCCTTGTTTTCTGTAATTAAATTAAACCTCAAACACTACAGTGAATGCTTATATACATGTGTGTGTGAGGGTGGAGGGTATGTACGTACGTATGTATGTATGTATGTACGTAAGACATTTGTTAACTCTGTCCTGACAATTAAATTACTTATTTTGTACATGCGTAAGGCATTTGTTAACTCTGTCCTGACAATTAAATTACTTATTTTGTACATGCCGGTTTACGTTTGGCATTAATCAAACACATTTTAATCATATCTTATATGGTTAACTCCAGTTTTTATGACTTCAATTTGTAAGTTCAGTAACAAAGAGTTCTTGTTTTCTTATAAAGCTTTATTTGAATGCAAATTATAAAGAAACTAGTGAACTTAAACATTGGTTTTATATGGTCTCTTAGCTCCTAAGCTATCATTAAATGGAATCTCTAGATCTAAGTACAGTCTCTTCCTTTTGATATCAGCATATAGTCATGTGGAAATTGGACAACACGGTGTAAATATTTGCTTATCCATCACAATTGGTTCATTGTGCTATATTTGTTTTTTTCTCAGGCATGGCTTGTTATAAGGACATAAATTTTAACTGTTTGTTAAACTAATCAAACAAATGCATGCTTAATTTTCTCTTTGCTACCTAATCCTTGTTTCTGTCTTATGTTTCCCAGGGCATCTAAATTTTGTGAACTAGTGCTTTAAAAGCAATAATGGGGTGGCAATTCTGACAAACATGGATCCTCAGGCCTTCATCAGGTTGTCAATAGGTTCTCTGGGGTTGCGATGCACTGGAATTGAACTGCACACTGGAAAATCTGGAATTCAAACACTCTCACTACCTTGTGTTTGTGAGATTCGGCTTCGAGGTTTTCCTGTTCAAACATCTTCAGTCCCTGTGATATCCTCAGCAGAAGTTACACCTGACACTCAGAACATTGCCTCTAGTTTTTACCTTGAGGAGTCTGATTTAAAAGCATTGTTAGCTCCTGGATGCTTCTCCAACACTCATGGTTGTTTGGAGATTGCTGTGTTTTCAGGGAGAAAGGCCTCCCATTGCGGAGTTGGGATCAAAAGGCAGCAAATAGGGATCTTTAAAATGCACGTCGACCCCGAGTGGGGTGAAGGAAAGCCGTTGATTCTTTTTAATGGGTGGATAGGTATTGGCAAGAACAAACAGGAGAACGGAAAGCCGGGTACCGAGCTACATCTAAAAGTGAAACTAGACCCTGACCCTAGATATGTATTCCAGTTTGAAGATATCACAACATTGAGTCCTCAGATAGTTCAACTGCAAGGATCTATCAAACAGCCAATCTTCAGTTGCAAGTTTAGTAAGGACAGGTGATATGAAACTTGCAATCTATTTCACTTCCAATCATATTGACCCTTCTCAGAAATCTTTAAAAGTCACCATTTTGTTCTCAAAAATAACATGCATTCAAGTTTTAAAATTGAGTTCAATATCATTGTGAGATCATGGATGTATTAAATATCAACCATTGGTTCCTTCTAAAATGACTGAGATTTGTGTTACTTATACTTTTCTTTGCATCCTAAAGCTCAGACAAAACACTTTTACCAAGATGTATATGTGGACTGATGTAGTTAACTTGTCTTCTCCTCCAATGGAAGCTTACATTATATAAAGTCTTATCTTAATAAGAGCTTGAATCGTGATTTTTGGACCAAGGAATTAAATCACTGCCTCAAATCAGTATTTGAAGTAGAAAATTGGTAGTATGTTTTCTTTGTTGTTTCTGTCAGTTGGGCCTGATATCTTAGGATATGCAACGGTAGTCTAAACATTTGTTGTTGATCAAACTTTTGATAGTTATGGAATGACAGGGTTTCCCAGGTTGACCCGTTGAGTGCGTACTGGCCAGGCTCTACTAACGAGATTTCTAACTTGGAGACAGAGAGGAGAGAAAGAAAGGGGTGGAAGGTGACGATACACGATCTCTCTGGCTCGGCTGTTGCTGCAGCCTTCATAACAACTCCCTTTGTTCCATCTTCAGGTTGTGACTGGGTTGCCAGATCCAACCCAGGGTCTTGGTTGATTGTTCGGCCAGACACAGGCCGATCCGAGAGCTGGCATCCATGGGGAAAGCTCGAAGCATGGCGTGAGCGTGGCATCAGAGACACCGTTTGTTGCAAGTTCCATCTTTTATCTGAAGCTCAAGAGGGAGGTGAACTCCTCATGTCTGAAATACACATAAATGCTGAAAAGGGTGGAGAGTTTTTCATAGACACTGAGAAACATCTGAGAACTGCAACTGCAGCAGCAAGTCCAATACCAAGTCCACAAAGCAGTGGAGACTTTGGTGCACTGAGTCCATTGGTTGGAGGTTTTGTCATGAGTTGCAGGATTCAAGGAGAAGGAAAGCAAAGCAAACCGTTGGTCCAACTCGCAATGCGACACGTGACATGTGTCGAGGATGCTGCCATCTTCATGGCACTTGCAGCAGCTGTGGACCTCAGTATCCAGGCATGTAAACCTTTCAGGAGGAAGGTGAGAAGAGGTTTCTGGCATTCTATGTGAAGAACACAAGGCAAAAATGTATGTGTAAGCACCATCATAAATGTGAATTTTCTGCCTTTGTTTTCCTGCAATGCTTAGAAAAATGTACAGCTTAAGTTAGTGCCCTGCATTGCTCTCTTGTGAATTTTTCAGCATATTATTAGCATTCTGGTGCTTGTACAATTAAGGTGCACAAAACAATATCAAGTTAATGAACTTTTTCTAGAATTGACCTCACTCTGAAAAGGGTTCTGTTTTTTCATATCTGTTCTTGTATCATCCATTGGCTGAATTTCATAACAAGAACATAATTATAATTCTGAATATCTAAGCAAAACAAACAAATTGTCATTGTAGAGTCCTTGAGGAACTTGAATCCATGATAATAGTTGCTGAATTTGTAATGTGTTTGAATTTGAACATGTTTCTCTTCAATTCTATGGAAATAACGTGATATCTACATTTAGATTTTGCCCATATCCACTGAAGTTTTTCATTTCAACACATTTTATGTTTTGATTCTTAGGTTAATATATAGTTATTTTATTACTTTGAATTTTCAGTAGTTTTCCCACTTTATTAACTGATACATGACAAGATAATTTACCTTCAAAATGAATATCAACTAGGCAGCTAGTTGATTCAAAGAAGAGTTTAATCTTTTTTTTTTTGGTTATACAGATAAAAGCTTAATTTTAAACACTGGTTAAAATAGTATACTTTTAACAAACTATTTTTTTTTCTGATATAACTTTTAAAGCAATTATTATTAATTCAATAAATTTATTATATATACTTACGGTAATGCAGGTATATATGTGCTTCTCTCACATGTCAACACAGCTTGGTTTGTCACTGTCAAATAATATACATGGATTAGAGATAAGGTGATGAACAAGTAGATGTAAATTTTATTATATAAATTGAATTATATTTAAATCTCACTTTTTTTTAAAAGTTTCATTATATATGTATATATTTAAATTACTTATGTGAAAAGTTATGTTATACAATTTAAATTTAAGATTGATTATGATACGAAGTTATGTTTACAGTAGTATTATTTTCTGATAGACTGTATTTTTACTTTCTTAAAGTTATATTTAAATTTTGGAAAATGTTTTTAATCAAATTGTTGAAATTAAAATTTTATACTTAAAAAAATATTTATACACAATACATGAATAAAATATCGCACACAAAATAAAACTTCTAAATCACAGCATTCAATGAACTTAAGTTGAAATTTCATAATCATAATAAATTTCAAGTTCATAATAATAGAACTAATATTGATAATTATATGCTAAGTTTTATTTAGTTTTTTATTACTATTATTTAGTTATTATAATAATATGTTCACTGTTGTTTTTATCCGGTTCAAATGAGAATATTAAAGAGTGTGATAGTAAAGTTTTTTTTTAAACCGAATAACCTATACCTATTTAGGTTATATTTGATATTATAACTAAATCTTAATAGTTTAGTGCATTTATTTATTACTTATTATATTGTTATTATAATTTTCAAGTAAGTATTGTTCTAATAGGAATATGAGTCTAAAATTCATGTTAATTTTATAAATACAACTAATATTTTTTGAAGAATATTTATTCTTACATTCTCTCTTAAACACTAACACATTAGATTATACAAAAGATCCTAAGTGTTTTACTGACTTAAACTTCAGAAAGTCTTTTGTAGGTAGATCTCCTTCCTCACAAGAGCAAGAAGACCCTTTTCAGACAAAAGGAGCAATCAAATCACCATTAGGATCTTACCATCTATTCGTAAGTCCACACTCAAGATCTAGGTAAGATCATTTGATACTTACTGTGAGGTCTTGGTAAAACGCTTCCTCGACCTCACATTCCCATGGCCACCACACACAACTCTCCCGCAAGATAGGGCCCAACTTAATGACAACCATGCAACATCAATATACATGTAAATCCAACAAAACAAACAGCGTAACAAGCAACGCCCGATTAATTTTTTGAGCAACAATAGATTCTCCTCGATCTCAACCACACTCCTACCAATCATGTTGGGTGTTGATTTGTTGTTCATAAGCACGAAACTTGCCAACATGAGAATCTTTTCAATGGTTCTAAAAGTATATATTGTCCTCCCTCTTTACAATTGTGATGATACTAGAAACGTGGATGTCATCATCCCACTGTCCCTTATAGGTAAAATGCCTTTGGAATTTTTATACTAGCTGATGATGTAGGTGTGGAGGACTAGGGCTTGAAGTCACTATATTATAGAAGGGCTTGAGAGGACGATGAAAGTAATCATCACTATCATTTGCAAAATATTTAAAAGATCGTCTCCTCGACCTTAGCCACGAAGCACGACCAACCGATTTTTACTCAGCCTTACAGCCTAGCGAGAATCTAGTAGGGGCCAAGATCGACCTTCTCAATTTCGAGCTCTAAGAGGAAAAAATAAGACAACTCGACGTAGAATCGCGTACGCTCCCTCCAATCTGAACATGAGCCTTATATACACAAATATTGCAACTGCGAAGCTTACCCTATAAAGGATGACCTCGGCCTTAAAGCTCAGCCAATAAAGGATGACCTCAATCTTGAAGCTTGGCTTGCATAGGGTGACCTCGACCTCGAAGCTTGACCTACAAAGGATGATGTCGACCCCTCGACCTGTATAGGAGGAGCTTGGCTACGGAGGAATATAAGTAGATTATCAAATCCAAGTCCTACCATGACAGAACATGATCTGATAGGTTTTTGATATAGAAACCTGATCAATGGAAACAAGTTCACACTTCACAAAGAGAGATAGAGATGAATAATGAATCGGAACTGAATATTATTGACAAAGAATGAGTTTGTACAATCAAGAATCAAGGGCTTAACCCCTTTCATAGGCTAACCTGTCAACACTCAACTCCCAAAAGTCCCCTCTAACTCGACTTATTTATACAATCCTCTCCCGCCTCTCCTAACTGCTAAGGCAGTTAGGCTAACTAACGCCTCTTTCTCCTCTCATACACACGTAACTTCCTAACATGTTCCTTTTAAATTTTTTTTTCCTCAATTGAGTTTCATTTGTTTGAAATGAGTCAATGGTTTCTATATTAAATTAATGTTAAATAGGTTGGAAGGTGATCATTACTATCAATAACCTTGTCTAACCTTTCACTCTTTTTGTTTCTCTCACTGAAATTTCACGGCAACTTCTGTTATGGCTACCTTCATTGCCCCTTCTCGAACTTCTAACCCTCTGTTGACATCTCCTAGACCATTGTGAGTTGGATGTCACCTCCCTTCTACAAGGAACACTCATGGAAGGTTGAAGAAGGTTACTAACATATTATCACCTTTCAAAATGATATTAACACCAATTTAATAAAATGAATTACATCGATGTAAAAACTATACATTAAAATATTGCGTATTGAATAAACCCCTTAAATATTTTAGGACAAAAAAAAACAACTATTAAACCTATATTCTACAATATACAATTTAAGATAATTCTATATTTTACAAAATAAAACCATTCATAATACATTATATTTAAAATTATGTAATTTTTTTCTGGATTACATGCATTAAAATATTTTTTTAAATTATCTAATTTAGAACCCTATTCTTGAGTAAGTAATCCTACTTTGAACTATGTAATCTTATTTTACATTATTTAGATTACATAATTTTGTTTCAATTTATGCAATATAAAATTATATTAAGAATTACAACATTTCAAGGTTTTAGATTACATAATCTATATATAATATATTTATTATATATTATGAATACATTGGTATTTTTATATTATATAATTGTGAAAAGAAAGTATAAAGATGAAGGAAGAAATTATCATCTATGGATTGGACTTGCAAAAGCAAATTACTTTCAATATGAATAATTGGTTGTAGGACTAATTTTATCTTGGCAGATATTTAATGGAAGAAAAAAAAAGCATGTAAAGGGAATAGCAAAAAGTAACAAAAGTTTGAGGCAAAAACCTTCAACAATAATTTAAAGGTTAATCAATTTAAGTAAAACAATAAAACTGTGAGATCCACATTAAACTCGTTAAAATTTAGTTAAAGCTATCCAAATTGAGTTTTACTATCGGACTTCAAAAAATCCCATCTCACATTTACAAAAACTGAAATAAAAACCTAAAAAAAGTTTTAACATCATCCTCAAATTATAGAAGTAAGCACACATAATACAGGTAAGTCAATCAATTTAAGACATACAATACTTCATTCTAAACTTGATCATCCAAGTTACCACACACAAGGTTAGTCTGTCAATAATTTACAATTAGAAAAAACCCATAAACTAAAACCTCATGCTACTCTTCACAACACACATCACCCTTCTCTACTTGAGATTCAATGGTTATTAGAACGTCAGGATAACTCCCAATACGAAATCCCTATATCAATACATACTCTACAGAAATGTCACCATAGAATCTCCCCACAAGATCTACGAAATTACACCAAACACATATAATATCCATAAACAAAGACAAACTTATTATAATCACAATTTCATAGTTGAATAAACTCCATACATGTTCACAATCCATGAAGCATCAATGATTCAAAATAAGCATGCATTGAATCCATATATAAATCACTTCAAAACAAGCAATAATTAGAAAATCACAAAAAACATTGACGCTCATACTGACGCTTAGTGCAAAACCCCTCGCAAAAGGGAGCACTCAGCATTAAAACTCTAACATTTTTATCTCCAGTGGTAACTAATACTCAACAATACTCTGTCATAACTCAATGCCAAACCATTCACACTTTTAGTCGCTCAATGACACAAACTTAGCGCTCAATGGTCTGGAGCTAAAATGCTTCCAAACCCTCACTGCAAACCGATCACTCAACGCCATATTAGGGTTGCTCAATGCCATAAAAAAAACAAAAATTTCAACACTTCGAATTGATGAACCAGAGACCTGTTCAACTAATCACATTGGTAATTCTAATGTAGTGAATGGTATAAAAATAAGTTTAGATAAGAATGAATACTAATTTGTTCAAATTGTCATATTTCTAATCTTTGAACTCAACACCAATAAAACAATTTCAAACCCCCACAAAACTAATTTACTACATCAGATTATTTAACCATTAAATCATCCATTAGATAAACAAAGGATAAGAACTCCTAAAGAGAAATCAAATAATTCTAAAAAAAATGTTTATAAAAAAATATGTTTTAAAATAATTGAACTTCTTCATAATAATAAAATTCTTTATATTAAAACTATTTAATATTAAAATAATAAAGTTTTAATATTTTTAAACCATTTGTCATGTCAATTATACTTTATTAAGAACGGCTTTCGAAAATTCTTCTTAGAATCAGTTTTATAATTTGATGTATTGAGTTTTTAACTCGAGAAACTCACAAAGATGAAATGTCAAAAATTTGCATCTTCATTTCTTTTCTTTCCTACAACCTGATTTAGAAGTCTCAAACTCGTCAATTTTAATCTCTGAACAATAGGATTCTTTTTTTCGTTTTTCATCATCATTCTTGTACTCTAGTTTAGATAATATAACAAACGTTGAATGTACTCCACAAATTGTAAGTATAAATATATTATATTTTTGGTTCAGCCAGTGACTTTGTGGGAGGAGAGGATGGAGGGAGAAGTTGGCCAGGATGGCGTCGGAGCAGGTGGAGGCAATAACAGTGGGATCCCATGGCTGGAGCTGCAGGAAACATTTATGGTAGCGAAAAGATGGAAATCTATGATACAAACTCACTCTCTCCAACAATAGAAATGTCAAAATAAATTTCAAGACGTAAATTATCAAGCTAACCACAAGTTCGAATCAGATTAAACTAAAAAAAAAATGTTAAATGTTAATAAAAATATGGAAACAATTTATATTTACATAAAAAAAAAATTGAATCAATTCACCTTATACTTCAATAAATATATAAAATAATTTGAAAAAATAAAACATTTTTAAGCGATAGATCAAATCATATTATAGAAGTTTTTGCTAGTCAAAAGTGAATTAAGTTTAATAATTCATTTTTAGTTCATGTAAGCCGAATTAGCTAACTTTAACATTGGTATCCAATATCTACTTTATTGAACACCATTAATCAAAACAGTTACAACGGTAAAATGTTTCATTTCCAGGAATCTATTACAACAGATGAAAAACAAATTTGGTCACAGGGTAAACTTACAGTCACAATCAAATTTCAATCATTTACAGTGGTTGGAGGGGAAAAGATCTAATCTTGCATACAGGCATGTGAATAATCTATGTCAGTCCTCCAAACTATTGAACAGAAACATGGACCAACATCTAATTCAGCTATACATACTAATCTACAACACTGTTTAACCATGTAGCAGGACCAAAGAGACATGCTGCCCAAGGTTCTGCACAGAATTCCCCAAATTAAAGTTGTACAAATGTCCATTCCCACGGTTTGGTTTTGCGCATGTATATATTGTTATATTATATACACACAGAGACCTAATCTAATGCACAACTCCATGCTCAGTAGCTAAGAATGTTTCCTTTCCCATTTCCCTTCACGTCTGCTGTCTCTGTCCCTACGTTCTCCAAGTTGCCTTGACTTGCTTCCTCTTGAACTGTGCCTTTGAGAACCGTATCCACTAGACGGGCCTTCAAATGCTGATACTAATTCCGGATCTCCAATGCTGCTGGTGTCCCCTGAATCCTTGCTTCCGTCAACATTTTCTTCGTACAAGCTGCCAGTGTCATCCTGTCGGTCACGCGACTGTAAAATAGTAGGAAGTTGTCCCGTGAATGCCCGAGATCCTGAAAGAACTATAGTCGGTGAGGGTACAATTGATGAGCTGGTGGAAGGAATTTCAGACTGTAAGCTTCCACTACCAGCTCTAGTGCTCCCTTCGTTACCAGATCTTCCATTTTCTCTTTCGCGGAATCTATCCCTGGGTCGGCTGAAACAAGATGAGAAACCCAGAAAACCACATGATGCAATTTATAATGCCAGCCTCAAAACTAACAATGACCAAGTATTTTAAGAAAAAACATAACAGAAGAGGATGTAATAGTAGCCAAGAGATCAATAGAAAAGGACTCAAACTTTTAAAATGATTCTTGGACCATGGCATGGGATTTTCAGGTCAGGTCACATGTTAGGCCACATCAAAATTACAAGCCACTTCTACAGATAATTATCCCTCTCCCCCCTTGAAAAATAAATATTATTCATTAGGAAGGAAACATAACCAGAGCTGACAATGATATTCTTCGGAAGACAAAAACAAAGCTTAAAACAACACAACCAAAAAAGAGACAGGAAGGAAACTGCCATGACTGCGCCAAAAGGCCAAAAATACAGCTAGAAATCACCCTCCACCAATACCATGATAGCAAACAAGAGACCAATATGATCTCTTGCATCCGTTTCTCTCGCTCTCAATATGCTCGTGAGCTATTTTGTCAGTATTCCAATAATGAGTTTACATCGTCGAGTTCTCTTAAAATATTGCTTTTGGTGAAACTGAATTTGTATGTTTTCTATTGATTTGTTGGGAAACAAATTATTTATTCTAACAAGTTTATAGCTAAGTGAGCTTCAACTAGACAGAAATATCAGAAATATATATCATGTCATCTTTAGAATATTTTAGATGATCTCATCGGTTTCAGCATCTCTTGCATCTATTTTTCTCACTCACATCACCTTATATATTCTCTTTCCCATTTAAATTTAGAATCTTATCACTCTCACAAGTAGAACTTAAATGAATTTTCTTAGAAAGTAGACTTGTAAGCCTCACTCAAACCTCACAAAACTGGTTTATAAGGTGACATCCACTTATATACTATAACTTTGACCATATCTCTAGTAGATATCCAACACATCCTCTACTAAAAATTGAACATCGCAAGTTTGAGATTAGATATTTGTATGTAGCCTGATAACATAAGGGTGTCATGATGGACCTAACATACTATGTTAGGATAGGCTCTAGCACCATTGAAAAAGTTGATGAAAACTTATATTTATTAGAAGAAGTATCATTAAAAATAATATAAATAACTCATACATAATTTATAGAATAGGTTCATAATTAATATCATTAAAAAATTCATAATTCATAAAACACCCATGTAAAAAATGAATAAATTTACAAATTCATAAAAAATGGTCATCCCATCTTTTTTCTTCAAATTCAAAATAAACCCTAGACAATACACAAGAGTACAAGCAACATAGGTGCGGATAGAAAAAGGAATAGAAGAACATAAGGCAGCAGCGAAGGTGATGAGCAAGGGTGGAGAGCACCAAAGATAGTAAGGGTGGTGAGCATGGACAACTAGGATGCATTGGCGATAGCGAGAGCGACAATCACATGGGATTGTGATAGAGTATTAAAGGTATATGAGAGAAGGAAGAGAAAATGAGAGGATGGTAAGGAAGCCAGATCGGTCGTTTGACCGTTACTGAGTGAGTGAAGGAGGGAACCTTATAAATAGGGTGTGTTGTACAGGGGGTTAGTTAATTCTTTTGTATACTTGGGTATAGACTGGATATCTATTCCAGTGGAGGGAGAGAGAGCTTCATAGAAGTGAGACATTGTACATTGATTCATACATACAACAATAATACACATACTATTTTGCTTTTGTTTGTGTGTTCTTGAGAGGAGAAGTGTTGATCGACTTTTTAACTAAAGAAGCCTATGAGATTGCAAGGCCAACAATCACAAGTAATCACGAAGGTGACGATCGCAGGGGATTGCCATTGCAAGGGTAGCGACAAGTGCAAAGGTGGGACCGCCAATGAGTGCATTGGTGGTGTCAACAATCGTTGTTGTGAAACTCGTGCCTCATGTGGTTCTTCTCCTTTGGTTTTAATATGCA
Source organism: Vigna mungo (assembly GCA_036885675.1). Lineage (NCBI taxonomy): Eukaryota > Viridiplantae > Streptophyta > Magnoliopsida > Fabales > Fabaceae > Vigna > Vigna mungo. The sequence continues at coordinate 27,855,466 of CP144698.1, forward strand.
AAATATCTACACAATGCACGATCTTCCGATCCAACGAGCATCCTCGCATAATCACTTTGATCTATCCAACTTCCGATCCAGCCTCCATGTTAGCTCGCTTGGAAGTGCAAACTTGCTAGATTGTACGAGTTTGCTAGTTTACTCGTGATTTTAACAACACTAACTATAATTGAACTATATCTCTAGTGGGATCTCCATCAAGATATATAAACTAGTCCTTAGCTTATGCTTTATGGCCAAGTGCTGAACAGTTTGATCCTTGCTACCACCTGGTTTCCTTCAACCATTCTTTGGGATCCAAATCTGCTAGTCTGATCATCACTAAAAAGCTGTTGATACCCTTGGAAACCTTGCTTCCATCCACATTTTCTGTATACGTGCAGCCACTATCATCCAGTTGAAAATACGACTATAAGATCGTAGGGAGCTTGCTTGAAACTGTACTGCATCTAGAAAGAACTGTAGCTGGTGCCTAAAACTGTACTGTATCCTATCCAGAAAAAACTATACTTGGTGAACCAAACTAGAGGAAGGTATTTCAGGTTATATGCTTCCACTAGCAGCTCTTACGCCCTTTACTACCAGATCTTTAATTTTCTCTTTCACGAAATCTATTCCTAGGGTTACTATAGAATGAGAAACCCACAAAACTCCATGAAGCAAATACATAACCATGGAAAAGCACAAAATTCATCCATTCTTTCCAACAGACTAGAGAAAGAAACTAATTTAAAGCCATAACACCGTATTTGTGTAACTGATTAACAGCTTACCTATTCTGAGTGGAGGATGAAAAATCACGCCGAGAAGGTCGAAGTCCTGATTCTGCTTGCTCTATCTCACGCTGTAGTTCTCTCTGCATATAATTTAAGGGGTAAAAGTTATTTCAAAAGCCCTAAGCAGAAAAATATGCAACTACTTTAGCCTACTCAACTCATGATGCAGAATTTTTACTTCTGCTACTTTCTTTGATTAAGGAAAGGAAAAATATTCATATACATATATAATCATAAAACAACAGCCTATAACTGAAAAAGACAAGCAGAATGGAATTCAACAACCCACTAGCAGTATGCTTAAGGATTGCTGGAATTGTTCCACATGGCACTTATAAGGAATACTGTTCATCTACAAGTGATTAAACAAATATATCATACAACAGCACATATCGGTATTTGGATGCTATCTAACATTGTTCTCTTCAATAATTTGGTATCTAGAATTCCCCCCGAGGCAAATTGAAAAAGGGAGTTTATGTCAAGCAACTACCTAGATTTATTGCCTAGGAGGGATCCGCATGTGCCAGCACACTCAATAAATCTCTATATAGCTTAAAGTTGATGACCCTATTTGTTTTCCATCCTCAGCATTGCCAGTCAAATGTAGTGAAAAGTTGTTCCACATTGTCTGGCAACACATAGGATGCTTCCCATAAGACCTGGAAATCCTCCACCCTTGAGTTTGACTTTAGTAGTGAGTTAGGCCCAACCAGTAATGTACTCATACTTCAATTTGTATCACATATCTGTATCCAATACATCAGGATACTTTAATTATAGAAAAGTATATTTGCTTAGTGTATTGTGTGTCTAATGGAAACCACACAGTATGTATTTATACTAATTTGTCTTAATGCCTCAGCTATGTTTGAAACTACATGCCAACTTCAATAGTCTCTCTAGAATATTAAGTTTAGTAAGTCTTAATGTGCTGGGTTAAATAACTTAGGAGTTTAAATAATTGTATGAATCAGTATATCAGTATTACATGTTTACAACACGTTTAACAATAACAACTCCCGTAGTGGGATTACCTGTGTTTGCCTCTCCTTCTCCATGTCCAGATTGTAACGCAATTCCTTTGTTTTAGCACGCTCTATTTCTAGCAATCTTTGTCTTTCCAACTCCTTTTCCATTTCAACTGTTTTTTCCCTGTTGAATAGTTACTAAAATCCTCAACTTCCAGTAAAAATATCAAAACAATATAATATCAAGCACCAAAATACTCAACAAGAGCTAAAACCTATCAAGTTCTTGTAGAAGTTCTGCTTCCCGTAAAGCCACTTCTTCCAAATGTTTTTGACGAGCTTGTCTCATTAGTAGTTTCTTTTGCCTACGGGCTGCAACATCTTCTTTAAGTTTGAACTTTTCTCTGATAACATAATATAAAAAAGTTTCAAATACTTTACCCATTCCTCAACAGCATAAATGGTTAAGATTTCAAAAAAGGTGAAAGACCGAAAAGAAAGATAACGTTTAAAACACACACAGACAACAAAAATTGACAGTAAACCCATAGTTGCCAATGATTTCAACCAATCATAAAATGATTCAAGCTTAAAGATGAGCAAACCTACAAATCAAATCATCAAGAAGAAAATACTTCTACAGGGAGATTTACAGAATAGCTCATACTTAAAAGCATGCAAACCCTCTAAATCAAGCCAAGCAAGAGAAAATATTTCAAATATAAAACCGAAAGTGAGTAAATCTACAGGGTTTCTACAATTAGTATTATTTTCCAAGAGGATGTTTACTACTGGTTGAAAGAGAAAACTACAACCACTTACAGGGAATGGATGCACTCTTTGATTTGCTGAAGCCTTGACACATCCTTTTTGTTGGCTGTAAAGTTCAAATTTATAAATCAAATTTGAAGGAGGGTGGAGGATTTTCAGCAACTATAACAATGAAGAAGTTACAAGACAACAATAAAAAAGAGTATGAAGACTTTTGTGTCACTTGGTTATAATAATCAATATGTACTAGACCAAAATGTACTGAAGGGGTAAACCTGGAATCTGACTCAATTCTTTGGAATCCTCCATTCTTCCTGTTAATGAATGTTCCTTTCGTATAATGTCTAGCTCCAACTCAGCCTCCTCGAGCTCCTAGAAAGTATTTAAAGATATGTAACTAATCATATAAATAACAAATGCATTTAGCCAATGATCACACGTACCATATCATCTTGCTCGATCTTCCATGAGAATAAATCAAAATATGAGTGCACTGCTGTTAAATTGCCAAGTACCTGTTGCAAACTTAATATATTAAGAAAATATGACATAAAACAGTTGTAGAAAATTTGGCTACTATGACCAACCAGGATGCATACCAGCTGAAAATAGTATAAACGGATGACCAATTCACATAAATTTTAGTATAAATAGATTGAAATACTTCGTTACCCAATTGAAAAAATATAATATTTTCACTACATGTTCAGAGACCCTTGCATGAATCATAAGTTATATACCAACAGCAGTGCAAATTTAATTGTACTTCCAAGTTTACAAAACGAAAATGTCTGAAAGTTGTGTTGTATATTTTAGAAAATGAACTTTAATCCTATCTCAACCTCATACAATTGGCTTGTAAGTAAAGTTTGCATCCATTTATATAATAATATTTGACCATATCTCAAATTGGAATCTCAACCAATATATTCATTGTGTACAGTCGTTTTATGATATATCAGGGTACAATAGAATCAATCATAAATGCATACAAATAAATCAAATCCCGTAATTGTGGTAACTGCATTCATAATTTCTAGTTAATAGCTATTTACATATTAAACATGTGTTATATACGCTATCAGACACATTAAAATCAAAACAAAGAATAGTAATTTTGGTTTATTCACTCAGAGTCCACAAACTAGGGAAGGATTAGATATTACGTGACAATATATTTACAAGCAGCTATACACTATACGTTGCAAACAAAATTTGGACATACTGCTTATTTGGACATACGTTGCAAACACTATAAGCAGCTATGCACTATATGATTACTTTAAGTATATTACATTATTACCTGATTAATTGATTCACGTGTATTAGCAAAGTCTGGGTCATACTGCTTTGAAGAATACGAAGAAAGCACTTCTTTCAGGGCCTTGCATAGAATCGTAATTTTAGAATTCATTGAGAAAAGATAAAATACAAAATTATGCCATGGAAGGGAAAAGGATTTAATGGTTTTTTGTTGAAACTGGCATGAATGACTAGTTTCATTACAGAACATACCTCTTTGGCTTCATCTCCGTCATCCCTCAATCTACACAGGACTTGACATGTCCTCTTTTCAAGGTCTCCGAGCTTGCCATCTGGAAAAGTTAGAAGATGTATAATATAATCCAAATTTCTAGTACGCCATTTCATACAGACAGCATGGATAAAGATCCATACCATGTTTTGTAGACCCCAAAGTTTCAATATTTTCCCATAAATTTTGAGGAATCAAAGAAATATCTTCAGCTGGTGAGTACAAGCAGGCATAAGCAATAAGTGTTAATGAAAGTTGCAGGAAAGGACCATCTTGAGATGGTTGTGCATTACACAAACAACATATGCCATCAGCTGCCACAAGAAAAGATTGCAAGTGATGGCGCTCAGCAAATGGAATGTAATTTGAAAGAAGTGCCATCGCATGAACCCTTAAATGTACTGACAAATCAGATGAGGCCAGTACAACAACTTCATCCCAAGTACTAGAAACCAGACGAGATAAAACATAATCAGGAATGGATAAAACTAACTTATTTGGAATGAAGTCAGAGCAAATTTTAGAGTTCATCACAGCTCTTTCTCCATTTGTACACTGGCCAAGAAGTATTCCCAAATGCTTAACTGCTATAAAACGTTGCTCAGGTTCGGCATGGACCAGCAGTGTACAAAATAGGTCAATAAGAGGAACTTCACTTTCTTGACTGTTATAGATGCCTCTAGCAATTAATGAAGTTAACCACTTATCACTCTGCACACGCCAAGAGATTTTTGGCGCACAGCAAGAAACATTTTTTATTGTGGAACAGATGACGCCTACCACACCATCCAGGCAAAAGCTATATGGTACTCCAAGTAAACAATCAAGCATCAAGCAAGAAACTTCCCAGCAACTGCTTTCTTGAAGCATAACAGCCAATTCACAAAGGCCTTGAAGACCAATTCTCCAATGAAGTGTGAACATGTCAGATGACTCGATTGAAGAATTTTGATCATCTTCAGCTTTATGAAACTTTTGAGAAACTGATGTCAAACATTTTGAAAAGACATAGCATTCGGCTGATGCTATTGATACTTTTCTACTTATTTGAGGATGAAGATTCCAACAGCGCTCAATAGCTGGATTAAGGTTTGAAATGAGACCCTCTATGTCCTTACAAAATCCTTGTAAATAATCAAAAGGTAAGTCACAATGACCAACATCAGCAATAGAGTTGTTACTATCTACATTATGAACATCACTCTCATAAACAATGAGACAGACATCACTAAGAAACCATGAATTTGGTTTTAAGTTATCTTCAGAAAGTCCATCACCATTTGCATGAGGATAGGGGGATAGCTGAAGAGGAACCACACCCAATTCTTTTAAGTTATTCAATAATAGTAATTTGCAATTATCCATAACACATTGAAATGCACTGAGATAATCAAAGAAAGAAGTTGTTGGGGCAAAAGCTGTAAAGTTTGCCAGATTTAATAAAGACTGCAAAAACTCCCTCCTATATCGAATAGATAAATCAGGAAAGATTGATGCCAAAATAAAAATAGCCAGTGCTGTATTGTATCCTTTATCTTCAGAATTGTGCTCGACCTCACTCTTTTGTTTTATTTTCATGAGAAGAGTGTTAAAGCACAATTCCTCAAAATTCAGACAAGAATCACCATCCAATAAATTTTCATCATGAGAAATCTTGGACAAAGAATAAGAAAGGATAGGTTTCAACAAACGCAAAACAGAATCAAGAAATGACACATCACAGTATGTAGAACTTGAGAGTGACACAAGCACTTGAACTAGCTTGGGAGCCTCAGGAACCATAGCTTCCATGTGTTCAACTATAATAGCTTCAAGTATATAAAGGATTATGGCTCTGGCATTCTTAGCATTATAACCTTTTAAATGATCACTTCCAATTGAAGAAGCAAAAGAAAATGGCCACAAACACAACTCTGAAAACCAACACAAAACATCAGGCACCAGAGTGGAAGGAACAGATCTCAGCTGCAAACCAACAGCTTCTAAAATGGCTTCTCCAAAAGATTTGAATTTCCTCTTCATATTAGGAAAGAACTTCCAGAGCTCCGGATATATTGCACAAAAGGATCGTTCCTCATCACATTGATTACCTCGTTCAAACTCTGTTTTAGCAGAACTGTTTTCAACCTGTGAATCTTCAACTTTTAGCTCTTCATACTTTTTACTGACAACATCATCAACAACAGCTAGGTCATCAGCAAAAATGGATAGTAAAGATGTCAGCTGAGACAGATCAAATGCAAGGAAAATGTGGTCTTTCAAATACTGTTTTGCATTACGAGATATTGCCATCCAACCAAGAAATCTAACCAAAGGGTATAAAGAACCAGAAAAATGAGAAATTCTCTTCATCCATGCTGAAGAAGGAATTAAATTTCCACACAAGTAATTATTTTGTATATTATTTCCAAAATGATGCTCTTCACCTCCACCACTTGCTGCGATTACCAATCTCTGTAGCAGTAACCAACGTCGCTCTACCCCTTTCATTCTTTCCTGTGTTAAATACAAACTGCTTTCCTTCAGCTGGTGATGAAAAGATGCCAGCAGCCTGTTCAAGTCTTCAGTATATTTTATAATGATATCAATCACATGTTCTGGAGGACAATATAATTTAGTGCCAGTGTGCAAAAAGTACACAAGACTCTGCAGGAGAATTTCATGCATTGAGATTTGGTCTCCCTGCAACCGTTGGATCAAAAAATTACATAGTAGGGCTTGGTTTTGTCGAACCAAGGTTAGAGCATCAGCATATTGTACATCTAGGGGAGACAGTTTTATAATCTGTTCATCAAAACCTTCAGCAGAATAAGGACCAATTTCTCCACCAGATACTCTTACGTTATATTTCCTGTCCAATTCAGCAGCCTCAAGCAGTATCTGAAAAACAAGTTTATCTCTTTTTCTCTCTATATGTGCAATAGTGTCTAGATTAGGTTTATTCTTTCCAGAAGTTCTTTTCACTTTAGCTTTATCACGAGGATGCGCTGTTTTACATTCATTAATGTTCAACAAGTCAGTAAGTTTTGAAGAGGCTCCAATAGAAGAAATAAAATAAGGATTTACATGACATTCGGCAGCTAACAACAGAGCATCAATTGCAGCATCATGGCTTTCAATAGTGACATCACTCTGAGAATGCAAATCTAAAGCCAGGCGTCTAAACTCAGAAGCACGAAGTTCAGAATCATTATAGTTCAGAAGTTGGAAATAATCTGCCTGCACGTTGAAGTATTCAAAACCAAGGCCAGCATCCAAGATATTAGTAAGAAAATGATCGGTGGAATGTTTCTCAGCCATGTTTTTCGATTCCAAGTTCATATCCCCAATGCTAGAAATAGAGCTATTTTGCTTAGGAACATTAGAGAAATTTGTCAAGGTCATACTCTGCAGTTCGGGTGGGGAAAAAAGTAGACTACGATCTTCAGCAGAATCAGATTTTCCTGCTGTTTCTGAAACATCTGTTTTTCCATCAGAATCATCTTGACCAATTGACTTAGAAAAAGTACCTCCACCATTAATGCCAGAGGAAAGAGGTGAAATAGATGCAGTTTCATGGTCAGTTGGTCGTAAAACTGACTTGCAAAGGTCAACATCAGGTGGCAAAAACATGTGCGGTTCCAATATTGATAGAAGCACACTGCAGATATAAAGTATATGTGTAAAACTAAAGAAATCTGCTTAGTTTCTAAGAATTTATTATTATTAAACTTGGTACATCAATGGAATGGACAATTAATTTGTCTTGTTAGTTTTTAGTCATTAAAAAGAACTATCATAGTCACAAAGAGATCCACATGCATTTTATCTGGGCATTGAAGATTTTTATCCAAATTATTATTTCTTAATCTACCTGATGTACACATATACATAAAAATACATATAAAAGTCTTAAAAGAAGTTTAATCCTAATTCTTTGTTGCAACATGTTTACCCATTTATATACATGTAAAAAGCTATTGTTTATTAATGGGAATAAGCTACAAATAATAATATATTTTCTTTTGGTTTATCTTCCATGTAAATAGATATAAAAGATAAGCCACAAGATAAATTTTCTATCCAAAATATCAAATATATTTTCTACAGTACAGTACAGCAAAGACAGGAAGTGACGCCATACCTAGGAGCCACAGATCCATTCCTCCATTCTGATTCCAACGAAGGCAGCACAGCTGGCTTTCGTACAGCAGTACGGATGATATTTAGAGCAATTGTACAATTCTGTTCTTGCTTTTCTGGAAATGAGGAAGCTAAATCTCCAAATGCTATTTTGCTTTTTGACACAGCTATTGCAGGATCAAGAAAAGGATCCAGCATCTCAACAAGAAAGAGGATTTTGTGTTTAATTTCCTGGAGAGACATTAAATAGTTTTAACATTAGTTGGGTCTTTTTTGTTTGTTAGGAAAAATGAAAAGCAACAACTTCACAGATAAAGCACTAAATCATTCATCATTCATCACCAGCAAATCAATAAGGACAAAATGTAAAGATAATGAAATTCTAAAAGACAAAAGTTATTGGCCAATGAGATGTTTATACTACTTACAGCTCTCTGTTGGAGTTTACAGAGAAGAGAGACAGAACTGAAGAAAGAAAATTTGATTTCTCATTCCATTTAGAATTCTGTTACAACAAATATTATATAGCTACAGGTAGCTTGATCTACAATGAACAGAAACAGTTACAGCCAGCAACCACAAACATGTTAGCTCACTGAACTAACTGTTTGCACTACAGGGAACAGAAACAGTGCTGCCAGTGACACCATATCAGCTGGCTGGACCAATAATTTATCTTTATTTTTATCTTCAACTCATACTCTTTTAATTCATGGTGAGGTTCCTCAATAATTTTTGGCATGATGTTATTCTTACTACATATGATCTCATTAATCGCATGTTGTCTTCGGTTTTAGATAATAAAATACCTCATTCTATTTTATTTTCTCATGAACTTCTTCATTCTTTACCTCTAAAAGTTTTTGAGCCTACATGTTTTGTTCATAATTTTAATTTTGGTATTGATAAGTTATTATTAGATCACAAAAATGATACAAGTGTTTTTCTCCTTATCTTATCTGCTAATTTGTTTATATAGATGCCACCTTTAATAAGTCTTTTTTTACTTTAAATATCATTCTTCTTCTTATATGTCTTCATCTAATATAGTTGTGAATAATCCTAATACAGTCAATATTCCCATTATTTGTGGTCCTCCAGTTGTGTCTTGTCCACTGTCAGATTCTTCTCCACCACCACTTCAAGTTTATAATTGCAAATATTGTTCTCAACAACCACTATGTGAGTCAATTCAAGTACCAACTACTTGTCTCCTCCAGCTCCAACAACTGAGTATGACCTTCCAATTGTCCTCCGGAAAGGTATACATTATACCCGTAATCCCTCTCCACAATATATTGCTTTGAGTTATCATAGATTATCTTCACCTTTTTACACTTGTCTTTCTTTTATTTCTTTTTTGACCAAATCAAAATCTATCAATGATGTCGTAGCCCATCGTAGTTGGCGTCAGGTCTTGAACTAAGTGCTCTCAGAATAGTGGAACTTAGGAGCTTGTCACATTACCTCCAAGGAAGTCTATTGTTGGTTGCAGATGGGTTTTTACTATCAAAGTTGGTCTTAACAGTACTACTAACCCCCTCAAAGCTCGTCTTGTGGCTAAAGGTTAAATTTTTGGATTGGATTATGGTAATACTTTCTCTCCAATGGCAAAGATGACTTTTGTTGTTTTTTTATAGTCATGGTTGTTCTTCAACTATGGCCTCTTTATCAACTGGATGTCAAAAATGTGTTCTTCAATAGAGATTTGCAAGAAAAGATTTATATGAAGCAACCTCAAGGATTTGTTCTGTAGGAGAAGTCTTCTGGGTTGGTATGTCATCAAATGATTAGAGAGTTACTATTTGGAGATGTCAATCAAATGACAAAGACAATCAAACTGCTATTTAGATTAGTTCTAATTCTGCTTTTCATGAAAGACATTGAGATTGATTGTCATTTCATTTGAAATAAAATTGTATATGGAGACATCAAGACTAAGTTCATTAACTCAAGTGATCAATTAGCAGATATTTTCACTAAGTGTTTACTTAAACTGAGAATTGATTATAGTTGTAGCAAGTTTGGTATATATGATTTGTATGCACCAGTTTGAGAGAGAGTGTTAGATATATTAGATTACTAAATATCTTAGATATTTTATCTTTATCTTTATCTTTTACCTTTAGTTACTTTATTATTATTTTTTATTTGTATTTTGGACTTAGTCCAAATTTTCTTTGTTATAAATACATTACCTTATGTATACTTTCTACACAAGGGAGATTATTCCCATCGAGGTTTTTCACTATATTCAATAGCTTGGTTAAGACAACACAACCATTTTTCCTTATGTACACTATTATAAGAAGAGGATACACCTTTATGTAACTACTTTTAGTGTTATCTTTTAATTAGACAAATTTATCCTTTAACAAATCTATAGCATCATCATAATATAAAGGGGATACACCCTTTTGTAACCATGTTTAGTGTCATGTTTTAATTGGACAATTTTATCCTTTAACAAATAACCTATACCATTATATAACAGGGATTCACCTTTTGTAGCTATTTTTTGTGCCATTTTTAATTAGACAAATTTATCTTTTATATACAGATTGTGCCTCTTCATATATATATATAGCACATTAATTTGGCATTGAAACTACCGATCTATTAGCTAAAGCACAATATCAATAAGATGATAAGGAGGGGAAAAGATAATAATTCTTATTCTCATCCAGCAAGTACCTTATATTTTCCTAGTATGTCATCCATGTGCCCCGACAAAGCTAGCACTATATATTTCAAGGCAGCACGAGCACGAACAAGTGAATTGTGAGCATCCTGACAGACATGACAATTTCTTAATTTGGAACCATAACAGAAAGCCAGAGAATGATGGAGTATTGAACACACTTTCTAGCATTGCAACCTAAAATCATTTAACACAGTTGAAAAGGTCGTGTGCATGGAGACAGAGTTTAGTGACTGTGAAATACGTTAAGAAAGCAAGAACTACATCATACCTGGATTATACCCAAAAGATCCTCCAAAAGCTCCAATGCGAGATCAACCTGAGCAAAAAGAGGTCCATAGACAGTGAACATAAAACATAGCTATAAAAGAATTAACATTATAACTTCTTGCAGCACTATTTAAGCTGGTCAGAAAAAATTAGCTCAATAATCAATAACACTCACATTTAACCAAAATGGCCGAACAATGTATTTCATAAAGAAAAATTAGCACTAATGTAAGAACAGACATGCTGATTGTGAGCAAGAACCAGAACCTGAAGTTTAAAAATGACAAGGACAGACCAAACTTAAACACCAGTTTTTTGTATTATAGTAGTGGTAATACTTGAACTATGTGAAAAAATAAAGAACTATTTTTATTGATAACAATCACACAAATTAATTTCTCATCATCTCTATTTGTAATAATAAAAAAACCTTTAAATAAGGAAATAAAAATATGTTGAAATGAATGAGAAGATTATGAAGATATTTTTCTAATTACTATGGAGATTTGAGAATATTTTACTTGAAGAACTTGAATGAAGTAAAACATATTACACTGTTAAAATTTTACTACTATACTTATAGAGTACAAAGAAGTAGAGTACAAAAAGTCAAGGCACTTTCTTAAACCCTAACCTAATAGTTGGGTTCTCAGCCATAATAATAATAAACATTACATTTCAACAATTTTTATCATAATAATATGCTATTTACAACAGTAACAATGAAGATAAAATTGGATCAAAATAAAGGACTGACAAAAATATAGCTGAAAATAACACAGGAATCAAATTAGAAGGTTCAATTGTACCTTGGCAATCACCTGAGTCATCCATGGCGCTAGCACACCAGAACACAGATCAATCAGTACACAAGCAGCCCTAGCCTTCATGAAAGAAAAGATCCAATCAGTGGATGACCCAGAACAGAAAATTATTTCAATAGAACCTTCTGAGTCGTTGGTTTATCTACAATATACACTTGATATCACCATGGATGTGCAAGAACTTTCATCCATTTGATAATTTATACTAGCAAAAGTTTATACAAAACAGACTTGCAACAGCACAAATTTTCAAATCTTAAATTTCAAATCAACTATTCAATAACTTGTCCTTTTTAATTAATCCGGTCCTTTTTCTTCATATCCAGTGGGCATTCTTCAAGTTTGCCATACTCGTGCTTTCTAGTTTCTCTTTGCCATGGGTGTGACCTTCCAATAGTCTATCCCTCATGGCTGTTGGAGAACTCATATCGACTAGAGTTATGATCAAGTTATAGTACATACTAGGGTATAAACTTTTCTTAAAATTCAGTTTTGTGAAACTAATTTAGGCTTAAAATTCACACATTTAAGATGGTAATCTCAAAATGGGGTGTGTTAGAGATATCATATCAACTAAAGAGATCACCAAATTACTATGTTGTAATTAGAGAAGATTTATTTAGAATCTTCCTAATTAGAGAAAGTAGATATACAATCTTTTATTTTATTTTGTTTCCTAGTTTCTCTATTTCCTTTCTAGGAGAATTAGATTGTTACAAATAGAGGATATGAGAATGTATTTTCAATCAATTCTAAATAATAAATTTCAATAGTATTTTCTACTTGGTATCAAGAGCTTCTGATCTTGGAACTCCATTCCGCTGCACAGTAGTCGCCGCCGCTGTCCGACCACCGCAGTTGTCCGACCACCGCCGCTGCCGCCGTCGCCGATTGAGGTCGTTGATAGGGCAGAAAGGTGCGCCCAACTCCGACGACCACAACGTTGGAAGTCGCTCCGTCAGAGGAGCCGCCACGCGCCGCCACAGTCAGCGGCGCGTGTAGCCCACGCGCCTATCTCCGGCGAGACCCACTCGCCGGCGCCACCACAGACAGCGTCGCCGACATGCCCTGAGTCCATTCCTAGGGTCGGTGACGACTCGTTTGGGCTGTATTTGAGCAGATCTGAGTTTTAAGTTTTGCTCCTTTTTTTCTGGCGAGACCCACTCGCCGTCACCGCCACAAAAGAATTGCCGGAGACTCCTGAGTCTGTTTCTAGGGTTTGTGACAAACCATTTGACCTTTTCTTGAGTAGATCTGGTTGTTTAAGTTCTACTCCTTTTTTTCTCGGTGTGACCCATACACCGTCATCGTCTTGGAGACTCCCTCGTTGCGTTTTACGGGATATCTTAAGTAAAAATTATTCCTTTGAAAGCAATGGATGAATCAATGAGTAAGTCCTCTGGATCATGCACTTTATCCATAAAAGGTAAGATTTGCCTCAATACTGTTGATCATGTGTCTCAAGGCATTTGGATTCTTGATTCGGGTGCAACTGATCATATGACACCTGTTAGTGTGTCCTTCGACTCATATAGTAAAAGAAATAAAGAACTTATTACAGTTGCGAATGGTCAAGGTATACCTATATGCGGATCTGGGAATATAATTTTGGACTCATCTATTGTATTGAAGGATGTTTTACATGTTCCTCAATTAGCCAACAATCTTATCTCGGTGCAAAAACTCAAAGGATTTAAATTGCTCAGTAACATTTTTTCCAACTTATTGTGTTTTTCAGGACCTTGTCACGGGGAAGACAATTTTAACTGCTAAGGAGCATAGTGGGTTGTATTTTTTAAAGTTTGATGACCAAGGCAATACGAAAATCATGAGTCGACAAGCAACATCTGAGACGTGGGCAAAATTCCAAATATGGTTACATCATCAAAGGCTTGGGCATCCTTCATTCAGTCTTATCAAGTCCTTATTTCCCCACTTGTTTACCAAAGAATCTGTTGAGTCTTTTAATTGTGATATTTGTCAATTTTCAAAACACCATCGTTCATCTTATCCTATTAATCATAAAAAGAGTATTTCTCCATTTGATTTAATTCATTCTCATGTTTGGGGTCCTGTCATAGATTCTATTTCTGGAGCCAGATAGTTTGTTACCTTTATTGACGATTGTACCCGTGTCACATGGACATACCTTATGAAAAATAAATCCGAAGTTTTTCAAATTTTTGTTAATTTTTTCCATCTTGTCCAAAATCAATTTGGAAAAAATATCAAAAGAATTAGGTCTGATAATGGTACTGAATATGTGAATCATGAATTTCTCAATTTTTTGTCTCATAATGGTATTGTTCATGAACTGACCTGTGTTAATACCCCTCAACAAAATAGGGTTGCAGAAAGAAAGAATCGTCATCTTCTTGAAGTAACCAGAGCTCTTCTTTTTCAAATGTCTGTTCCAAAAAATTACTGGGGAGAAGTTGTGTTAACTGCCACATATCTCATCAACAGGTTACCCACTCGTATCTTAAATGGCATTAGTCCTATAGAGTCTCTATTGTCTTTTGTTCCTTCTTCCCTACTAACTAGTCTACCTAGTCGAGTCTTTGGATGTGTTGTTTTTGTTCACTCTCATCATCCTATCCGTGGTAAATTAGATCCCAGAGCTCTTAAATGTGTCTTTATTGGGTATCCTTCTAATAAAAAAGGGTACAAATGTTATCATCCTCAGAGTCGTCGCGTCTTTATCACCATGGATGTCACCTTTCATGAAACACAATCTTTTTATGTCAGTCCACCACTTCAGGGGGAGAAAGCACTTGAAGTGGATGAACTCTCCTTCTTGTCATTACCATGTTTGTCTTTGCAGGATGCTCAAGACCTGAGCAATGAAGGTATCATAGTCCACAATGAGGAAAAAGAGGAAGAAGACAGATTTTTTGGCAAAAAATATGAAAGAAGAGAACAACCCACTTCAACTCTCGAGCAAGAAAAATTGTCTAATCCCGAGGTGAGGATCCCTGAAGATATCAATGAGGAGGAGGTAAGTATTACTGAGGATTTACCCATTGCATTGAGAAAGGGAAGAAGATCATGTGCTAAATATCCTATTTCTCAGTATGTTTGCACTAACAATCTCTCTGATAAGCACAGAAGTTTGATTGCTGCCATTGATGCCACAGAAATTCCTACCTCAATACAAGAGGCCATGAAACTTGAACATTGGAATCAAGCCATGAAAGAAGATATGAATGCATTAGAAAGAAATTCAACTTGGGAGATTGTTGATAAGCCAAGAGACAAGAAGACAGTGGGATGTAGATGGATATTCACAGTGAAACATAAGGCAGATGGGACAATAGAAAGATATAAAGCTAGATTGGTGGCAAAAGGATATACCCAAACATATGGGATTGACTATGAGGAGACATTTGCCCCAGTGGCAAAGATGAATACAGTTCGAGTTATTCTCGCTTTGGCTGCCCATTTTGGATGGGACTTACACCAAATGGATGTGAAGAATGCCTTTCTTCATGGAAATCTAGATGAGGAAGTGTACATGGAGATTCCCCCAGGTTTTGAAGTGAAAAATGAAAGAAACAAGGTATGCCTCCTGAAGAAAGCATTGTATGGTCTTAAGCAATCCCCTAGAGCATGGTTTGGAAGGTTTACAAAAGCAATGGTTTCCTTGGGATACAAACAAAGCCAAGGAGATCATACTCTATTCATAAAGCACTCTTCTACAGGTAAACTCACTCTATTACTTGTCTATGTGGATGATATGATTATTGCAGGAGATGATGAAACAGAAAAATTGGCATTAAAAGATAAATTGGCAACTCAATTTGAAATGAAAGACCTAGGAAAACTCAAATATTTTCTTGGAATAGAGGTTGCCTACTCCAAGAAAGGAATTTTCATCTCCCAAAGAAAATATGCACTTGATCTCCTCAAAGAAACAGGAAAGCTGGGATGTAGAACTTCAACAGTTCCTATAGAACAGAATCACAAAATGGGATATGAAGAAAGTGTTCCTGTAGAGAAGGCCCAATATCAGAGATTGGTAGGAAAATTAATTTATCTATCACACACAAGACCAGACATTGCTTATGCAGTTAGTGTTGTGAGCCAATTTATGCATGATCCAAGAGAGAGACACATGCAAGCAGTTGACAAAATTCTTCAATACTTGAAGTCAAGTCCAGGAAAAGGGCTATTATTCAAAAGGGAAGACACATTGACTATGAAGATATATACTGATGCTGACTATGCAGGTTCTATTACTGACAGAAAATCTACTTCTGGGTATTGTGTGTTTCTTGGAGATAGTCTGGTAACATGGAGAAGCAAAAAGCAAGATAGAGTTTCTCGTTCTAGTGCAGAAGCTGAATTTCGAGCGCTTGCTCAAGGAATGTGTGAAGGACTCTGGATGAGAATCATTTTGGATGATCTTAAAGTCAAAGTGGAGAACCCGATACAACTACACTGTGACAATAAGTCTGCCATGAGTATAGCCCATAATCCAGTACAACATGATAGAACCAAGCACATTGAGATTGACAGACATTTCATCAAAGATAATCTTGACAGAGGCTTTGTGATTACAACTCATGTTCCTACAGAACTTCAAATAGCAGATATTTTTACAAAAGGGCTTCCTCCGGGTAGATTTCAAGATCTTGTAGGCAAGTTGGGAATGATTGATATTCATTTACCAACTTGAGGGGGAGTGTTGTAATTAGAGAAGATTTATTTAGAATCTTCCTAATTAGAGAAAGTAGATATACAATCTTTTATTTTATTTTGTTTCCTAGTTTCTCTATTTCCTTTCTAGGAGAATTAGATTGTTACAAATAGAAGATATGAGAATGTATTTTCAATCAATTCTAAATAATAAATTTCAATATTATTTTCTACTTACTATATACAAGTGAATGTAAAATTCATCTGGTTTGTTAGCTTCTGTTTGTTTCAACAGATTTACGGTTGATGAACAAGTGAAAGTGGGTGATCCTTCCGTTTTGTTTCAGCAGATTTGCAATAAAATGAATGTGCGGATTCGAGGGAGAGTGCTGGATTTCCATCTTTAAAAAATGAGAAGATTTGTGCAGATAAATACTGGAATTACCATATGGCCCTTTTTTCAACTCTTTTGCATTTTACAGCTGTGTACAAGAGCTGCGGGAGATTCATTTGTTGCAAAGAATTGATTCTCAAATTAAAGAATCGATTCCCAAATTGAAGAATTGATTCAAACAATAAATAAGAATAATAATATTTTTGTATGGCTGGTAGATATGCTTGTTTTTTGTGTTGCTGGAGAAGAACCATTACAAGGAAGATGAAGAAGCAAGCTGGTGGTGAATAATAATAATAATAATAATAATAATAATAATAATAATAATAATAATAATAAACAATAATAATAATAATAATAATAAAATAATAATAAAAATAACAAGAAAAATAATATTTATATTTAAATTTATATCATATTAATTTTAAGAAGTAAAATGGTAATCATCTAATTTTATCTATTAAAATATTTTTTTAATCTATTATACTCATCATATCATACACAAACTTTCATCTCAAATCCACTTAAATCATACCATCTTTCTCTTAATCCAAACAACACCACAATCCGCTTTTCATTCATTCAAATCCATTCACTCAGTCTCCTTAAATCATCTCCCTAATCCAAACACATCCTTAAAGATCACACAACGACTAAAAATAAGACCAGATTATAGTATATAGGTGTAAATCTCATCTTATAAACCTGTTTTGTGAATTTGAGATAGACTTAAAAGTTTATTTCCTAAGATTATTTGGTATGTTTATTTTTCATACCATCAACATCCCTTCATTTTTAAGCTCTTTTAAATTTTATTTTTTTCTCCAACCAGAACTTCTCTTTTCTTCTCACAAGAGTCTTCTCCCATTAGACACAATAAAATCTGTCAAACATCTAAGCCCAAGATCTAGCAAGGATGAGTATTGTTTACATACATGGATGGCTGTATTGAGCATTTCAATCTCTTCCATACTTTGTCCTAAAGGTGTCCTTCTGCTGTCTTGCAGTGAAATATATATCTTGGACATTTTGGCAAATGCAGGTTTGATGGTTTTAAAAGCATTTCATTGAAACAGAAGCTAATTACATTAAGGGATTGTGCATCTTTTGGTTTTACCATATTTACTTTTTCATTGTAGGTTCTGTTCTCTGTTATTTAATTCATCTTACAGATTTTTTTTTCTTTTATCAATAGAAAACTTAATCCAACCTAGAGTAAACTGTTTCTACCTCAAAATAAAGAGAATAGAAAAGCAAATAAGTGAAAAAGGATAAATGCAATTTATACAGCTTAAAATCAAGCAGACGGACACATACTATGCATGAAAAAAAAAACAAGATTTTAGTTTAATATTGAGAAATAATTGGTTGACTAACATGAGACGGTGAGTAGGATGACAGATAACCAGCACAAGCATGAACAAGCGTACGATACGTGGCTGATGTTGCTGTAGCAACAATCTGCAAATATAATACACATAATCAAGAGAAGAAAAGTATAAGATGCTACAGAGTACACAATTTAAACATCTTGCCAGTTGGGTCTATAAATGCCTTAGGAATATAACCTGAGATAAAGCCTGTTGAACAATAGGTTGTTTCCACTGAGAAAATGAATCATCAACAACATCAAAAGAATTGCTCACCCATGGGCGCAGAGCTACAAAAACGAAGCAGAAGCCAAATATTGAACAAAGCAGTTCTACAAAAGCAATCGTAACAACTATGACAAAAAAATTTATATTATACAATCTAAAACAATTTGAGTTCTGTGTCAGAATTTAAAACAACTGAAAGTTTATGTTCCTGAACAATAATTTAGGAAAACGCAATTTTCATCTATGCTAAGAACTAATTTAATTAAGGATGATAATCTATCTCTTAAATGATACCTTTGAAATCAAAATATGAAACAACAGAAATTGTTATTGACATATATTGAATTATAAAACAGGGAATATAATTTACAGTTTAGAAGGGATATACCAGTTTTTCGATAGACAAACAATATTCTAGGGCTCCCCACTCCCTGTCCACATTTTACCAGTTTCCTAAATTACCATGATATTACTCTATGCTAACTATTCTTTTTTACAAATTGTTTTAATAAAGGAATAAATTCATTAAGCAAATAATGTATATAGAATTTGAGGGATATAAGAAACTCCATTTTCAAAAAAAGTATAAATAAAGCAACACAAAAAAGTATCAATGGAACAAAGCTATCCCTTTCCTATGCAATTTGCAAATCTATTAGGAAGCCTCCATAGAAAAATCAGTTACGGCCTTCTCACTCAACCATTTTTCCTAGCCAAAAGTTGCAAAACACAAGCAGAGAGAGAGGTTGACCAGACTGAAGAAAAAGGAATATGTTGCAAGGTGCTCTACAACCCGGAAAATTAGAAAATGACAAGACACGACGAATCAGCAACCCATCTGAAAAGCACCTCATCCACCACATTTGTGATACTATTCTGCATGATTGATAACTATGGATCAAATCAGACAAGGACCAATGAACTCTCTAATAACAGCTGGTGATTGACATGGCCAGAGCATGATCGGAGATTTGACACAGCTAGACATTGACACCAGTGGAAGTGACAGCACATGGGCATGCTATGACTAGAACAAATTGGGGCAGTGTGTCAGGGAAAGCTGCAAGGCCTAATATCATTTGTTGGAAAGGAAAAAGTGCAACTAAGTCAAACTTAAATTTCCTTTCCTCAAATAGGGAAAAAGGTCATGGCAAGATTTCCATTCCAAAATTCAGTATTGTTATGGCTTCATTGTGCCGGGAATCTGCTACCAAAACCAAGCACAATGCATTCGAAACACTTAACCTGGCAGCAGAGCTTGTATAAGTGGTAGTGCAGCCCAAAAGTCCGAGGATCTCTCTGCCAACTTGCTGCAAAGAACAGGCTGTAAACTGCAGTGTTAAACAATGTACACAAACTAGTGCAAATTATGACAACATAATCAACACCAAGGAATAATATATCATTTATTGAAAGAAACCTGTGATGCACAAGAATAAAGGACATGTAGGATCGCTTCCTCTACCACCGCCATATCTAATACATTAAGATAGCTACAATCCCACTGCTCATCTTGCATCCGGAATTCGTCTCCAAACAGGTTTGAGTAATCAACTAAAGTTAAAGGACTAGACAGTTCCAAATTTAATTTATCTTCCAAAAGAGAAGTTACTTCGTCTAGAGGGTTTGATATATCATGATCAGTATCAGGATTTATGAGCTTGAGCATAATTTTAGATGCCTGAAATAAAGGTCAGTATATGCCAGAAGAACACATTAGCAACAATGCATTGAACACAGATAAAAGAAAAACATAGATATTCCCCTTTCTGCTCAAAAGAACAAGAGCATTTGAACTAGATCATGTATCCATGCATTGTGCAGTAAATTTCTTATTTTTACATTAACTATTTAAATATCAGTTATTATTAATTAGGTTAATGTAATTTATTTTTATAATATGAATTATGCAAAATTTATTAATTATGATACTAGTTAGATTGATATTATTCATATTATTAATTTATTAAAAATTAAATATTATAACTTATAAAAAAGAATTAAAGTACAAACATAGATTCTAAGACATTTATTTAACATTTTGTTATTATTCAAATAGTTGAAACATGTCACATAAGTTTCAAAAATTAAGAAACGAAATAATTCAGAGATTTATTTAATATATGAAATTAATATTTAAGTCAATATTTGGATGACACAATTCATAATTTAGTTAAAGGTATAAAAAAAATGTCCTGTTTACAATAAGAAAAAAATAATTTAAAATTTTTTACAACAGTATAGGATAATATAATATTATTTTAGTATTATTCCTGTTCTTTTGGTGTTGTTGTGGTATGATAATATAATATTTGATGATAAAACATAAAACAGAGTGTTCTAACAGTAAAAATTAAAACAAAAAATGTGGATAAAATGCGAGAAAACTGTAGTAGAGATTGCACACATTTTATTACAATATAGAATATAGATTATATATTTCAATAAGAAAAATTAAATAATTCATTTTCAAATATTAGATTATTTATTTAGTTACCTGTATATGAATATAACATCAATATTTTTCTTTTAAAGATTTAAAGCATAAAAAAGTCTTTTAAAACGAAAAAATAAATATTTCTGTTTCTTAAAAGTTATTTGAAGACTTATTTCACATAATTTTTTTATTACGATAATTACAAAAAAAGTTAATACATAAGTTATAAAGAATAAAGAAATGAACTCTTATAAATAGAATGATTCCTAATATGTACTTTAAAGTTTAATAACATAAAAATAAAAATTATATATTGA
Organism: Vigna mungo; assembly: GCA_036885675.1. Taxonomy (NCBI): domain Eukaryota; kingdom Viridiplantae; phylum Streptophyta; class Magnoliopsida; order Fabales; family Fabaceae; genus Vigna; species Vigna mungo. Next base: position 27,876,819 of record CP144698.1, read on the forward strand.
CTGTGAATAAATAATCACAGTATTACTTAAGATAAATAATGACAATATTACTGTAATAAATTATTATTTGGATATAATAAAATGTTTTTTATACAATTTTAATAATATTATTTGGATGTAGATAATTTATAATAAATATTTGTTTTTATAACATTACAATCATATTATGGTTATTACACACACACACACACACACATATATATATATATATATATAAGAAAGATGAAAGGAAATGTCCACATGATATTATTCTTATTCTTACAGGAAAAAAAAATAATGTCTCAAGCGAGAGTAGTCTAGATGATGTTGAGCAGACTTTATTGACAGCATATATATAGATAAACAACTAAATGGGTGAGAGATAAATACCATTCTACAAACAGAGCCCAGTTCAGAATATTTATATGCCTTCCTCAGAAGCACAAAAATTGCATCTGGCCTAAAAACTATGGCACGGTATGGAGATAAAATTAAAGGTGATGCACTACGTGATCTCCTTGGCTGCAAGAAAAAAGAAATAAGGTTAATGGATAGAGGGGTCATACATGTGGAATGACCATCACTTAATAAAAAATACAAGGAGGGTAAGTAATATGAAGCATGTGGAAGACACGAAATATTGATTGGATTTCAGAAATTAAAATGGAAAAAGTTAAAAAAAAAATCTGTATCAACAAAGAAAATGTCATTTAAAATCACTTCTCCATGCAGAAATATATAGTAAGAAATCACCAAATGTCAAACTTAAGGAAATTAAGCAGGTAATAGGACAGTTTAGGATATGTAAATCCTATGTGTGCTGATGGTTAATTATACAAGATTCCAGTATCAGATACAATATAAACAGGGAGTCATGAAGTCACTTTAGCACCTTTCAAGACCTAATGGAAAATTACTTTGAAGGTTATCTGGACCTTCGGAGACCTAAAAGGAAGTTACTTTCAGGATTAACTGAAGCTATGAAGGTGATCGCTCTCTCATTTTTTACTATGGAAACAGTCAAACCTATTGTGTAAAAATCAAAGAAAGGAAAACCATGGTGTAGCCAACAATAGACGTAGGGGAATGTACCTCAAAGTTAGAGGAAACTGTTAGTATCGGTGACAGTTGACTGCTTTTAGAGACATCAAGATCAGTGATATTGCCTGGAGGTTTTGAATTTGTCCTGTAATTAAACAAAATCTTTGCTAGATAAATTATGAATAACAAATAGACCATTCATGCACTAGCACACATTGAAAAAAGATATGTACTTAGAGAAATTCAGGTAACTTATGCGTATTGGGTTTATGTTTAGCAATGGTATCTGTACCATTTTTCAACCAAGAACCACATGAATTAGTTTCAAAAACAAGCACAACAACAATGCAAATCCCATATGTATAGTAGGCTACAAGGATCGATTAACAAAATTGAATTCTATAAAAAAACCACATTATCAATAAAAGCATTCTAACCATAGCCTCTTTCAGAGGCTTCCTCCAAAACTTTAGGTGTTCCTGCTGTGTCCATTTGACTTGAAGTATTAAACTATCTTTTTTTATCCCCTTAATGGCCTTTATGGGATGTCTTCTTGTGCAACCAAACCACTTCAAAGCAAGTCTTTGCATTCCCCTCAACTGATGCTACTCCGACTTCATCCCAAACACATTCATTCCAAAAATGATATTTTCTATTATGTTTCTTAGCCACCTTAATTTTTGCATGTCTGCTACATAACTTTTAGAACTTTTAGCAGTTTGCCCCCCATCAAATGGCTCAGTATTCAAGATGAAAACTCGTAAAATTTACAGTGTCCGACTAAGCAGAATATGCAATTTAAGTATCACTTCAATATGAGAGCATACCATTTGAAATATCTAACAAATAACAATTTGTCAGTTTGTTTTACAGAAAAAATTTGTTTAAAATTATGTTTTCTCGTATCAAACAGGTATTATAGATTATAATTTCCAATTAGAGAAAAATAATTGTCCAGTGGGAAAGATATAGAAAGCAAACAAACCTTTCATTTACCACATGAAGAATAGGATAAAGAGGACCAGCAAGCATGGCAAGAAATCGTAGGTTAGATTCAGGATTATCTGGAAAGCTGGAAAGGTCTGTCTGCAGTTTTACATACAATGCTGAATGACCTAAACAAAAATATGGACAAACAAAAAAGAAAACAGGAGGAATGGTGAATAAAGTCATGAAAGTAAAAATGCTTTGTCCTACCTCTAATTGTGGAAGAAATACAAGCAACCGACTTGTCACATCTTGCAACAACTGTAAACTATGAAATATCAGAAAAGAAAGAATGATAATAGAATAACTAAACTACATAATCATGTTATTAGCAGCAAGGTAATCCACCTGGAGATGAATATCATGAGGATCCTGTTTGTGAGATAAAATATGAGGTAATAAATAATTAACAACTGGTTGAAATTCAGCCTCAAGACCAGGCACAGAAACTCCTATTAGCTGCAAGACACAGATGACAAAACCAGCTCAGTTGGTAACAAAATGAACCTTTTCTTCATTAAGAAAAGTAAATTATATTAGAAGCAGAAAGAGAGAAGAGCACACAATCATGGAGGATAGAGAAGTAGATAAAAAAAAAACAAGGAAACATAAGTTCCAAAAAAGCCAATCAATGTAGACAAGTGTGACAGTGACAGCAAAAAGTAAAAAACTTTGTCAAGAAGTGTGTTGGAAGTCTCATATTGACTAGTAATAAGGCTAGTTTAGAGTATAAAAGTGGATGCAAACCTCACCTTACAAACCAGTTTTGTAGAATTAAGTTAGCCATAAAATTCACTACTTAATATTATATCAGAGTCATGGTTTAGAATTTATCCTAGCGAAATTTGTTGTTTGCTGGACATATTGTTCCACTCGCTATCACTCATTAATGTCTAGTCCCACACACAAGATGTATATACCTCGGCATGAGAGGATTGTGTTAAAAGTCTCACATCGACTAATGATAAGGCCAATTTAAAGTATATAAGTAGATGCAAACATCACCTTACTAACCAGTTTTGTAAGATTGAGTTAAGTTTAAAGCTCACAACTTAACAAAGTGTTTTATGAAAAGCCTTTTGGTTTACAATGTTGCTATTTTGAGACAGGACATTAGAAGAGATTTTCAAGAAAATGCTCACAAAATATTAGGCAGGTGTCAACGAAAAATCTTTGGGAGGGTTTCAAGTGCAGCTTTGCATACATTAGCTTTAAAATAGTTTTCTTTGCAGTTTATATTTGTCAGGTGTTGGTTTTCTGTCTTGCATACTTTCCTCCCTCTACCCAACAAAATACAGAGAGTCAGAAATTTAAAAGTACAAATAAAAAAAGTTGACCATCTACCATTCAGGTTAAGTTATAAATAGCAGCAACACAGGCATGGTAATTTAAAAAATTAAAGACATTCCATGGATAAAGAAGGAAGTAAAAAGAGAGAATGAAAAAGTTGTATCCACATGAGAAGAAAGAACGATAGAGGGATACAGAGGAGAGAGAATACATTGAATAGAGAACACCAAAATGTGAGAGTCTTTTCTACACAAACCAAGATGAAATAGATTAAGTGAACGGATTGTGATAGGTTCCTAGATTGGAAACCTATCTACAATGCACTCACTTACACGTAAACACCAGAAAAAAGAGTATAAACTGTATATTCTGTATTCAGTATCGCCACTGCACAGTTGTAACAACCTCCAAGAGAACCAAATTCTCTCTCCACATGATAAACGTGATCCTGTCTACACAATATATCAATTCAAAAGCGTAAAATATCCCTCCCCACCTTAGCTCTTATACAGGAGCTTTATTTATTTCCCACCCAAACTAATAATACTAATAATTCTAATAATACGGTTATAACTGCCTAACGCATCTTCCCCTCTGTATTCCCTATCATTACCCACCACCTAATGCGCAACCTTGTCCTCAAGGTTGAAGTTTGGAATTGTGCCTTAATAGTCAGTACATCCACCCATGTTGCTTCCTTCCTTCCCCTTTCATGCCATTCAACATATATCTGCAGTACTTCTTCCGTCTCGAACTTCCACTTCTTCCTCTAAGTTCAGGACTCGAACTCTTGCGTTTTCTACTATGATTACGATAGGACTGCTCGTCATGGCTGCGATGCCCGTAACGACTCTTGCTATTGCTGATCCTTCTATGATGCTTCCCAAATAATTGATGTCTCAAATCCCAACTAATTCTTTTCAAATGCATGAAGTTGCAGCCATGGCGATTGCAAATATTCTCCTCGTACTGCCTGCAAGTAACTCCTTGAAAAACCGTCACCAACGAGAAGTCCACGATCACTGGCCTACCGGCATAAAATCGTCCCGCGAGGTTCCTGACAACATTTGTAACATGCTCCTCCTCGCTGAACTTAACGTAAACATTGCCCGCCATGTGGTCGGCGAGGTTGTCGCAAACCTTGAGGCTTTCGATTTCGCCGTACTTGGAGAGCTCCTCAAAGATATCCTCATAGAACTCCTCAAAGTGGTCCTGGATCTGGCGGTGGTCGAGGGGGTTGCCGTGAGCATTGCCGCCGGGGGTTATCATGTCGGAGCACTGATACATGTTGGAGAGCATAATGGTAGGACTTATGCTCGGCTCCATATGGAGGAAAGAGCACCAATCACTGTGCCTACATGTGCCTCTCTTGAAGTAGAATGGCAATTCACCATGACCGTCCCCGTCCCGAACATCGATGGCAAGTGCTCCGCCATTGCCACCACCACAAGGCTCACATGTGGTTTTACTTCTTCTCTTTGCTGCTGTCTAGGGTTTTCAATTTCTTCCTTTCCCAAAGTCCACCCCATAGTCATCCCATCCCCCGCTTTAATATTCACGAAAGTTTTCGGTTCCAGGGTTTTCAATTTCTTCCTTTCCCAAAGTCCACCCCATAGTCATCCCATCCCCTGCTTTAATATTCACGAAAGTTTTCGGTTCCAGTGCAGTGGGGTCCCCTTTTATCATTATCACCTTCTCTTCCTGCTTATAAACCATTTTTAATTCTCCCCAATTAATGGTTACCTCTCCTAATTTAGCCAACCATTCCATCCTGTGGAAAATAATACTGATTTATTATTCAAATCATAAAAAATACATTCTCAAACCTTCTATTTGTAATAATCTAGTTCTCCTAAAAAGGGAAATAGGGAAACTAGGAAACCTAGGAAAAATAAAATAAAATAAAATATTACGTATCTATTTCCTCTAATCAGGAAGATTCTATAGATATTATCCCAGATTACAACACTCCCCCTCAAGTTGGATCATACAAGATTGTATGAACCAAGCTTGGAATAGACAAACTCAATTGTAGCGAGCGTCAATAAACCAACTTGGATTGCAACGGACGAAGGCGAACTAGCACAATGAAACTTCAACTTGGACAACAATGGACGAGGCAAACTTCAACTTGGACAGCAATGGATGAGGGCGAACTTGCACCATGAAACTTCAACTTGGACAGTAATGGACGAGAGAGATTTCCATCAAAAATGGATGATGACTTGCAGCAGCAAACAACAACAAACTGCAAGAACAGATGAAGGGCCTGCAGTGGCATATAGCAACAAACTGCAGGGATTGGATTGCCATCAATAGTGGCAAACAGCAACAAAACTTCAAAGGACTTAACTGCCCTAAACAACGACAAGCCTTCAGGAAACATCTGTCCTGACAGAGGCAAACAGCAACAGACCTGCAGGGACTACACTACCCTGCAGCGGCTGGAATTAAACGGCTAACAGCCATAAACCTGTAGGGACTTAACCACCCTAAACAGCAACAAACCTTCAAGGGACTTAACCACCCTAAACAGCAACAAACCTTCAAGGGACTTAACTGCCCTAAACATATTGGAGGCCTTCAAGAAACATGTCCTGTCAGAAGCAAACAGCAACAAACCTGCAGGGACTACCTGCAGCGGCGGGAACTTTCTCCTCCTCACGACTGAACAGCAGAACGTGAAGGTGGAAGAACTAGTGAGAACCGATCCGTACGAGGGACAACTCTAAATCCCATAACTTTGAAATATTCAATTCAGCGGTCAGTCTCAAAGAACAACTCTTAGTGAGCTGTTACAACAAAGCTTTGGCGGTGTAGAGAGCCTTTCACATGGCAGAAACCAAAAAACACCAAATACCAAAGACATGTTGGAGGTCCAAAGTTCTCTACTGGACTACTCCCAAATGTGATACTTAGCACTGTATCACAAGAAGAACGGGCTAAACTTGAGCCCAAGAAGAAAGTCCTCCATAGGACATCACATCTGACTCCCCTTCATGCCAGAGGCCAGCAGGGACTTCACACTTGCAAGAGAGAATCACGAAATTGTAACCAGATGGTGGATACAGGCTTGGCCACAGATGTCGATGCATTCTGCGGCACAAGCGGCAAAGACGTCGGCAAGAAGCACCAATCAGTGCCACACAAGAAAGAGGATGAAGAAATCCGTTGGTGGTGGCAAAAAGCCCGTGAAGGCAAAGAACCCTTCTCGATGGAGAAGAAAGAAGTGACGCGGGGGCGTCTAAAGAGGTCTCCCTATTGAGAGCGATTCAGTGCAGTGGCTTAATGATGACATTACTGTGAAGGCACACAAGAAAGAGGAAGACAAACTAAAGCAAGAGAGACAATTGCAGTGTAAATCTGAACACCAAATTGTTTTTTTTGTATTGTTGTGCTCCATATGCTTGCCCACAACGAGTTTCCAGTGCACACGACATGTAGCAGTTCTCCCACGCTCTCAATACATACATCAAGAAGACTATCTTCAAGAAGACTATCTGCAAGTCCACTCTTAATCAATAGCTCTTGCCTTCTAACAAGTGGGTCTTTTTTTTTTCACTCTCAGCTAGGTCAGAATCATCCACAGAAATCTTATCTTTATTAACTTCAGTTGTCAAACCAGTTGGAGCAAAAGTCACCACCATACCAGGTTTCAAGACACCGGTCTCAACACGTCCAACTGGCACGGTACCAATACCACCAATCTTGTAGATCAAATGACCAGTGGTAGTTGACTTCCCAGAGTCGACATGTCCAATGACCACAATGTTGATATGAACCTTTCCCTTACCCATGTTGAGTTAAACTTAGCGAGAAGCGCAGGCCAATTGTTCGGAATCCTCAGCCGCAAAGACACAGACTGAGAAACAGAGCAAGGAAGACACGCAAAAGTGTGCGACGAGAAGACGAAGGTGCGGAAGACACGCGAAGATGGCAGCAATGGCTGCTTTGGAGGGTCAGATCAGAGAGAGGGAGGTCCGGCGAGTCGACCGGAAGCGGCGCGGTTTGATTCCGACGCTGGAACGGCGGCACGTGACAAACACGCGACCGAGATCTGACGGAGAGAGGAGGCGCGTGACATCGCGTGCGGAAGAGTCTGAGGCTAACTCCGGCGGGGTTGGTCGTCGCTCAAGGAGGCGGTCCAGATTCGCTGGTCATCGGACGAAAGTGCAACAGTGGCCGACGGTGGCTATCGGACTGATTTGGCGCTCGTGGTGGCGCGTGAATGAGAAGTAGCCATCGGAACCGACGCGATTGGCCGTCGCTCGAAGAGACGATCCAGATCCGCTGGTCACCGGTCGAAACTGCGATGGTGGCCGACGGCGGACGGTGGTCGGTGATGGTTGACAGTGGAGAGCAGCGATGCACAGCGGTGACGGCGGTGGTCTGAACAAGCTTGTTGTTGGTGGAAACACATTACACACAGGAGCCAATGAGAACGCGGGCATTGCTTAAAATATCAGTTTCAGCTACTGGTCTGAAAGACTCCCATTCGAGATTATGGAGGCACAACTCTGTGCGGCTGTTATAAGAAAGACAGAAGTCTGGGCAATTACAGCCCAATAAAGCACAAAGGCAGAGAAGAGAATTTTAGAGGGCCTGCCGGCGGCCATGGCGGTCGGCCGTCGGCAGACAGCGAAGACAGCGGAAGCGGATCAGACAACACATCCTAAAACTCAAGTCCACTTCTCCTAATTCAAACAAATAAAATTGTTCCATCACCTCTGTTTCACCTATGTTTACTGGAACCTTCCTGCAACATCCTCTCATTTGTTTCTTTCCACCATCTCCCAAACTTACCCTATATGGTGGGGTATCTTCTACTGATAAACCCAGCCTCTTCACCAACCCTGTTGCTATAAAATTATGGCTAGCGCCACTGTCAATGAGGATCATCACCCTCTTTCCCCTAACCCTCCCTTGTAGCTTCATGGTTTTGTGCGGAGTAAGTCCGCTAACGGAAAACGACGACAACTCCATGCGTTTCGGCTCACCCTCATCCCCACCTTCTTCCTCTTCGTCACCGATCTCGTCTTCCCCCATAATCACCACCCGCAAGCTTTTTTCTGGGCAACGATGCCCTGGACTGTAGGGGCCGCCACAATGGAAGCATAACCCCTCTTCCCTCCTCCTGACGTATTCGGGGTAAGGCAGATTCCTTACGCCTCTTCCGCGGTCGTCGGTCACGGTACTACTTCCAGCTCGGGACGCCGTCGTACCCTGGGGACCTTCTCTTCGAATCGTTGTTGTATTCTCTGCTACCCCCAATCGTTCCGGACCCTGTTTGATCGGTTCTGATCTCGCTACTATGTCGGTCCCACCTTGATATTGCCCCCACGACTGGCCGCTCCTGGCTCCGGTTCCTCCCGTCGTTCGCGCGCCTCGACTCGCCTCCTCTACGTCCCGCGCCACCTCCATTGCCGACAATAAATCTTGTGGATTATGCGGACAAACCTAACTTCTGACTTCCCCTTGCAGACCTACGAAAAATATCCCAGGAGCTGATCCTCCAACACGTCCTTCGTCTGCGCCACTAACATTTCAAAGTCCTGGATATACTCATCGACGGTGTTGTTCTGCTTGACCACCGCTAGCCTCTCAAATACAGTTCCTCGGTCACGACCTCCAAACCTCCTTATTAGAGCTTCCCGCAACCCCTCCCATGTTGGCGCCTGCGTTTTTTCTTTCCAGAAGCGGTACCAGTAACTTCCGCTCCCCTCCATGCAGACGTACGCCAGTCGGAGCTTTTCCCTCTCCGTCACCTTCTGGATTTCGAAGCTTTTTTCCGCGCGAGCGAGCCACCCTAGCGGATCGATTCCTTCAAAGGTTGGTAACTCAACCCTCTTCACCCAGTTTGGTTGTGCGCCACTAGTATCTTCTTCGTCATCTTCTTTTTATTCTCCTCGGATTCCATTCACTGAATCCTGACTTCCTTCCCGATGGCTCTCAGTATTTCGTCCTCATTCTCCAAACATTCGCATGAACTCTCTAAGTTCTTGTCGTAAACCCATCGTCTCCGCTTTCAACCCATCCACCGTCGTCTCTAAGGTCTCCATTCGTCCCTCGATCACGTTCATCCTCCCCTCCAATCTTCCTTCCAATGCATTTAATTTTCCATCCATCTCTCTCCGATCTCTTGTTGATCCGGCAGGTCGGACCAAATTGATAGGTTCCTGGATTGGAAACCTATCTACAATGCACTCACTCACACGTAAACACCAGAAAAAAGAGTATAAATTGTATATTCTGTATTCAGTATCGCCACTGCACAACTGTAACAACCTCCAAGAGAGCCAAATTCTCTCTCCACAGGATAAACGTGATCCTGTCTACACAATATATCAATTCAAAAGCGTAAAATATCCCTCCCCACCTTAGCTCTTAAATAGGAGTTTTATTTATTTCCCACCCAACTAATAATACTAATAATTCTAATAATACGGTTATAATTGCCTAACGCATCTTCCCCTCTGTATTCCCTATCAGATTGTATAGAGGGTTACTTTTTAATTGTTCTACTTTTTCTGTCAAAAAGAATAGTGACAAAACAAGTCATGGAGGATGGTACTGTTCTGGTACCATGTACCATGATGAGAAGAGAAACTGAGTACGAATATAATGAATTTCATGTTAGGTACACACGATTATTCTTATTGATAATGAAGAAGAGATACAATAATAAGGAACAAAATCAATATCTAATAATGGAAAATATTAGAATGTAATTGATTCATATCTCTAACATTTTCTTTTTAAAAAGATTTGGCGGTTATACTATATTTGAAGGATAAAGATGTCTAAAAGAAGTGTACACCAACAGAGGTTATTCCTTTTATATACTGTTATAAATAAGCAACTAACTACCTAATTAACCAAATGGCTTAAAGTAAATAAAGAAAAAGATCTCACTCATGCATAGGATTTAACTCTAGATTCTAGAACAACAAAAAATGATGGAAACATAAATGGTAAAGCTATAATAAAATACCTGAACAAAGAAAATGGCAATGGGATTTCCACGCAAACAAGATATCCTCACATATCGGCATGGAGTGTAACTTGTAGGGTAGGTCATGTCACGTCTAGGTGCTTCACAACGTGGGCGAACTTTCTGGAATGTCTCTGGCTGGGAAGCCAATATGAAAGTAATCAACAAAGCATGGATCAGTGTCATTGATCTTGCAATATGCATAATTAAAAGCAAAATAAACCATGTCTAATTACAGAGGAATAACACAGCATCATTGTCAAAATAAGGAATTGAAGGAGCACAGTTTAACATTGTAAGTGCATTTCTTTTATTAAAAGGCTGAACAGAAACAACCAACATTCAGTTGAAAATAAAGTGGGATCCACGTGAAGTGTGACTCAATGATTTACCTCCACTCTCCATACAGACAAGTTGTGGGATGAATGCTAGCCAACATTACTGTTCCCAATCAATTATTTAATAATTTCATTTAATCAGCACAGCTTAATTACATCATATTTGTGAAATAGTGAAAGAGATGAGGAGAAATATCCCTTGTGTTAAATACACACATAGGGTTCTCTATTTATAATAGAAGAAATATGGGCTAAGCCCAAATACAAATGAATATGTAAGAATAAAATAAAATAAAATAAAAACAATGTTTCCCTAATAAACATATAGGGACTATGTTTCCCTAATTAACATAAACACAATATAAACTAAATATAATATCTCTAACACTCCTCAAGCTAGAGCATACAGATTGTATGGACCAAGCTTGGAATAAATAAACTCAATTTGAAATATATGATCTGTCTTCAAGAGTGTGCGACAAACAGATGCGCAATCACATGTCGACGAACAACTAACAACAATTTATGGACAGTGGTGGACAACTGCGAAACTTCAAATAGCACCATGAAACTTCAAGTGGGGTGACTTTGACAAAATAGCACCATCAAGTAAGGATGAGGCTTGCATCAAAACTACAGGGATTGCCATCACTGACTGACGAGGCCTGTAGTGGCTAAAAGCGACAAAACTACAGGGAATGCCATCACTCACTGATGGGTTCTGTAGTGGCTAAAAGCAACAAAACTACAGGGAATGCCATCACTCACTGATGAGTTCTGTAGTGGCTAAAAACAACAAAACTGCAAGGACTGCCATCATTGACTAGTGGAGTCTGCCTAACTTGGTTCATACTCCCCCTCACGACGAACGGCGGAAATGACGGCACGCCGATGACAGACTGTGAAAGTGGAAGATCATAATGAGCTCTTATTCATCAAAGAGCCCAAAAACAAATCTAACAAATTTGACAAAGGTTGGTGAAATTGTTTCAACCCATAATTTTAGTGTTGAAATTTCTTAGTGTTAACCACTGACTGTCCTTGAAGACCTTTCAGAATAGAGAAGAAGATAGCGGAAGCAGTAAAGGTAGGACTAGGTGTTGGTGCATAGGTGGCACAAGTGGCGGAGACGAAGGCCGGAGACGACAGCTTGAGATGGTGGTCGGAGACGGTTGCCGGAGATGGTTGCCGGAGACGACGGCCGGAGACGGTGCCGGCGGCGATGGCCGAAGACGGTTGTCGGAGACGGTGGCCGGTGGCAGTGGACAGCTGGCAGGTGGCGGCTGGTGGCGAGCGGCAACGACAGTGGCGGACAGCAACATCGGACAGATGCGAGACAGAAACTAGAGATTGCCCATTGAAGTATAAAGGCACAGGTTGAAAAATAAACTTTTGGGAGGGCGGCCGCCGGTGGCGGCGGCCGCCGGCGACAACGGGGACAAAGTAGAAAAGGATCAGAAAATCATGCTCTGATACCTTGTGAAATAGTGAAAGAGATGAGGAGAAATATCCCTTGTGTTAAATACACACATAGGGTTCTCTATTTATAATAGAAGAAATATGGGCTAAGCCCAAATACAAATGAATATGTAAGAATAAAATAAAATAAAATAAGAACAATGTTTCCCTAATAAACATATAGGGACTATGTTTCCCTAATTAACATAAACACAATATAAACTAAATATAATATCTCTAACAATATTCAAGAATGATCTTGTCAAGAAAGATTTCAAGAAGCATGCACCATGTTGATAATACTGTCATTAAAAATCCAGAACATGTCTCCAGAAAACCTTGAATAAAAGACAATGAGACTAATAAATTCTCATTGTATTGAAATACCAAAGATTCAACCTAAAAATAAACACTAAAGTAAATTATTTTATCCACAATTTCCAGTCAAGACCACAATTATGCTTTTGAAAGATGTAATATCAAACAGTCCAAACCAGTTGATCCAATAAAAGCTTAACTCAACATAATTTATATTTGTTGCTGTCTAAGGTGCCAATTTTTTGTAATACCTGCTGGCTAATATGTGTTGTCGTCAGGTTATATCATCATTTATTCAGCACTTATTAGATCTAAAAATATGCATCACACCATGAGGTACACCATATTTTTTCCCTTTAAAAACTATTGACTAACCAAAAATGACCCCAAAACGATTTGACTATACGGGCTTTATAAAGCAAGAAAAATTACGAGAGGAAAAGAATAAGAATTGTATTGACAACTTCCAGCCAGTAACCTTGTAACGTAAGCCAACTGCAATCTCCCACTCAAGTACAGACTTGTTATAAATCCGTATATGCGACAACAGGCAAGGCTCCTGCAACAAACAAACATAACTACCAGAGTTACACAAGGAGACACAAAACATCACAGATACAATAACAAATGTCCAACTGCTTCCAAACTGAATCATGTGCAACACAGAAAAAGATGTTACAGGCCCCAAAAACTCACAACAAACAAACCATTTGCTGCATCGATCCTATCCACTGCCTACGGAACAACAAACTCTTCCTTTTCGTTTTCAAATTTGGGTGGACTTAAATAAACTTTAGGTCTCCAATATATATGACCACTTTTTCTTTTATTTCGGTACTCATTATTGTTTTCTCAAATTGGGTACCTAATAAATTAAACGTGTTGGTTCAAGTTTCTTCCGTTACCTGCTTCAATTTAACTGTTCAAGCATCCGTTAAGCTGAAAAACATGTCACACAAACTAGAACATTGAGGAATGATAACATCAAGTACCTTTTGTTATGTGTACCGAAAGAATACATCATCATTTAATAAAAAACATTTTGATAGTTAGTTGAGGGATCAAAAGATTATAAATATTTCGGGGATCAAATAAAAGAATAAACATAATAGTAGGGAAGAAATACAAATAAACATTTCTTTCAAGGACTAAAACAAAAAATTTATACTTTATTAGGAACCTAATTTGAAAAAAATATATATATATATATATATATATATATATATATATATATATATTAGCTAAAAATTGATCATATATTGGACACCTGAAACTTACTTAAGCCATTTCAATACCAATAATCTGTGACTCCAGCCAAAACCCCTTCAATAATTATTGCAAAGAAACAAGGTTTTAAAAAACAGTCCATCACTGTGATTTCAGCCACCACATCAAGGTTTTTTAGGTCTATAACAATTGTGGCAGCATTCTGCCACATTTTCCCACAATTTCCCAGTGTCACAGAACCCAATAAAACTGAAAATGCAATTTAAAACATTACTCAAGAGTTGAGACATAGAAAATAAATAAACCCCAGAAATATGATTCCGAATACTCTATTAATATTAACTAATTACTGCCTGCTCAAGCAATCAAGTACAGAAATACATTAAAAGTGCAAAACCTAAGATCTAGCTTCACTCCTTTTGGAATCAAATTAAATGAAGTCCTTGATCTTGAACCAGACTTAGAGTTCAAAATCCAACTAATGGAAACATAATTAACTGTGTATAAAGAGAGTGAGGTATTATTAAAATAAAAATTGAAAGTGCAAAACCAAAGTTGTTGTTTCACTCAATTATGCACCAAATTAAGCAGACAAATTAAGTTATGTGTCTCGAAGCAGCCGTAGAGTTCAAAGCCAACCAAATGAAACAATCATCCACCGTTTATAATCCAAAGTGCAAAACCTCAGTACCAGTTTCCGTCTTTTATGCACCAAATTAAACAAATAAACAAGGTTCTCCATCTTAAAATAGCCATATAGCTCAAAAACCAATCGAAAGAAACAATCATCCACCGTTTATAATCGAAAGTACAAAACCTAAGTTCAAGCTTTATTCATTCATAAAGCTCATGATCAGGAAGCAGACCTAGAGTTCAAAAAGTAAACGAAGGAAACAATCATTCACCGTAAATGAAGTGATTATAGCACTACAAAACCGAATAAGTCAGAGGAAAATTACTATTAACACAGTTATTATGAGAAGCATGAGAATGAAAAATGAAGAAAATGTTGAGCCGCATTGAAGAGAGAGAGAGAGAGAGAGAGGGACTGACGTCGAGTTCTAGAAGAATCCACTCCTTGGTGTTGGTGGCGGTGGACCAATGAGTACGGAGGTCGGTGTCGAGGACATGGAGAGCTTTCTGCGACGGCGATTCTCGCGACGTGGCTTTCACCTTGAACGGAAGCGCCTTCACGCGAGGCTCCAACTCCACTTCCATTCCACCGATTCAATCAATAATCACAATTCACAACACAAAAATCGTTAGGGTTTTATGGTTTTAATGTTATGCATTGGTTCCGTTGCACTGTGATTGTGTCACTCAGGGAGACACAGATAACAACACTGGAAAGAAGAAAGGAAAACCCAAACCAAGCCTTCAATATGTTTTGGACCTTCCACTGCACAGGCGGCATTTATTCGAATTAAATTGAAATTAAACTTAATCTAATTGGAATACAGAAAAACATTAATGAGTTGCATGCATTTATTAAATTAATTATTAATTATACAAGGATAAATATTAAATATAAAATCATAAAACAATCGGTTTTCTTGGTATGCTTTTTCAACTTTTTTCTTTCAACACATAATTATTAAATAATGGGTTTTTTTTTCTAAATATATTTGTAACCGTTAAATTTTAACGATTTTGTTTTTATCCACTTTGAAACTTTAAATATAAAAATATATTTCTTTTAATTCAATTTATTTAAAAAATTATTACGTGTTGATATGTTATGTTCTTATTTAATCTATTTACATTTTAGTATATTTCAATTCAAATATAATTTAAAATATAGTTAATACAAAAAGTATTTAACATTATTGGATTATAAAATGACTATATCAATATATTTAAAATTCAGAAATTATATTAAAATTTACGTCAAGACCAATTTTAATTTTGCGATTAAGAGTCTATAAACATATTATGGCTTCTTTTTTATAAGTTTGTCAATAAGTTTTCTTTATAGATTTTTTTAACATTTTTACTTTAACACGGGAGTATTAAATAATAAGTTTTATTTTTATATGTTATCAATGTTTTTTAAGATTTTTAGTATTATTTTAATAGAAAAACTTAATGTAATATTTTTATTTAAATTTTAGTTAAAAATTTTAATAATTAAACATGCTTAATTTTTAATAATTATAATATAATTATTTTGGTTATGAATTGAGGTTATCCTTTTACTAGTCTTGATACTTATAATAAAGATTCAATGAGCTCGGCAATGCATAATAATTGCAATCGGTTATCTATTTACTTTAAATTTGAATTTATAGATTTTTGGATGAATTTTGGATTATTCGCAGTCTAATTGTGACTTAATTGGTGTTAATCATGTTTTGTCGTAAACTAATATTCATTAAGTCTAATTAATGTTTAAGGGTGATCTTTCAGTTTGTATGGTACAACTGCTCAGTCTGTGGGTTATCTCATTAACGTTCCTAATTGTGTGAACCGTTTGTTCCTAGGTTAACGGGACACCCATACAGTACACAAGCTCCTAATCCCGAGCATACCATGATATGCAAAGGGGTTTGTTGTGAAAAAGGTATTGAACACTTTAAGGGAGGTGGAGTTCTCTCTTTGATAGGTCGACTAGGCAATTGTAATTGACGACCTCAAATTGAGGGAATGTAATAGTTGAGGATAAGTTTCAACCGCTAAGAGTGGGACATGTGGGTACATTGGTACTCGTGCATCCCAAGGAACAAAGGGTTACAAGATATGGGCCGTTAGATCTTCCTTGATTTGATGGTTGGGGTTTATCTATTAGGATGCCCATTTCGATTATAATAAGGGTGAGGCTCAACGTCATTTTCACCACTACTCTCAACTTTCTCTAAAGTACCATACATTTATATTTCTCTCTCTCTAAGGTAATAATATTTATTGTTCTCTTGTCTTCGTCTTAGGACTCTGAAGGGATAGGAAGCTGAGGATATGCTGATGATGTGTTGTCATCATTTGTGTCATCAGTCAGGTCATCCATCTTCATATCAACAACTTTTAGATGAACATCTTGAGAAAGTTGAACCTAACTCCTACCCAACTACACTCGAATGGGTAAGCATTTATGCAGGCCTTTGAGGTGATTTTCAAGACCCTCGATGTTACTCTCACTCCTTCCTACTTTTTATATTTCTTTTGGACCCACCCACATGCGAGAAGGGGAGGGTGTCTCTAATCTTCGATAAAGGAAAGTGGTTATTTACTCTGTTCAATACCTCTGTTAAGAGATTTAAGATGAACTACCTCAAGGTAGTAATAAAGAAGATCGGTTGGTCAAAGTTTTACGCTGATAATAGTCAACCAAAATTTCCCTTTTACTGGATGGAAAACCCAAGGAAACTAACATCACGAGCATAGTCAATGATAACACTTAAGAAGTTAGAAGCGGTTAGAGTGATTAACCAATTACCTCGCCGCCTCCCTTCCCGAAGCCTCATCAATCTCATTGACTCTATCAATATTTGTAATAGGATGTTCAATAAGCTTTCAATTGTATTGTGTAGTATTTCAAACTGTCAACACCCAATTTCGTTCGGGTGACTAAATACTATATATATATATATTTTATGTCTTTCATTAATTTTAATTTTGTTTTTATTATCTTATTTCATTTTATATTATTTAATTTTTATTTTATTTTATTGGTTTTTTTATTGTATTTTGCTTTTATTATTTAGAGTTATTTTACTTTATTCTTTTTACGTTAGTTTTTTTTGTTTAGTTTTATTTTTATGTTTTTATGTTAAATGTTAACAAAACAAAATCAATAAACGAAAAAAAAGGAAGAAAAGAAAATAGAAAAAAAATCGCAACGGTCAACTAGCCCCAGACTTGTGTTTCCCCGTTCTCAGCCTACGCAAACACCAACTGGGCTTTCCATCCTGCAAGGCTTTCCAGGTTATGCTGCCCCCATGCTCACCTCACTGTGTATAAGCCAAAATCCCCGCAATCTTACATCAAAGAGGAAGGGAAATTTGAATTTTTTGGCTAATTAATCCATTCTAAACGAAAGAAAAGAAAATGACAAAGACGAGATCCTCGGATATACGCCTGGTCATTCTGAAATGTAAAAAAATACCTTAACCAGCGAAAAAAGAGAACAAGATCACGGGGAACGATATATCATTATTCACCATCACAGCAGAGGCACACTATCACAACGAAAAAAAACCATCAGAGAGAAAAAGGATATACACATCCAACACCACCTCACTTTGAACCTCATCTATCGGAGAACAATATACAGAGCACAGGATTATCACAGTAAGAGGTCACGGAGGATATCTTTACCACCTGTCTAAGAAAACCAAAGAAAGGAGAGCCAAAAGTAAAAGTCTCGAAGTTGCGGAGGTAAGTCCTCATATGCTCATACTTAAGCTCTTTGCCTCCTTATGCATGCTTGGAAACTCTTTGAACTGGATTATGCGCATACTCTACTCCCCTGTTATATGTCTCTATTTTATGTTTGGACGTCAATGAATGATGATCAGTATATATATAGTTACATTTGTCTTTTTGTAACTTCACCAGGTAATCAAAATACACTCAACATGTGATTTCAAGCATCATCAGATATAAATGACAATAGGAGATAAGTATATATTCCCCTTCAATTTCCAGAAAACACATAACAAAAAGTAAAGAAAAAACCGATACATTTCCGTATCAGTTCTTATAAAAACAACTGAAAGAATAGAAGCGGTTTTGTCCTTCTAGTAGACCATAGGTTCCTCCATAGGTTCCCCTCAATCTAAGTTATGGTTGTCTTCGAGACCATCTTCCACCTGCATCAAACAGCACAAACAGACCAAATCACGAACCCCATGTCAACCCCTTTAGAACTAGTCATTTCATCCTCTACTATGTCCAACGTCTTCAAACAAAGGTGGCAGATTGTTACCTCGGACTCTATCATCAGTTCAGCATTCCTAAGTTCTATGACTTCAATACCAAGTGCCAAAATTTTTGTTACCTTCGGCCTGTGACACAAGACAAAACACCAATTAGCAGAGAAACCAATCAGTAAGTGGCATTCAAAATGGGAGGAAAAGAGGACCCGACACCTTGGCTGGCGTCACTTCCGGCGGTGAACAGCGGTTATGGCAGCATCTTGGCCGGCGACCGGCTGCGGCGGGCCTCACCAGTGACAGAGAGCATGGTGCTTTCCTCGTGCACGGAAAAGAGAGGAAGCAGAGAAGACCCGACGGCCGGTGACGACTCCGGCGACGAGCAGCGTCACCGGCTCGACCTTGGCTCGCGGCTTGTGGTCATGGGCTTCGTCGACGACGGCGGGAACGATGGGATCTCGGAGTTGGGGTCAGTTTCGCGTGAAGAAGAAGGGGAGAAGATCTGGCGCCGCGGCCAGCGGCGACTCTGGTGGCGCTTGGGGTCGCCGGCGACATCATTGACCAGGCGGAGGATCTCCTTGCGGTGGCCGTCCGGAAGGTTGGCGGCAGCGTATAGTCGGAGAAGACGAACCCTTCCCTTGGCTGCATTTCGAAGGGAGACTTCAGGTCTCGTCTCTAGAGTTGCTGAGTGAATCAGAGGTTTGGGGGAGGTTCATGAGAACCCCTAATGCTTCTTCTGCTGAAGCACAACACTTGGGCTAGACCCATTTCATTTCTCTTAGAATAAAAAAGAAAACATAAAACAAAGTAACCTTTGTCCCTTTCGCACCACCCCTCTTTGCTCCCACACACATCCCTTCTCTATTTTCCGCCTAAGCCAACTCTGGGCCAAGTCAAAAACAAGAAATTCCTTTTCTGCACCCCTATTCCGTTTTCACACCCCTGGCCACTTGAGTTTGGGCCCAATAAGTTAAAAAAAAAGTGATCTAGACACCCAATCTTTTATTTAAACACCACTACACTTTTATTTTATTTCATCATTAAACTTTTCATATTATTATTATTATTTTTTACTCTTCATTTTTACTTAGTAATTTACCTACTTATCTTATTTCTATTTTTCTACTTGTTATTTTTTTTATTTTATCTACTTTTAAATAAATATTAAAAATAAAAAAGTTATTTTAAAAGGTGTAAGCACACGTGCGACCATTCGCGTCAGCCTTGTGTTAAAAACATTTTTCTTCTTCTTTTAAAATTAAAAATTTATTAAAAAGGGTTTAAGCAAACGTGCGACCATTCGCGTCAACCTTGTGTTAAAAACCTTTTTTCTTCTTCTTTTAAAAATAAAAATTATTTTAAGAGGTTTAAGCGCACGTGCGACCATCCGCGTCAGCTTTGTGTTGAAACCTTTTCCTCCTTCTTTTAAAAATAAAAAAATATTTTAAAAGGTTTAAGCACACGTGCGACCATTCGCGTTAGCCTTGTGTTGAAAACCTTTTCCTCCTTCTTTCCAAAATAAAAAAAAATATTTTAAAAGGTTTAAGCACACGTGCGACCATTCGCGTCAGCCTTGTGTTAAAAACTTTTTTCTTCTTCTATTTAAAAATACAACCAATATTATTTTAAAAGGTTTAAGCACACATACGACCATTCGCGTCAGCCTTGTGTTAAAAAACCTTTTTCTTCTTCTCTCAAAAAATTAACAAAAATATAAAACATCATGTTTTCAAACAATCACCCAAACAGTTTCAAAGAACTACGTAACCCTGATTTCTCAGTCCAACTGAGAATACGTAGGAGTAAAGTTAATCCTTTTCGGGCACAAAAAACACAAAAAATATTTTGTTTTCTTTAGAGTTTTATTTTTTTGGGGAAATTAAACATTTTGCAAACCACATCAAATTCGTGTATTTAGTTAAAGGTACTACCTTAGGGTAGGCGTTGTGGGGGTGCTAACACCTTCCCCACACGTAACCGACTTCCGAAACCAGAATTTGGTTTTGTAGACCATGCCTTATCATTTTACGGTTTTTCCGTAGTTTTCCATAATAAACTATGGTGGCGACTCCAAAAATTCTTTTTCAAATTATTTTCTTTTTTGGATCGTCGTCCCGTCGCGATTCCAGTTGCGACAGATGACGACTCCACTGGGGACCGCTAGAGAGTCAGGCCATTTAATTAGATGCGCAAATTCAATGTGGTTTTGCTTTGTGTTTTTCTTTCCCTTTTCTTTATCTATGCTTGATATTTGGAATAACTGCATGTGAATTGTTGGATATTGAACCCTAGGGTAGAAAACATGTTTATATCTGCCTGGAAATTTTTCTGGTTGTTTTGGAGGTGAGGGTTTGGGTGCATTGCATTCTCCCTTCACACACACACACACACACACACACACACACACACACACACTTTATGCATATCATGAGTGGGGCCCTATACCCGGGTCTGAGTGTAGCTTAGAAATAGAGGGGTTGTATAGCGGTGCCACTTGGGATATTCTTCATGTTTGGCTATCGTGAGAACCCCAAGTAGAGTTTGTTCTCTTCATTTGTATCTTCACACCTAGTTGATTACTCGATTGTTGTGGAGGTGCTATGTTGGGGGCCATAGCTCTAGTGACCATTGATCCTTAGGCTCAAGGAACTATCCTGGTGAGATTGCATATACTTGTCCTTGAATCCAAAGCATTGAACCTTTATTAGGGCACCAAGGGAGATGTGTGCAACCTTATAATCCTCATTTTTTGCATAATAAAAACAAGCACCTTGTTTCTTTATCTTTTGTATATACATATATTTCCCGTTCTTTCTTTCTTTTTCTCATGCATTTTTATGGTCTAGTTATTAGTCAGGAAATTATAAATTTGTGACTAAACTTAGAGATAAAATGGAAATTAACATGAGATCTGAAGTCAAAGGGGGTTCAAGTCCAGACATTTTAAAGGAAAGAATAGCCATTGAAGCAGAGGAAGGTCATGCGGATGGTATGAGAGGTCTGGTGATGAAAATGAAGACGACCCAAAAGGAGGCATTCAAGAGAGAGTATGGGAATTTGTTGAGCTTGTTAGAGGTGGAGGTCCAAACATCGGCGATTACTACTTTAGCCCAGTACTATGATCCACCACTGAGGTGTTTCACTTTTCGGGATTTCCAGTTAGTGCCAACAGTGGAAGAATTCGAGCAGATCTTAGGTATACCTCTTGGGGGAAGAACTCCATACAATTACCTTGGGCAGTATATCCCTGTGTTGCAGCTAGCATGAATCATGAAATTACACCCTATGCAGTTGGAAGGTGAGTTCACAGTCAAGGGCAAAGTGAGAGGCCTTCCTCAGGGATACCTAGAGCAGTACTTGCATCGTTTGGCTGAAAAGGAAAAGTGGGAAACATTTATGGATGTATTGGCTCTTATCCTCTATGGTGTCATGCTTTTTCCTAACATCGAGAACTTCGTCGACAGCGCCGCCATAAATGCATTTGTGGGATACAAAGATCGCTCTGAGAATCCGATCACCGCTGTCCTAGCTGAAGTTTATGGGACCCTTAGTCAATGTTACGAGCTAAAGGGATGGAAACTTTTGTGTTGTCTACCAGTGTTGTATGTATGGTTCATCTCTCGGGTGGAGGAGAACACATTGAATGCCACATGTCCCGTGGATGAGCTACTACAGTGTAAATCAAATATGAAAGGGGCAAATGAATGAGCCCAGCTCTATGCAAGTCTAAATGTGGAGCAAGTTAGATGGAATGTCCTTTGGATGCAAAGATCACAAATCATATATTATTGCGGGAGGTACCCTAATGTGCCCCTCATGGGTATCAGGTGTTGCATTAACTACAATCCTGTGTTAGCACAAAGGCAATTCGGGTATCCTATGAGAGAACTCCTACACCTGCGTCTCTCGCCATATTGCAGATCTATTATAAGGAAGGAACCTTTGCTGAAATGCTTCATCAAATTAGAAATGCTTGGGGGAACTTTGTTCGTGCAGAAAGGGACCCAAGACCATGGATTGTTGATGAGGGAATTCCTTACGACTTTTGGATTGCAGAGAGGGTTAGGATAGTGAAGTTACCTTTCAAGTTAGTTTCTCCTAACCTGGATTATGAGAAACAGTTTCATAAGGCTGAAGGTGAGGCGATGCAATTGTTAAAGGCCGAATTGGAGCGGATGAAACTAGAAAATATCAAGTTGGCCAGTAATCTTCAGAATCTGCAGCATGATTATGCTAATCTTAAGCAAGATAGTGTGGAAAACAATGAAGTATGTGAAGAGTTTTTATTAAAACAAAGGAGAGAACTGGTGGCAGCCAAAACTGAGCTAGCCTTGAAAGATCGGGAATATGAAATAGTTGAGATATCAGAGCGTGTTATGAAGCAAATGTGTGATGAGTTCAAGAGGGACAAGGAAAAAGCACTCAAGGACTTGCACAAAATGCATATCATAATGGACGACGCCGAACAACAGGCAAAAGCAGCAATGGCAAAATTGAAGAAGGAACGTTGACATCGGGCTGAAATAGAGAAGAAACATCGAGAGTTGATAAATCAATTGAGGGAGTGTATCGTTGAACAAGGGCAGGTTATAGAGAACTGGAGGAGAAGTTTCTCACAGCTAGCCTCCCTTGCTAATGAAGCCATTAAAGATGTCCCTGGGTTACTAGCTGATGCTGAGTCTGCAATGCCGATCTTTAACCCACCTAAGAAGATTGAAACTTTCCTCAATTACTGCAAGAAGCTGATTAGAGAAATGAAGAATGTGATGGCTAGAGCTCGTGATAGTTGATCAAGATTTTGTATACCTTTAATGTGATGAACTTCTAAATGTTGTGGACGTTTTATGAACTGTCCTATTGACTTTGTTCATGTTAATTTCCAGATTATACATTTGGCAATGTTTTCACATCTTTATAATTTCTGGCTGTAGCAATTGTGTTACTTTGTCTTTTCTCTTTTCCTTTTCGTTTTTATTTTCTTTTTCTTAATTTATTTCATCTAATGAAATTCAATTTAAAAATAATAATATGGCTAAGTTTCCAAGACACCCTAAAGGGCACGAACCAGTGGAAAAATCATGGAGAATCAAGAAGAAGTTCAAGTGGAGATGAAAACTGATATCCAACAACTGAAGGGACAAATGGGCCAAATCCTAGAGGCTTTGAAAGCATTACAAGACCCTGAAGATTCGCGGGCACCGCGACTGCAACAAAGAGCATCAGAGGCACAAACTTTCCTTCCTTATGGTCTTCCTCCGAACTACACTCCATCCTCAGGAGAGGACTTGGGACATGCTGACACCCAAGAGGTCAAAGATAACGCAGCTGAAGCAGAAGACAAGCTTGGAACAAACACTGCCATAATTCATGAGGAGACAACCCAGTCAGGTATTGCGGGTGTGATAATGACAAAACAACCCAAGATGAAGTCTTCACCTCATGTCGTTACATCAGCAGAGTTTAAGGACAACGACAGTGAGCTAGAAATGCTTGAGAAGAGGTTGAGAGCTATAGAGGGCGAAGGAAGTTTTGAATTTGGAGACGCTAGAAAACTATGCTTAGTTCCAGATGTGGTGATACCTCCAAAGTTCAAGTTGCCAAAGTTTGAGAAATATCGAGGAAACACTTGCCCAAGGAGCCACGTAACCATGTACTGCAGAAAAATGGCAGCCTATGCTCATGATGAAAAAATTTTGATTCACTTCTTCCAAGAAAGCTTAACTGGTGTGGCTCTAAGTTGGTACATGCGCTTAGAAACAAATCACATCTGCTCATGGAAAGATCTGGTTGATGCATTCGTAAGGCAGTACGAATATAATAAGGACCTAAGACCTGACAGATTACAATTGCAGAACATGGTGAAGAACGAGTCTGAATTGTTCAGAGAATATGTCCAAAGGTGGAGAGAAATTGCTGCTCAAGTAGAACCTCCTCTGAGTGACAAGGAGATGACAACCATATTTCTGAATACTCTACAACCACCATTTTATGAGCACATGATAAGCAGTGTCTCCTCGAGTTTTGCTAATATAGTGGTAATTGGAGAGATGGTTGAGGGTGGCATAAGAAATGGAAAAATTGCACTAAATCCAAATCTAGTAGCGAATTTGAATGAGTATGGTCTTGGACAGAAGGAAAATAGAAAGCAAAAGGCTAATACGAATTTTACTGCCTATCCTCAGATGTCACATTCCTATGGGTCCAATCAAGCCGTTGAGCAGAGGAATTACAATCGGGATGAGAAGGTCGTCAATTTCACTCCTATCCCCATGACCTATATAGAGCTACTGCCAGATCTTCTCCGCAATAACCTCATAGAAGTTTGTCCCACCAGGCCTATACGACCTCCTTACCCAAAGAAGTATGACATAAATGCCAGGTGTGATTATCATGAAGGAGTGCACGCACATTCAACAAAGACATGCAGGGCTCTAAAGCATAAAGTGCAATCTTTGATCGATTCAGGATGTTTAAAGTTTGAAGAAAGTCAATCCAGCGCTGAGGCAAGGCATGAGTTCGCCTCTGCAAATGCCATGGACAAATGAAGAGGACTCTAGGACTACATCGGAAAGCATGAGTCATTGTTAAAAGTGAAACTGATGTTGCTTTGCTCATATTTTAAATCATCTTGCTGTAAAGACTTTGCTCGTTGATAATGTGCCTTCATCTTTGACTTTAATGTGAACTGTCATTACGCGATTTCTCCAAGGTTTACTGGAAATCATGTCCTAATAGGGTGTCGCGAAGAAAACGAAAGCCTCAAATAACAAAAATTGGAAAATAAAAAAATGAAGGCAATCTTGAGTCGCTCGTCTTTCTTGCAAAGTTTCAAACTTCTGTTTTTTCGAAAATAGCAAAAAGTAGCAAAAAATAGCAAAAAAAAAATGGTAAATCAAAAACAAAAGTTGCAGTGTCAGACTTTTCCGAGGTCAAATGTTTAATAAAAAATAACAATTTGATGTTTCCTTCCTAGACGTTTGTGCGCATGTTGCTTGAAAACCTTCACCCTTCACTTTTCCGAAATAAAGGATCTACCCCGACAAACACTGTCACTGCCCTCGGCAACCAAGTAAACATGTATACTGGGGCAGATTGACCTGACTAAAAGATTTCTTGCTTGCGCTAGTAGGGTGATCCCCAAATCCATTGAGACAAAAGAGTATATATAAAAAAAGAGACTTTCAAAAAGAGAATAAGTCCACTAGATTGAAAACCCGAAAGGGCGGTCTAGAAAGGAAGAAAAAGGAAAACAAGACTCACGTTGAGGTCATCTAATCGTAAAGTTAATCTTTTGAATATAAAGCAATCAGAGTTCAAAAGGATGTGTGACCTTCTTTTCTTTATCCAAAAAGCAAAACAATATGTATCCATTGTCACCCTGTTTAAGCCAAAAATAAATTCTTTTTCAAAATTATCCCCAAGCAAAGGTTGTCATCAGGTAGGCGTCAACTCATGTCGCAAAAATAGAGCACTCAATGATCAAACGAAGAGAATTCATCAAGAAGAGTAAATAAAAAACAAAGAAAAACAAAAAGAACAACAACAAAAAAAAAACACAAGGTGATGTTGAGCAAAAGGAATGAAAACCAAAGTTCAAGAAAAAAAAAGCAAAGTGTTCAAAAAGTGAAGTGGTTGATTCAATGCTTGGATGATAACCTTTGTTTTAAAAAGTATAACCAACAAACATTCATTTGGGCCTTTATATCCTTTCTTTCAATACCTTTTACCCCCTAGCCATGTTACAAGCCTAATAAAGTCCACGCAGATTGGATAATGCTTGCTCAAATTTTCATAAAGCTTAATTTTGCGATAAGGTGAAATGACTTTCAATGGATCGTAAAGAAAAAATGTGAATGAAAAAAAAAAACAAAAAAGAAGAAGAAAAAGTAATGTCTCAGGAAAAAGGGATCTCCCTGCCAACAAGACAAAAACATGCAAAAGAAAATTAAACCAGTTGGGGCCATCCTTTTAGCCTATCCTTTTTGTACCCACCACTTCTTCTAAATAAAACCCTATGCAAAGAAAAACTGGGGCAACTTTGTGGATCTCACCACACGTCTTCGCCCTGAAATTCATCAACCCATAATCCCAAGACTGGGGCAGTTTCGCAAGTCTCACTTGAATTTTTCATCCCGATTTTCATAAATCCAAACCCCAGCTCATTTTCCCAAACACCAAACTGGGGCACAATTTTGGTGTATCATGTTTGTCTTGACACTCACATATTACATTTCCTTTGAGAATTGTAGTGCCCACATGCCTGTCCCAACCTTCCAAACTATTCCAAACAACTCTCATTCTCTTCAAAATCATTCTCTTGCCTAAATTCAAGCACGTGTACATTGATGTCGAGAAAGAGAAAGTCAAACATATAATCATATCTGACATAGACCTCAGATGTATGACATTCCTCAGTTTTCACAAAAACTTTGAAAATATTGACCAGCTTGATGATTGCAAGCAAGATGACTGACTCAAGAAAAAAAGAAACACAGAACAAAACAAATGGTTTTTCATATGTGCATAACATAAGTTGCCATCAATCCATCAAAAAGAACGTTTTTCTGATCTTCTTTTCAAGTCATATTGATTCTTGTTGATCGTGTTTTTTTCTCTTATATTAGTGTTTTGACACCCTGATCCCTGCATCAAGATTTTGACACATTATATTGAGGGTTCCAACACCCTAATGTCTTTTCAATAATCAATTTTTTGTCGAAAATGACCAAAACATTTCACAAAGCTACAAGTTTCAAAAATTTCAAAAGCCCAGTTTCATCTGGCAATTTCAAAGTTTCAGAAGCCCAGTGTCGTCTGACAATTTCAAAATTTCAAAAAAACAGTTTCATCTGGCAATTTCAAAGTTTCATAAGCCTAGTTTCGCCTGGCCCATAAGCCCAGTTTCTACACTGGCCCATAAGCCTAGTTTCGCCTGGCCCCATGAGCCCAGTTTCGCACTAGCCCATAAGCCCACTTTCTATACTGGCCCATAAGCCCAGTTTCTACACTGGTCCATAAGCCCAGTTTCACCTGGCCCATAAGCCCAGTTTCACGCTGGCCCCTAAGCCCAGTTTCTACACTGGCCCCCAAGCCCAGTTTCCACACTGGCCCCAAAGCCCAATTTTCACACTGGCCCACCAAGCCCAGCTCGCCTGGCCCATAAGCCCAGTTTCTACACTGGCCCCTAAGCCCAATTTCCACGCTGGCCCATAAGCCTAGTTTCCACATTGGCCCATAAGCCCAGTTTCGCTTGGCTCATAAGCCCAGTTTTCACACTGGCCTCCAAAGCCCAGTTTTAACACTGGCCTCCAAAGCCAGTTTTCCATACTGGCCTACCAAGCCCAGCTAGCCTGACCCCCAAGCCTAATTTCACATGGTTTCAAAGCCTAGTTTCTACACTGGCCCCCAAGCCACGTTTCACCTGACCCCAAAAGCTTAATTTTCGTACTGGCCCCAAGCCTAGTTTGAGTTTTTATTCTTTCTTTTTCTCTTTTGAAACCCAAACAAAATTAGTGTTTCTATCTTTACTTAGCTTTTACTTTGATAATACGAAAATATCGAATTTTTCATATTATCTAGTAATATCTAAGTAAAGAAGGACAACTGTCAACATCCAATTTCATCCGAGTGACTAAAAATATATGTTTCTTTTACTTCATTTTGTGTCTTTTATTATTTTAATTTTGATTTTGTTATGTTAGTTTGTTTTATATTGTTTTTTATTTATTTTGTATTTTTTTAGCTTTTATTTTAATTCTATTTTTATTTTATTTTTCTTTTATTATTTAGAGTTATTTAACCTTATTTAAATCTTTTTCTCTTTTATTGGTTAGTTTATTTTATGATAAACGTTAACAAAAAAAAAAAAAAATCTAAGAAGAAAAAAAAGAAAAAAGGAAAAAGGGTATGGCAGACTTCCCATTCTTAATCCTTAGTCACGCAAGACCGAATTAAGCTTTCCTGTGGCATGTTAACGTGCAAGGCATCCCCCTGCAGCAGAGCACCAGGCAACGCTCACCATCCAGCATTACGCGTTATTCTTAAAACGTGTATATGCGGTTGCAGCATCAAAAAGTCTTGGCTCTTTTTGTTAAAATATTTACGCAGAGTCATGGACATTCATAAAAGGAGAAAGATTTTGAATATTTTGGGGGTCAACTATACAATGAATACATGAGAAAGGAAAAAGACAAACATGTCAACCCCTCCAATGGCTCTCTATTCACTCAACTGAAACTCGAGACTTTCTCGGATCCCCTCACCCGCGACCACCCCAACCACATTTCCCTTTCATTCCCAATTCTTCATCTTCACCATCACATTAATCAAAACCCGACCACCAGCTCTGGAGGCCCCTCACCCATTTCCGATCATCATCTTCAACTACATTCACTTACAGCAGGGAGAAGATGCATAGCTAGCAACAAAAACTGACAATAACAAAGGAAGCTCCGAGAGGTAACTATCACCTCCCTCATTAGTGTTGTCCTGCTCTTATACACTGGGCTTGTTGCATTGCGTATCTCGTCACATGTTTGTGGTTGCTCTGTTCGTGTATACTGTGTTGATATTCCATTATACTTCTTATCTATTAAACTTCTCCAAAAGAATTTCATCATGGCTAATGAGCTTCAGAACGAGACCACAATCTTCTTGCACATCTCTTAGCCTCCGAGCCTTTGAGGCTTCCTCCCCCTTTACTCAGAAACCGGTTCATCTAGAAATAACAAAAACCATATCTCACTGTCATCACCTTTCCCTCACTCACAATGCAGAGATGCTCACCAATTCCTCCCTTCTTTGTTTCCTCTCTGCCAAACCGCATTAACACCTAATCCTGCCACTGACATCTTCATTCACATCCCCATTATCCCTCTCTTCTCCTATCTTCCCTTTAATCAAACAAAAAGAAGGGGAATGCTAAAACAGATTCAACATCCCAACCCCAAGCATTCTCACCTACACCCATAATGTCGTCGACGCTAGAATCCCCATCAACCTTCTACACACCATTTCCCTGCAAAAATAAAGAACAGCCAATATTTCAGCCCAAACTCCCTCACCATAGCTGCATTGACACTAGGATCCCCTTTTGGCTCAACACCGCGTCTCATTGCCCCAACCTATCTCCACTACATTTCCCATCATCATCACACTGACCCATCTACAACAAGTTCAACTAGCCTTTGTTTTCCTTCACCCCGGCGTCAACTACCATTCACCCTGTTTCTCCTTCACCTACAATAGAAAACGAAAACAACGCAAAGCCACAGACACAGGAAGGAAGCTAAGCAAAATCAGAAAATCCCTCACACAATCCCAATTCCATTTATCTGCAAAAAAAAGGGGATCCAATCCAAACCTGAATCAATCGCAGTAACCACAAACCAAGTCAGATAATCCAAGCTAGGTCCCCTTGCTTTGTTCATCTTAAGACAACAGCGAAGGGGTCCCCCCTTTGCTCTAGAGCGTTACGTTTGGGACTTTCCCCAATCCGCAGGGTGCGTGAGTCGAAATTGCGGCCCTTTGGTGGTAGCGACTACGATTATGAAGAGGAGAAAAGGGTGTGCCCTTGCTGGTAACTCACAGCGGTTGTGACCTTTGGTGTTGCTGGTGCTGTGGCTTGCGTCTCAGGCGATTGGGCTCGCTCGAAGCGGAGCCTATAGCCTAGTACGAGGGAGAGAGAGGGAGAAGATATCGTGGCCGACCGTGATTCTGGTGGCACCTGCCGTCGACGGCAACGACGCAACCGAAGAATGTGGTGGCGCGGTGGTTGGATTCGAAGAAGTGGTGATGCGGTTGCGTAACCCTAGGCTAGTGTGAGAGAGCGGGTGGCTGGTGGCTGGCGATAGTCGCCGGCGACGCCTTGGACGGAGCAAGGGTGGCTCGTGGCTGTCACTCACGGCGGCTGGGTTGGTGATTGTAGGGGATGGGGTGGCTTGTGCTCAGAGAGAAGAAGAGACCCTAGGTCTCGTGTGATTTGGGATGAAGGGGGCAAACCCCTAAGGTTTCTGAATGGGAAGAGCCAAACCCTGGGCTGCTGGGCCAAAACCAACAAAAAAAAAACTATTCTTCTCTGGCACCCCTGTTTCCGCTAAGTCGCACCCTTTGTCTTTGGGCTCAAGCCCATTCGATCTTATAATAGAAAAATAACTTTCCCTCCTTGCACCCCAACTATTACTTTACCACCCCACCTCCACTTGGGCTTAAGCCCAGTTAGTTTATAATAATAGTTTAACACCATTTTCTTATTTAAGCACCTCAACACCCTTTTTTATCTATTTATTATTTTGTTTTTATTATTTTTTCTTCTAACTTTTATTTTATTTCATTTCTACTTTTTATATTTTTATTAACAAAAATAATCTTTTATAAAAAAATAAAAAAATATTTTAAAAGGTTTAAGCACACGTGCGACCATTCGCGTCAGCCTTGTGTTGAAAACCTTTTTTTCTCCTTCTTTTAAAAATAAAAAAATTATTATTTTAAAAAGGTTTAAACACACGTGCGACCATTCGCGTCAGCGTTGTGTTAAAAACCTTTTTCTTCTTCTTTTAAAAATAAAAAGTTATTTTAAAAGGTGTCAGCACACGTGCGACCATTCGCGTCAGCCTTGTGTTGAAAACCTTTTTCTTCTCCTATTTCAAAAAAATTATTTTAAGAGGTTTAAGCACACGTGCGACCATTCGTGTCAGCCTTGTGTTGGAAACCTTTTTCTTCTCCTATTTCAAAAAAAATTATTTTAAGAGGTTTAAGCACACATGCGACCATCCGCGTCAGCCTTGTGTTGAAAACCTTTTTCTTCTTTCAAAAAATTAACAAAAAATATAAAACATCATGTTTTCCAAACAATTCTCCAAACAAATTTTCCAAATGGTTTCCTAAAGAACTACGTAACCCTGATTTCTCAGTCCAACTGGGAATACGTAGGAACAAGGTCAATCCTTGTCGAGCACAAAAAACACAAAAAATATTTTGTTTTCTTTAGAGTTTTATTTTTTAGGGGAAATTAAACATTTTGCAAACCGCATCAAATTCGTGTATTTAGTTAAAGGTACTGCCTTGGGGCAGGGGTTGTGGGGGTGCTAACACCTTCCCCACACATAACCGACTTCCGAAATCAGAATTTGGTTTTGTAGACCTTGTCTTATCATTTTACGATTTTTCCGTAGTTTTCCAGAATAAACTATGGTGGCGAGTCCAAAATCTCTCTTTTCCAAACGTTTTTCTTTTTGGATCGTCGTCCCGTTGCGATTCCGATTGCGACACAAACATAATGGTATCCTTGAATCTAGAAAATGATGCCTTCTCTAAGATTATTGCTTAGTGAAAAGTCACGACAAAAGTTGCTCGAGGGGAGGGGTATGTCTAGTACTCGATAGACCTCTATATTGACCCCCACTTCCAAGCGTCCTTCTTTGGGCAAAAGGGCTTCTATGCATGACCTGCATGCCACCAGACCACCAACTCTTTTCCCCTAATCGACTTATCACGACAGTTCCCTCGACTGCTCAAGAAAAAGGGAAAGGAAGTCCCACAAGGAGAGGCTTTATTCCCTCAAAGAGGAGTAGAAAAAAGGTCGCTCCTTCATGTCCCTTCCCACATGGTAGTTTAATATGGCGATCTACATGGCTATGAGGGCCAACTTCAACCTAGACTTGTTTTACATGGAATCTAACCTTTTTTTACAACCTAAGAAAGGAACATTAATTATTATTATTATCAAAAACACTTTAAGTTACTTGGTTTAAAAAACTTGAACGATTCCCCCTTTTAACAGTGTATCAAATAATTTCTAACACACATTTAATTATTTTTACTTCTTTTTAATATTTTTATTTGTTACTTGTATTTATCATGTAAAATATTGTTTTGGTATATTTATATAAATATTTTTATTTTTTAATTCATTACCATAAGTGTAATTATATCACTAGAATTGTATAAAAAAAAATTGTTTATTATATATTATAATAATTTAATATTATTGTTATGAATCTTCTTTATCACCATCCAACATTTATTGAATTTTAAAAAATGAAATATTCATCTAAATTTCAATTAATATTAGTTTAACTTTTATTCCTTGTGTAATTTTATTCAAGTGAGTATTAGTGATTAAAAAAGAATTCCATTATAATTTAAAGAATAAGAATAAAATGACATTTAAAATATTTTTAAATTTGAATATACGTTTTATTTTTTTTGTGGTATTTTTCAAATTATTTTTAATTTTAATTAACTTTGTTTTATCAATGTTTGCAAATTTAATTAAATATTTTAGTTTTCATGAAATTTTATTTGCTACTCTAATTTAAAATATATATAGTTATAATTTCTTTCTAAATATTTGATATGGAAGAAACGATAATAAATCCTTTTAATATTAAATATTTGATAATATTTTTTTGTTAATTTTTTTATAATTTTATAAAAATTAATTAAATGATTATAAAATAGTAAGAAAGTAAATATGGATGTGAGTACGGGTACAAGAGTATATGTCTTATCCACTAAAGAGGATGGGGTGTTGCTCCCTACACCTCCCCAAGTGGGACTTGTACCTCCCCATTAATTTAATTTATTTCAAAAATATTCTACACCTCCTCACTATTTTCTTTATTCCAAAAATACCCTACACCTCCGCTCTATCATTAACCATCTTTCTCTTTCTACATTAATAGAGCATTCATGTGGTTCAGATTTGAATTTGTAACATACTACAAAATATAAAATTCAGAGGAAACTTCAATATTAGTACTTCTACCATTTCCATTTTATAAAATTAAAAGTTAAATGCAAATACAAAATAATAAACATAATAATATTAATAGTAAATAATAATAATATATTATTATTATTATTATTATTATTATATACTAACT
This sequence comes from Vigna mungo, assembly GCA_036885675.1. Classification (NCBI taxonomy): domain Eukaryota; kingdom Viridiplantae; phylum Streptophyta; class Magnoliopsida; order Fabales; family Fabaceae; genus Vigna; species Vigna mungo. The sequence goes on from CP144698.1 coordinate 27,910,201, forward strand.
TTATAATGACAAAAGAACTAAATAAATTCTAAATCTTTAACAAATAATTTTTTTTATACTTTAAGTATTTAATAATATTTTTATATTATTTATCTAATAAATTAAATATTTTATTCAAGTTATTTGAATCAAACATGTCTGTGAGTTAAAACATAATATAATGTTAAAAATTATAGATATTATATGTAAAAAAAAGATACATGTATATAAACATTTTTCTAGAAATTTAGAACAAAATTTTACCATTTATTCAGTAATTTGAAAAGAAAAAAATATATTGAACAACGAAAATAAGAACATTGTGTATAGAAAATGAAGAGAGTTTTAAATTAAAACAACTCAAGTTGTCTGGTAAACAAAATAAACTCTGTGCATCACTGACTCAACTTCAAACACTTTTATCTCATGCAAATAAATGAAAAACAAAATGAATCTGGAAAAATATGTGACTAGCAAACTATTTGGGAAATATGGAAAATACAGGAATGAGATTATTTTAAATAAGGAAGAATATTCCTGCAAGAAATTTTTTGTATGACATAATTGAATGTGTAGCTATGGGTGAAACAAATAATAAATAATGCTAAGTTTTATACAGTGATTGATAGCAATATCCAATCCTTTGTTTAAAGTCAATGTGAATTTTGGTCCATGAAACAATTAAGGAATGTTTCTGGACATACAAATATGTGTACAAATTGTTTGGGGAAGCTGGAAGAACTATGTCGCATGTCATGCCATACCAGAGTCAAGGGTGTTATTATCTTTTATTTTGTAGGGACTGAGAATACATAAAGATGTTTTGACGAACCATTCACACCTACAACACTAGCAGCTTAGCATAAACTGTTGAAACACCACAAGGATGTTAATATCTTATAATCTTTCTCAACACAACAATTCTCTATAAGCATTCTTTCACTCTCATTATAACAAAATTCTTGTAGGTGGATGTGAAATAATTTGTAAATAGATTGTTTTGAAAAACATTTTTTTAGACTTGTATCAAAGTTACTAGATAGTACTTGCTTATGCATATAAAAACTGTACACCTTATAATTCCCGTAAAAGGATTACTTTAATTTTATTACATTTTTTCCTGAAAATAAAAAAAAAGCATTATTCACTAGTGCAAAAACGTTGTTTAACATCACTCAATACACTACAAAAAATGCTATTTAGCGGAGGTTTTTTTTTTTTTCGATTTGCTGGGGTTTTCACCCTCCGCAAAGTAATTTTCGGAGGATTTTTAAACCCTTGCAGTTTGAGTCGCCACAAACTATCTGCGGGGGTTTTTCGCAACCCCTGGTATCACATTCAATTTGCGGAAGTTTTTTTGCGAAGCGTAAAAACCTCCTCTACTAGCTATTATTTTATAGATTTTTGAAACTTCTTTTTTTATAATTATCCACCTACATTCATAATTTTGTAATTTAATCAAATTTGTTTTTTATAATAAGAAATATTAAATAAAATATAAAAGATTTTAAATAACACAAGAAAATAATTAAAATTAATTTTATTGATGATTTAAAATAAAATACATTCATTGACAATTACAATGTAAATATAAATATACATCTATTGATAATTTAAAATAAAATTTGATTCCAATAGCATGTCCAATAAGTCATTGTTTGTGGACTTATAAACCCATTTCACTAATATTGACTTCTTATTAGGAAGTAACTCTGTCAAAACCCATGTTTGGTTTTTCTCAATTAACTCAATCTCTTCCTGCATTGCCTTCCACCATCTGTCATCCTTGACAGCTTGGTCAAACTCAATAGGTTCAGCTTATGTTGTCAGAGTATAATGAATGAAATTCCCTTCTAATGTAATTGTAGCATTACAAAACAACTCATATATCTTAGATGTATTGGCAATTGGGTTATTCTTGATGATCTTCTAACACTAACATCGCTATCACAAGCATCTGGTTGCATTGTTGTAGTTTCATCTTCCAAAACAATAGTTGATGCTTCCTGTCTAGTTGATTCCCACTTCCAAATTTCAACTTCATCAACTATAACATCCCTGCTGATAGTAGCTTGGCCAGATTTAGGATCATGCACTTATATCCTCTAGTAGAATGATATCCAACCAAAATCAGAGGCACCCCTTTATCATTAGTTTTTTTCCTCAACTAATCTGGTATATGTTTGTAACACACAGAACCAAATATTTTCAAATGGGTAACACTTGGTTTTACCTCAGACCATGCTTCCTCAAGTGTAACACCTTTCATCCTCTTTGTTGGAGATCTGTTCAGGATATAAGTGGTTGTCAACACAGCCTCTCACCACAAAAAATTTGGCAAGCTTTTACTCTTCAACATACATCTAACCATATTCAATATGGTTCTATTTTTCCTCTCTGTTGTTCCATTGTGTTGTAGTGTATAAGGAGGAGTAACCTTATGTATTATACCCTCATTTTCACAAAGTTCTTGAAACTCAATGGAGATATACTCCCCTCCTCCATTTGTCTGAAAAACTTTAACCTCTTCCCACTCTACCTTTCTACCATACATTTAAACTTTTGGAACACTTCCAACACTTCAAATTTTCTTTTAATCAAGTATGTGCAACTCTTCCTAGTCCAGTCATCAACAAACAACAAAATATACTTGCTAACCTTAGGTGTTTCTGTCTGAATTGAACCACAAACATCTAAGTATATCACTATCAATTTCTTTACTATCTGATAAAGGTTGAAAAACAGTTATATTCATATGTCATTTTAGACCAATCCCTTTACTGCTTAGAATGAGCTTAGAATCAAGCAAAACTCAATAAATGAGTCAGTAGAGAGTCAAAAGCTGTTTTTAGCGATATTATGCTTGTTTTGCATTGTTTTGTAGCATTTTTGAGAAAGTGAAGAATGGAGTTGAAGATGAAGGTCTTAGACTCAAGAAAAGTGAAGAAAAATGAAGAAATGAAGAGTCGAGGAACTGCCCAACGGCAAATTACACCGCTGGGCGGTCCAACGCGAGGAGATGGCACTAGGCGTGGACGCTGGGCAGATTTGCGATTAGAGGCAAACCGCCGGGCGGTGGACTCCTGTCGCTGGGCGGTGGCACGGCTTGAGGGAAACCGCCGGGCGGCATAAGTGTGACGTCGGGCGGTTGTCTGCTGGGCTTGGGCCTGTTTTCTGTGACGCTCCTCAACTATAAATAGCCCTGTTGCGATTTCAATCTCATTCTTTTGACAGAATAGGGCGGCCTGACCTAATTTTCACTCCTTGGAGAATATCTGTTGGATGCTTTGACTCCTTTTCATCTTATCTAGGGTTTGCATTTCCATTTTTCATCTAGATTCACCATGACAATGGTGAACTAAACCCTTTTGTTGTTGGGGGAAACAATGTAATCTTTTGATACTCTCTCTTATTGAAACTCTAGTTTATTTATATGATTTTCATATGCGTTGATTATTAATTGTTGGGTTCTCATATGTGCTTAAAGCCTTTATCGTTTAACTCATTCGATAACTGTTGTTTGTCTTTATTGATACGGGGACATACAATAATGTCATGAACTAGTGAGTGATTCCTTGATTAAGCAATACCACCTAGGGATAGGGATAGGACGATCAATTGTTTTCGCTTTTGTCCTATAATGCATTATTAATTGCTAGGGGAGGCTAGGGATAACAAGCCAGTAATTAGTAATAGGCTCTTTTCGCCGAGAGATCGGGTTAAGGGTAGGCCAAGAAAGTTGCATAACAATTAGATAATCAAGCAATTTAAACAAGAGGAGTAAATAAGAGAGAGCGGATAAGATGAAATTGTAAACCCCCAACAACTCCATTCATCCATAGCTTTCTTCTTGTCAATTGAATCAATTTCTTTTGCATGTTTATTTTGTGTTCTTACATCCACTCAATTAATTTTTCTTTACAAGTCTTACGATTTTAATTCACACGAACGATAAGGCCTTTCGAGTCTCTTGGGAAGAACGATATTGGGTTTTTACCAATTATATTACTTGGAACGATCTGGTACGCTTGCCAGTGAGTCAACACTGTCTTTTGTGAACATGTGCTTGATGAGAGTTTGAGTTGAAAAAAATTTCAAAGTGTTTTTCAAGTGTCACTCGACATGGTGCAACACCTATTCGACTGTGTTGTTGTTAATTTTGGAATTCTGTTATACCTACTTGTTCCAACGGCTAGTTTTTTAAAAGTTCGTTAAGATTGACTGACTAAGTCAACTATCATGAATGTGCAATAAATTGGTTGACTGAGGAGCCTCTATGTTGACTGTTAGTTATAATTGTTTTAATACAGTTGACTGGATTAGTAGGGTATTCGACTAAGAATGACAGGAAAACTATAAATAGAACAGAGCACGATCTGTTCTGAAGAACTGTGACTTATGTTCTAACATTTTCATCGTCCTGTTTTAGAGTTATTTCTCAATTTTGGAAGCTCCAAGAATTCTCCAAGAAGACAGTGGTGATCTTTCTTAAGAGAGATTCAGATTGAGGAGTCAATTGCGCATACTGTTTGATCAACATCTGCACAACAAAGGTGTTTCTGGTTTGATCTTGAAGGCTTGGCATCCTGTAAAGACTGCTACATTTGTGTGTAGGCTTGGCAACCTAGGAAGTGGGTTGTGATAAGCTTGGCAACCTGTGAAGCGTGCTGTGATAGGCTTGGCATCCTGTGAAGAGTGTTGGTGACACGTTGAGGATTGTTCAGCGTGGGTTCAGATTGTAGAAGAGAGGATTCTTGCTACAATTCTGGTTTTCTTTGCAGCTATATTTGGTTTTAGGTTAGAGAAGAGATTTATATTTTTGCGTGGTGCTTCTATGAATTCCTTGTTGTAAAAACCGCAACCATTATAGTGCATTTGCTTCAAAGGTTGGAAGGACACTAGATGTAGGCATCGTTGGCCGAACCAGTATAAAAACCAGTGTTTGATTTTCTCTATCCCTGCACTCTTTATTTCAATCGACTTTATATTTAGAGCAGTCAACTACGTTTTTCCGCTGCATTGAAATTTTCATTACTTGCATTTTAAGGAAAGATCAAAAGCTTTGAATTTTCATATCAAGATTGCGAAAAGATTTTATTTTTAAACTAACATCAATTCACCCCCCCCCCCTTCTTGGTGTAAATTGAAGCCAACCTGTTTCCTAACAGCCTAGACTGTGTAGGTTAGTCTTTAGGCCTGACACATATAGAATTTCTTCAATCACAACTTCTCTCCCATCACTATCCCTTAAGAGCACCCTTCCAGAACCTTCTACTGTTAGGCTTCTGTCACCAAAAAATTTAATTTTTCCCTGCATAGCTTCTTGCATTTTCACAAACCATTCCTTCCTCCTAGTCGTGTGTGTGGAGCAACCAGAATCTTGATACTAGATTGCACTTTCAGACTGATTTTCCTTTATGCTAGCCATTAACATCACCGCCTCAAAATCTGACATATCATTGTAGGCTAAATGAGCCCTTTTCTTTGGTTTATTCTTGGCTCCATCTCCCTTCCAATATTCTTTGGCAAAGTTGCCAAATTTCTGGCAGTTGTAGCACCTTACTTTCTTCTTGTCAAACTTTCATTCTTTGTCCTCATCAGAATTGGTGCAAGACTTTTTATTCTTGCACTAGATTGAATCATTGGAATCTTCACCTTGTTGTTCTAGTGATTCTTTGTGTTTAGTACTACCTTTGCTACCACTCTTGAACCCTTTCTTGCCTTTATATTGAGACCGAGCCTACAATGCTTGTTCTTGACATTGCTTGTGTTCATTGATGTGATACTCATGTTCTTCTAATGAATGTTGCAATTCTTCAATCTCCAAGCTCTTGAAATTACGAGTCTCCTCAATAGCCACGACCACATGATCAAATCTTGGAATCAGAATTCTCAAAATCTTGTCTACCACATATTGATTTGTAATTCTATCTTTACATGCCCTCATAGCATTAACAAGTTCTTGTACCTTATCAAAATATTCTGCCATAATTTCACTTTCATCCATGGTCAAAATTTCAAACTGCCTTCTCAAGTTTGCAGCCTTACCTTCTTATTTTTTATCACATCACCGTAGGTCTTAATCAAAATCTCTCATTTCCTTGGCTGCTTTAGAGATTTTGTTGAAAATCTTTGAGCTCACACATTAATAGATGAGGAACCTTGCCTTGTTATCTAACTTTTGCTGCAATTCGTAGCTTCTTTTTTCCTCTTCAGTTGCCTTGCTGCTTAGTTCCTCAAGACCACACTCTATCACCTCTGCCATGTCCTAGAAGCCAAAGATGGCCAACATCTTAATCTTCCAATTATCAAACATCTTCCCATAAAAAACTGGAAGTGTTGTATCATTCTTTCAAACCTTACCATATTGTTGTTTGATAAAGTCTTGAAGCTTCTTAGACCTCCTTATTTCACCTGAAAGGATTTTGCACTTCTAAAGAACACTTCTTGCTGGAATACACACTCCAGCAGACCTTGATCTCACCCACACTCTACACATCTTTTCTGTTAAGCTTTTGATACTATCTAGGATTTTAAAGCAGAAAGAAACAGAGAATCAGAGGAGAGAAAAAACAGAGAGCATAAGGAATATATACATTTATAAGAGAAATACAACCGAAGAACTGGTTCTATTTTTGATTTATACAACAACATTAATAATATTAAATGTTTAAAATATCACCTTTAACTACGCAATAAAATTTGAAAGAATATAATCTTATCTAGTCTCCATATTAATTTTTTCAATAAAGGTTTTACTTAACAAGTTTTAGATTAAAATTTTTTAGAATAAAATAAAAAATGGAAAATAACTTCTACATATTTTTAAACTCTTTTTTTAACTTGTAACATTAAAACATTGTTTAGTCAAATTTCAAAAAGAAAAATGTGATAAAACCAAAGTTGACTAGTGAATTGTACTATTAAAATTAATAATTACTAATATTGACGTTTAATCTCAAAATCTATAAGAATTATTCAAATTATGAAGCAGTCTATTTTATATATTTTTTCAAAGTTATTTATTTTAATGTTATTTTAATTCAAAAAGTAACTTTTCCAAATTAAAAAGATTAATTTTAATTTTAAAAGTCTAAAAATATATAGGGATTAAACAAACTAAGCATTTGTTTTATATTATATTAGTGAAAACGCCGCTAAATATGTATGTTTACCTTTTTTTATGATAGAAAAAATAATAAAATTACTACTATTATTATCATAATTATAAAATTAAAGTTAAATATATCTTTTAGTCCTCATATTTGTTCCCCATTCTCAAATAGGTCCTCATGTTTTTTTTTTGTCCCAATTGCATCCTCATATTTGTAAATTTGAGGCAATTTTGCCCTGTCCGTTAACTGGCCACTAACGTCGTTGGCACTGTGCTGAGCTGTAACAGTCCTTCTGTGTTTAATTTTACTGAGTACATTGCGTGGCATTTTGTAATTCAAAAAAAAGATTTAATGAGCCAATTACGTGACACGTTTTATTTCAATTAGGGATTTTAGTGATTTATATGTATTGGGGATTAGGGATTTATTTCTGAGTTTGGGATTCCCTCTTCGAAAGAGTAAAAATCAGCAATTTGGTCATTGGAGTGCTTTGAAGGAGGTCGAAAAAGTTCGTCAGTTCAGGTTAGTAACATTTGGTTCGTCAATTCAGTGTTTGGTTTGATTTTGTTAGTTTATGTTTACATCATATATGACCTATGTTCTTTCTCTGTTGTTCTGTGAATGGGGTCTTTGTTTTGTGTGTTATTATATGATGGTGGCAGATTTTGCATGGTGAAATGTGTGTTATAGTATAGTATAGAAAAGTAGTGGTCCCGTTGTTTTTGACATTGTGGTCCAAGAAAAAGAATATGAAATAGTATAGAAAAGTAGTGGTCCCCTTGTTTGTGTTGCTGTTTCCCACTGTTTCCCACTGTGTCTGACTGTTTCCCTAGTAGGCATTTTAGTTTATTCCACTGTAATTGTTTACTAATTAGGGATTGTGATAATTTTTTATTGTACAACAGTTTAATTTTTGTGCTTCTTAGGTAAAATACCATGTCTGATGATCGCATTAAGGTTTTGGTCCACCATACTGGCCATTTTGTTATACTAGATAATGGAAATTTATTATTTGATGGAGAGATAACAGAGTGGTCTGTGGATCCAGACCTTTGGAGCTATTTTGGAATATTAGCTTCAGTTAAAGAGTTAGGTCACGTGGACATAAAAGAACTGTGGTACAGTTTAGGAGGTGCTTCAGTAGTGCCAGATAGGTTAGAATTATTGACTGATGATAGGGGTGCCATGCATATGCTTAATATTGCAAGGTTAAATGATGTAGTTCATTTGTACGTGGTTCATAAAACCACGGAACCAGACATAATAGAAATGATTGATTGGGTTGATGGTGAGGTTGAGGCTGAAGTTGGAACTGAAATGAAAGAGGTTGAGGGTGAAGTTGGAACTGAAATGAAAGAGGTTGAGGCTGAAGTTGGAACTGAAATGAAAGAAGTTGTGGTTGAAGGTGATGGTCATGAAGTTGGTAAGGGTGATGTTGATGCTAATGAAGTTGGTAAAGGGTTGGATGAAGGTCATGTTGAGGACGAAGTTGTAACCCAATTGGAGGAGGTTCAGGGTGAGGTTCAATTGACAGAGAAATGGAGGAGACTGTGGGTGAGGTTGAGGCTGAAGTTGATGGTGAACAAGTCCAGTGTGAGGGAGTCAACGAGGGTGAAGTACATCATACACATGAGGCTGAAGTACATGATGTAGTTGATTTTGAGCTACATGATGTACATGAAGATGACGATGAGGATGAGGTTGGAGAAGATGGTGATGATCATGGTGGAGAAGATGCTGGTGATGAATCTATTAGTGAAGAAAGTGATGGTCTAGTAGATGTTAGGGTTGACTGTGACATGGGAAGTTTTAAAGGACAACCTTCCAGTCCACAAGGTGAATGTTTAAGTGACAGTGAGGTTGAAGTAGTTGATGTTCGTGGTTTGTCTGACATTGAGTGGGTGTCGGATAAGTTGGACAGTGGTCCAGACAGTGAGGATGATGATGCTACCATCCCCAAAACTTTGTTCCCCACTTTTACTATGCCGAAAAGTTTAGGGGAATATAAATGGGAAGTTGGAACTTATTTCACTAACAAAAAGGAATTCACTGATGCTATTAGGACATATGCTCTTAGTAATGGCAAAAATCTAAAATTGATTAAGAATGACAAGAAGAGGGTTGCTGTGAAATGTTTGGGGGCAAATGGTAAATGCAATTGGTATGCTTATTGTGCGTATATGTGTCTTCAAAAGTCCTGGCAGTTAAGAAAAATTATTGATGATCACACATGTAGTAGAGATTTCAATGTGAAGCTCATAACTACCAAATGGTTGAGTGAAAAGATGGAAAAAACTGTCAGAGAGAACCCTAATATGAAGGTGATGGACATTAGGGAAAAACTTAGTAGGAAATGGAATGTATCAATCTCAAAAAACATGGCTTTTAGAGCAAGAATGATGGCAAAATATAGTGTTGAGGGGTCATTTAAAGAACAATTCAGAAGGCTCCACGATTATGGTCATGAGGTGCTTAAAAGGAATCCAGGTTCAACAGTCCAAATAAAGGTTGAAAACATTAATGAGGAGTGTATTTTTAAGAGAATTTATATATGCTTGAATGCTTGCAAACAAAGCTTCATTAGTTGCAGACCCATCATTGGGTTAGATGGATGTTTTTTGAAAGGAAAGTATGGAGGGGAGTTGCTAACAGCTGTTGGAAGAGATGGAAATGAACAAATTCTTCCCATTGCATATGCTGTTGTCGAGGTTGAAAACAAGGACTCCTGGACTTGGTTCTTGGAACTTCTCATTGAGGACCTTGGAGGGGTTGATGTAGCTTCATCATGCACCTTCATTTCTGACCAGCAAAAGGTCAGTCACATATCATACACATTATTTTAAGTACTATTTAATTGACATATAAGTTAGCTGACTCCAATTAATTATACATGTCAGGGTCTTCTGAATGCTTTTCGAGATCTTCTACCTAATGTAGACCAAAGATATTGTGTTAGACATTTGTATTCTAACTTCAGAAAGCAATATCCTGGGAAGGACCTTAAAAGGCTCATGTGGAGTGCTGCAACAGCCTCATATCCTGAATTATGGGAGAGTGAAATGAGAAAAATTAAGGAGGTGAATTTGGAGGCATATAAATATTTGATTGCAATTCCTCCTAGGTATGTAACCACTACTCCTTCATATAATTTAATTTACTGATATATTTAATTTCAATTCATATATTTACTGATTTCTTGATGTCAAAGGTATTGGTCAAGATCTAGATTCACTCAATCAGCACATTGTGACACTCTAGTCAACAACATGTGTGAGGGCTTCAACAGTGTGCTACTTCACAGTAGGTGTAAGCCAATTATATCCATGTTAGAAGACATTAGGGTTTATATTATGAAGAGATGGGCTAGCAACAGGAATAAGATGGCCTTATATCAAGGTTCTGTTTGCCCTAAGGTACTCAACAGATTTCAAAAGCAATCATGGCTAACAAGATATTGGTTACCAAGGTATCTATACTCATACAATTTAATTTGTATACATGCCTATTCTGTTCATAATTGTGTTCTCATTTTGTGCTAATTACAGGTGGTCATCAGAACAATTATTTGAAGTGATTCACATTTCACAATTTGGAGAGCAATTTGTTGTCAACCTTGACAACAAAGACTGCAGTTGTAGAGGATGGTTAATCAGTGGCATTCCTTGCACTCATGCCATCACTGCTATGAAGTTCTTGAACATAAATGCAGAACAACATATTGCCCATTGGTTTATGAAGTCTGCTTATGAAGAGACTTATAACAACATCATATATCCTATCAACGGGCAACATGTGTGGGAGATTACACCTTATCCTGATATACTACCTCCACAGAAAAGGGCAATGCCAGGACGTCCCAAGAAAAAAAGAAGACTACAAGCTTGGGAGTTGAAGAAGAATGACTCCGAATTAAGAAAGGGTGGTACAAAAAAGACTTGTGCTGTCTGCAAAGAATTGGGACACAACAAAAAGACTTGTCCACAACGACCTATGCCTTCATCACATGTCCCTGTTGACCAACCAACTCAGGAATCCACTGTCACAAACGTTCCTGCTGACCAGCCAACTCAGGAGTCTATTGTCCTACCATCTCATGAATGAAGCTTTATTTCCTTACATTTTGAAGAGAATGTGTTAATTATGATGTAATGATGAAATATGCGTTTTGAAGGAACAATGACTTCAATCTTTTGGTGTAGTTATTGATTAGTTTCTTATCTGCTTTGTTAGATTGATGGTGATGTCTAAGTTACCATGTTTTGTAATCTGATTTGGTATTGTAAGACAATGTTTGTTATCAGATTTATTATAACATTAAGTTTCATGGATTTATCATTCCAGTGTTATGCTTTTTGAGCATTTCATTTAACTGTGTTGTTATCAGGTTTAACTTGTTTTATCTTAGCAAAAGAAAGAAATTTGACATCAGTATTAAACAGAAACAACTCAACTTTATAAATAAAAGAGACAATAATAAACATTGCATTAACAATAATAGACCTTACATTAACCTTCCATTAACAATAATCAACCTTTCCTAACACATCAACCTATTTTCAACAACATTGAAATGACAATTACATTACACAGACATATAAAAACCACCATTCCCGTTAACAACTTCAACAAATTTTCCAGTCTAACACCCATTGCTTTCTGTTTTCCCACAAGTCTCTCTTCCATCTTCATCATCATTTGTTCCATCATCATAGAATTTCCACCCACTTCGTTCTTTCTTCCACTTCCTTCTAAAGTGACCACATTTCCTTCATTTCCATCATGAATCACAGCCTCATTGCACCACTTAAAAAAGTTGCATCCAGAACCACAATCCTCACTCCCACCCTGTCCAAGAAGAAAACAAATTTGGTGAACCACAATACAACCTCCGGAACGACAAAAAAATCACAATAAAACTTACCTTGAACTTGGGGCAACCCCAAAATCTTCTTCCCTTGTTCTTAGAGGTTCTTGCAGTGCGGAAGACTGCATTCTCACCACAAAAGCATGTGGGTTTTAGATCCACCCTGCTCACACTACCACAACTGTGTCCAAACCCCGAACCCAAGCATTTGCAAGAAGAAGATGAAGTAGACATTTGATCTGATCAACCAATAACACAGCTTCCACAACTATGGTTCCCACCACTCTTCCTCACGAGCACAAACAGGGAGGGGAGAGGGGTTAGGGTTCAATTAAATAAAGGCTCAGGGCAAACAAGTTTGGAGGATTTTAGCTATCCACGTGGAAATTTTATAACCCAAAAATAAAACATTAAACTTTACACTTTGCCACGAATATAAAATACTTCACAGCTCAGCACAGTGCCAACGACGTTAGTGACCAGTTAACGGACAGGACAAAATTGCCTCAAATTTACAAATATGAGGATGCAATTGGGACAAAAAAAACATGAGGACCTATTTGAGAATGGGGAACAAATATGAGGACTAAAATTAAATGTTAATAATTTTTATAAATTTATTATAAATAGTTTTATTTATTTTGTAGGTAGATTTTGTAACTAAAAGATGGTTAAATTTAAAAGAACAATTAAATTGAAAAAAAGAAACGTCATTTAAAAGATAAATTTGATAAAATACTTATTTTAGTTCAAAACTTCTTATTTTAGAGATAAATTTGGAAAACAAATATGGACACAAAAAGAGAAATTATATATGTAAAATATCATTTTAATAGCATACAACTACTAAAAGAAACATCATACATTAAATATTTAAAAACAAATATCTCACAAAAAAAAAATATATATATATATATATATATATATATATATATATATATATATATATATATATATATATATATATAATGCTATTATAGTTATCTCAAATATAACCATAATACTGAATATATATACACAATGGTCCTATATAATTAAGATAAAATTACACTAATTCAAAAGCATAAATAAAAAAAGAACATATGCATGACCACATCATCCTAATACAAAATTGTTGCACCACTCTTGTCCTTCACTAGATCTATTGCTATTTCGTGATCTACTCACATCATTAAGGTGATTATTACGAACAAAAAAAAAACACATAGACAAAATAAACACAAAAGAAAGAGTAAGCTAATGTACAAAAAGAGTAATCATACAATATGTATAGATATATTAACACATGTAAATTATTCATATTAACAATCATAATACATACAATTACTCATATTAGGCTCGACTATCCGGATACATATATTAATATTAAACTTTGACTAGTTATGCACTTGTGGTAGTATCTACTATTTTGTAGAATCATTACCAATGAATTTCATCCTATCATACACAAGGTTAGTCCGTCAACATCTTTGGCCAAAGTAAAGTCCTTAGACTAGGACCTCTTGTACCTCTCACCACATACCCACCTTTCTATACTTGAGATTAGATGGTTCTTAGAGCGGCATGATAATCTCTAATACGAAATCTATATATCAATACATATATACACTATTGAAATCATCACAAGAAACTTTTTCTTGAAATTCCTTCCACAACATTTACCACATATATTCACAACAATATTATCACTCTATATAGCATCATAATACATTTTAAACATACATAAAAACTATAATAAATCTATCTCAAACAAGTTAAAGCAGAAGAATACACGATACACATTAGTGTTCAAAGATACTGCTCAATGTCAAACCTTTCATAAAAGGTGGCCATCAACAATAATCTTGACACTAAGCACTAAATATATTGTAAAAAGTGACACTCTCAATGCCATTCTTCTGTCAAAAAATCATGCTTAACCTCACTCTTTTTTCGCTCAACGTTTTAGAATTAAAATTGCAAAATATGACGTTACAACTAACCACCAAAGCATTCACATTTTTGGATCCTCAACCGTACAAGACTGAAAAATAACGAAAGGGGGATGAATGATCTTTTCAAAACGTGATATTATCAAGTTACCAAGAAAAATAATTAATCGGGATATAGGTTTTAGCCCAATTTTTTTTCGGAGATGCATCTGACACGAATGGGACCATTTCTAACCACAAGCAGCTCCCTCAGTTAATAATAATATATTGTTCAACAATTGGAACACATTTTTCATATTTTTGTCGTGAAACAAAAATTTGTGAGCCCTCTTCATTTTAAAAGGAGAATTCCAATAAATAAATATCTAGTGTATTGGATAAACATCAAGTTAATTAATTGTAATTAAAAGATGTAAAATGATAAACAGAACAAACGGAAATTCTTTTTTATATTAACCATCATTTATCTAATTTCGTTCAAAATTACTTCAACAAATATTTATTTCCTCAGTTATTCATCTTAATTTCATTTCCTGTCTGATAAAGTATAATTGTTTCCAAGGATAAAGATTTTTTTTTTTCATTATGTCTGCCGTTATTTACTCGTTCTATATTCAGAAATTATTTGGATAATCTTAAATTACTACCTGCTTTATTCATAAAATAAAATAATTAATAATTACAGCATGCATATCTTACGCAAGTGTCTGCTTATTACAAATCAACTGAATGAATATAATGAAACCAGTTCTGACATATGAAACCACTGGTCAGCGCAACACAGATTCATTGCTCAATACCGACATAGTGACTAGTCAGCATGCTGTATATCAAGACAATATTATTAAGATATAGTAAGATAAAATATATTTATAAGATATTGAATTATAATTGTTTTAGTTCAGAACAAAAATTTTACTTCAGTATCTATGAATACAGATATATACTAAAAAAATAAATAATTGTATTTATTGGACATTTAAAACTTAATTGTGATAATTAATTGATAACTAAAAATTATCTGACTTAAACATCATAGTATATTTAGCAAGTATTTATCCACTTGGATTTAGACTTTGCTAGAAAGGAACCAACAAGATATGGAAAGAAGAAAGACAAATTAAATTAAGTGAAGAGGTTTAAAGTGGGTTTAATGTCTCTGTAAGTTCTTATTTTCGTCTGAAATCTCAAATAAATCTCCTTTCTTTTTAGTGTTTCAATTAAATCTATATTTTTGTAAAATTAAAACAATTAAACGCTAAATTAAACAAACACCAACTTACTTGTGCGTTATGTGGCATGGGAATGTTTTATCTAATCACACTTGGAATTAAAACAGAATTTTGTATTAAATAATATGAGAGCACAAATGTTAAATCAACTTTAAGGGAAAACTTATTACTATTCCCACTTCAGTCATTGTTCCCTTCTCCTTCTCACACACCACCAGGACAGAACATGAATAGAAATGAAACCTCAAACCACGCCTTCAGCTCCACCAACCACTCCAAGACAGCGCCGAAAACCTTTGACGCAAAGTCACAATCGAGGTCGGAATGGGAATCGTCGGAGTTGGAGGAGGAGACGAATTTACGGAGGACCAGGGTGATGCCCTCAGCGGAGAGAGTCTGGAGGAAGGTTATGGAAGGTTCCCAAGAGGAGAGGGAGTGCTTGAGGTTGGTGAGTCGAAAGCCGAGGGGGATGGTTGAGGTGGTGTTGTCTTTGCTGAGGAATTTGGTTATGTAGTCTTCGAAGTGACCGAGGTGCCAGGTTTTAGGGAAAGGCAAAGTGGGAAAAATTACAAAAATTTAAGTGTAGTCCCTTTAATTGAGAAATGCAAATCAAATTGGGGAAAAAATTTGGGAATTCGTATTATTAGGGTTCGTGTGAGGGAAAAGAATCAGATATCTGATTCTTGAGATTGTAAACGACTAGAAAAACAGTGGAATCAATAATGGGGAGAGCATGGAGGATCTGCTAAGCTTTGTAAGTCTTTTTCTTGGTCACTTGCTTCTTCTTTGGCACCTAAATTATGGATTAGAAGATTAGATGTTCCAAAAACGTTAATGTAGAAGTGAATCCGTGATCTGATAACAAATTTTGCAGGCTTGGAGAAGCTGGAAGGAGGGGAAGGCTATAAATATTTTAGATCCATCACTCAACAACAATTCACGACATGAAATGCCAAGATGCATCCATATTGGTTTACTCTGTGTTCAAGAAAATTTAGTTGACAGACCAACATGGCTACCATTGTATTGATGCTTAATATACCAAGAAAACATATAGAAGACGACAAATCCTAATGAGTTTCCATGTTTTCAATGCGAAAGTAATTTTAATCCTCTTATTTTGATTTTTAACGTTGAAGACGACAAATTTCACTGGCTATATAGCATGTGACGAACAAAGCATGCAAGTGCACTTTTTCCTAGCAAAAGCTTCGATTTGTGTTATGGTTTCTCTACTTAAACATGAAGCTATTCGCGTTTTCTCTTGCATGTGCTTTTGCTCTTCTAGCTTCTTCCCTGGCTTCAGCAGCCATTGTTGAACACACGTTCAGAGTAAGCTTTTCTCATATTTGACACTTTGGCATAAGATATTCAAAAGATCTATACTCGTCTTTAGTTTCATTCTGGAACGTATAACTTTGTATGCAGGAAATGTTCATATTTTACTGCAATTTCATGTATTTCAGATTGAGAACACCACCATCAAACGCTTTTGCAAAGAGCAAGTGATTGTCACGGTGAATGGAAGTTTCCCTGGACCAACCATAAATGTCAGAGAAGGAGACACTGTAATTGTCCATGTAATCAACCAAGGACCATACGATATCACTATTCATTGGTAAACACTCTTTCACGTGTAGGCTCTGACATATTACAACTCATCTATCTTATCTTTTCAGTCCTTTTTCCTCTGTCCTCATAGTTAAAAACAATTTATATTTAGCAAAAGGAGAATGATATTTTAATACTTTTTTTTTAACAATTTTTAGAATATGTGTATTGATACGTTTAAATTTATGTTTAAAAAAATATGAAACCGATCAAATTATAGACTATTACATGTGTTTTTGTGAAAAAAAAAGTTGTTAAAAACAATTTATACTTTAGTAAAAAAACAAAGAAAATTTAGAGAAAGATTTTACCTTTCAAACCTCATTTTATTGTTTTTAACCAATGAGATAAAAGAGAGAGCAGAACTGAGACTATGTAATCTCTACCCCCAATTTAAGAAACCAGCTTGCTTTCAAATAAAGTAATATCGCCATTCATTTGATAAATAATAAATCTTCAAGATTTACAAATTGTTGTTAGATTTAAACAGCAACCACCAGAAAATTATGTTTGACTTGATAAACTAAATGCATCACTGAGGTTGGAATTTGGAAGTATATGTGTAGGCATGGAGTGTTTCAGCTGTTTAGTATTTGGGCAGATGGTCCTGAATATGTAACTCAGTGCCCAATTGCTCCCAAAAGTAATTACACTTACAAATTCAACGTAACAAAGCAAGAAGGAACAGTATGGTGGCATGCTCATACATCATATTTACGTGCAACAGTTCATGGTGCCTTCATCATTCAGCCTCGTTCTGGCCAATTTCCGTTTCCTAAACCGTACAAACAACTTCCTATTATATTAGGTATCTAATACTTTCATTTTTTTTTAACGATATGATGACATATTTTTTCATTTATTTAACAAATAATATAAAATTAAAATAATTATAAATAAATAAATTTTTATAAGTAAAAAAAGGAAAATAAAAAAGAAATATGAAATGAGTATATAAAAAATTTATGTGTAAAAGAATTTGTTTTTAACGCATTTTCTCTATCTACCATGGAAATCTAGCTCATTAACCATCTTATATATTTTCTGTAATACTTCAAAATATCGATATTTTGTTCATGATTGATTATAATATATATTTTTTTTTAATTTAAATGCAGGAGATTTGTATAGTTCTAATGTTGAGGATATTACGGCCGAAGCACAGGCTACTGGTGGTGGGCCAAACACGTCTTATGCCTTTATAATCAATGGTTTGACCAGTGATCTTCTCAACTGTACCGAAGATGGTATGCTGGCTTCATTAACTAGGGCTAAAAATGATTATTTCAGACGTAAATACATGATAAGTAAATTTAATTTTTGAAACAAGATCATTATTATAGTCTGTAGTTTGATCTTTTAAATCCAATTCAGTGACATTCAAGATGAAAGTGAAGCAAGTAAAGACGTACATGCTCCGAATGATCAACGCTGCACTCAATTATGACCTTTTTTTTAAGATTGCGAATCACAATTTCACAGTTCGATGCCTCATACACAGAACGCTACGACACCGACATCATCGTTATTGCCCCCGGACAGAGTGCTGACGTGTTATTCACAGTGAACCAAACCATCGGTTCGTACTACATGGTAGCGTCTCCTTACGTTGTTAATTTTGATGCCTTCAACAGGAACATAGCTCGTGGCACAGTTATTTACGACAATGCGGCACCATCATCAAAGCCCACAATGCCAATTCTACCACCCGCCAACGACACAGAAACGGCTTTTAAATTCTACAGCAACGTGACGAGCAAGGTGGGGGCCCGACACTGGGTTCCGGTGCCACTTAAAGTTGATGAACACATGTTGGTTACCATTGGATTTGGCCTAGAATTATGTGATTCCAATAACACGTGTGCTGGCCAATTTCGTCAAAGGTATTCTGCGAGCATGAACAACGAGTCGTTTGCGATTCCCCCGGGTATAAAGATGTCTATGTTAGAGGCGTTCTACAATAATGTGAGTGGAGTGTACACTAAAGATTTCCCTGACAAGCCTCCGCTTAAGTTTGACTTCACGAATCTGGACAATGCTAACAATATGAGCCTTCTGTTTGCTCCAAAATCAACCAAGGCTAAGAAACTCAATTTCAATTCAACTGTGGAGATTGTGTTTCAGAATACAGCACTTCTTTTAGGGCAGAACCACCCCATGCACCTTCATGGTTATGACTTTCACGTTTTGGCTCAAGGGTTCGGGAATTTTAACGACACCGATAGAGCCAAGTTTAATTTGGTGAATCCGCAATTACGTAACACTGTCGGTGTGCCTCTGGGAGGATGGGCTGTTATCAGATTCCGAGCAGAAAATCCAGGTATATGTTGATTGTTTCTGTTACTTTTTATTTGACATTCATAAATGTACGGTAGTATGCTTTCAACGGCCGGTAGAACCAAACGGTCCTAATGGGCCAACAGTCCATCACAGCGCCACATTCTTACTGGGCTCAAGGTCCAATGCCAGCGTAAATGGTGTCCACAAAAATATATCAACCAGATATATTTTAAACAAGAATATATCAACCAGATATATCCTAACAGAAACATATCAAGCAGATATATCAAGCGTATCAGATAATATCAAAACAAAAATATGTCAAGTAAGACCGTTTATATTTATTTTTATTCTGCTTATATTTTGTTTATCTTATATCAACCAAAAGCCTATAAATAAAGGCTGGAGGACTCCAAACAAGGTACGTTCCAAATACACTTCACTCATAATTCATCTAGCACATTCTTTGCTATCATACTTTATCAATCCTCTCCCACAGAGGGTCAAATTCCCTCCTACTGGGAATTCCACATACACGCCTAACTTGAGCGTCGAAGCGCCTTTTCAGGTATCTCCCCCCTCCGGTCAAGACTTGAAGGGAACCGAACGGTTGAGAACGGTTGAGGCAAGCACAAAGTGTACGGTCCAGAACCAAAAGAAGCAGATAGAAAGACAGCAGACGACGTCATCAAGGTCAGACCTTTCGGTCCCAAAATTTATACTGAAACATTTTGGTGCCCACCGTGGGGCCGAAAGTGAAGATTCCCTATGGTGACCACCAGAAGCATGGACGGGAACAACACTGACCCTATAGAGCAATTGAGACAACTCCAGAATCAATTGGAACAGCAGAACAATCAATTGGAACAGCAGAACCAGCTCATTCTTCAACAACAAGAAGCTTATCTAAAGCTAACTGAGGAGCTTAGGCAACTCAAAGAGAAACAGCGGGACGCAACAGACGACAATAGCGGAAATGACGATGGCAATAATAATAACCACACAGCCCAGAACGGACCTCCTCGCTCGCCGGACCTACTACCTTTCACTGAGGCCGTCATGCAAGCTCCCATGCCTGACCGCCCCCCCCCCCCCCACAGATGGAAAGGTTTGACGGAACAACAGACCCGGAACACCAACTCAGAAATTTCATTGATTCTATGGCCTTTTACTCCAGCGACGATCCAGTCAAATGCCGAGCATTTTCCCTATCCCTGAAGGGCGAGGCTCTCGAGTGGTATTATACTCTCCCTCCTAACTCTATTGACAACTTCCGCACCGTCGTCACTCTATTCAAAAGACAATACACAACCAATCGTAAAGAAACAACCACCGCAGCCGAACTTGTCAATCTCAAGCAGGAGAAAGATGAGTCACTAAGAAAGTTCATGCGCAGATACACTGAAGTAGCAAGAAGAGTTAAGGGGGTAAGCCACGAATTCATCATCAGCAATTTACCCAATTGCCTGAAACCAGGTTACGTCTCAGAATCCCTGTATGCCGAGTTACCTACAACAATGGAAGAGTTGCAGGAAAAAATGAACAAGTTTATTAAAATGGAGGATCAACGGCATTTTCGCCGAAAGGCGGATGCCGTCGCAACAGAAACCAAACAGGAGGGAGGACGATCGCGGGACAAAGGCCGTAATCATAAATCATCACGAAAATACACCCCGACCCCTTACAATCCTCAGTACGATCGGTATGCCCCTCTCACGGCCCCAAGGGAAAAGGTGTTTGAAAAAGCCTTACAGGCCAACCTCATTACCGCCATCAAACGGGGGACACCAAATACTGCAGATGGAGCCAAAGTCTGCAAGTATCATGGCAACCAGGGACACACCACAGAAGATTGCCAAGTCCTCAAGGATAGAATTGAAAAGCTAATTCGCGAGGGGCACTTACAAGAATTTGTCCGAACAGAAACACGTCGACGAGAGCGGTCGCCTAGAAAGACACGGAAAAGTCCCGAGCATTCAGGGAGAAACACCGAACGCTCCAGGGATCAATCTCGTGAGCGCTCTCACAGTAGACCTCGAAAGCGTGACCCAACTCCACGGGGAAGGATCGATACTATCTCAGGCGGCTTTGCGGGAGGAGGGGCCTCATCCTCAGCTCGCAAAAGACACTTAAGAAGTTTACGAAGCGTTCATAACGTAGCCCACAACCCTTTGTCAATGTCGGACATCATCTTCACAGACAAGGATTTTCATGCCCCAGATCCTGATCAGGATGATCCAATGGTCATAACCGCTCGCATAGCACAATACGATGTAAGTAAGGTTCTTGTGGATCAGGGAAGTTCCGTCAACATCCTATATTGGACTACCTTCCAAAAGATGGGATTACCAGAAGATATGATAACACCCTTCGGCGAGCAAATTGTAGGGTTCGCAGGAGAACGGGTGGATACTCGAGGATATCTTGATCTTAGAACCCGATTGGGAACTGGTGACAGGGCCAAAGAACTCCGCATGCGGTTTTTGTTGGTAGAAGCCCACACCTCATATAACGCCCTCTTAGGGCGACCGTGCCTAAATGCCTTTGGCGCTATAGTTTCTACTCCTCACTTGGCGATGAAATTCCCTTCGGAGGACGGAACAATATGCACCGTTCGGGCAGATCAGAAAACCGCTCGACAATGTTACGCGACCGCTTTGAAGGCTAAGCCATATCTTAAAGAAAAACGATATGTGAAATAGGAAGAAATCTCCCTTGTGTTAAATACACACATAGGGTTCTCTATTTATAATAAAAGAAATATGGGCTAAGCCCAAAATACAAATAAGAAATATAAACAAATTAAATAAGAAATATAAACAAACTAACTAAAGATAAGAGATAAATATAAACTAAATATAATATCTCTAACACTCCCCCTCAAGCTGGAGCATACAGATTGTATGAACCAAGCTTGAAATAAATAAACTCAATTTGAAATATATGATCTGTCTTCAAGAGTGTGCGACAAACAGATCCGCAATCACATGTCGACGAACAACTAACAACAATTTATGGACAATGGTGGACAACTGCGAAACTTCAAATAGCACCATGAAACTTCAAGTGGGGTGACTTTGACAAAATAGCACCATCAAGTAAGGATGAGGCTTGCATCAAAACTACAGGGATTGCCATCACTGACTGACGGGACCTGTAGTGGCTAAAAGCGACAAAACTACAGGGAATGCCATCACTCACTGATGGGTTCTGTAGTGGCTAAAAGCAACAAAACTGCAAGGACTACCATCATTGACTAGTGGAGTCTGCCTAACTTGGTTCATACTCCCCCTCACGACGAACGACGGAAATGAAAGTGAGCTCTTATTCATCAAAGCACCCAAAAAACAAAAACAAAGGGTTGGTCATAATTTTAGTGTTGAAATTTCTTGGTGTTAACCACTAACTGTCCTTGAAGACCTTTCAGAAAAGATAAGATAGCGGAAGCAGTAGAAGGTAGGACTGACAACAAATTGTGACAGCAGTGACTGATTGCAGTGGCGGCACAAGCAGCGGATGGCAAGAAGGTCCAATCGGTGCAGCACGAGAAAAGGGAATTAGATCCCATTCGTGGAGGCATACACCAGAACGCAGTTACGAGAGGAAGATTCTGCAATGTGAAAGTGTGCAGCGAGAAGACGAAGATGCTGAAGACAATGACGATGGCAACAATGGCTGCTTTGGAGGGTCATACCGGAGAGAGGAAGCTCTGGCGAGAAGACGACCGGAGACGGTGGCCGGCGGCGGCGGTGGCCGGAGACGGTGTCCAGCGGCGACGAACGGCCGGAGACGGTGGCCGGCGGCGGTGAACGGCCGGATACGGTGCCGGCGGCAGTGGTCGGTGACGGACAGCGGCTAAGGATGATGACCGACGGCGAGTAGCGGTGATGCACAGTGGAGGCAGTGACCTTTCTTGGCTTAAGCAGAATGACATAGGTTAAAAGACTTTTAGTAGGGGCTGCCGGCGACCATGGCGGCCGGCCGCCGGCAGACAGCGAAGACAATGGCTAAAGAATCAGAGAACCTTGCTCTGATACCATGTGAAATAGGAAGAAATCTCCCTTGTGTTAAATACACACATAGGGTTCTCTATTTATAATAAAAGAAATATGGGCTAAGCCCAAAATACAAATAAGAAATATAAACAAATTAAATAAGAAATATAAACAAACTAACTAAAGATAAGAGATAAATATAAACTAAATATAATATCTCTAACATGAAGCAATACTGATCGATTTGGATCCTAGGACCAACACTGATGATCGCATCCAACCCCAGGGGGAAACTAAACAGTTCGTCCTCGACAGGAATTCCGACCAAACCACCTCCATTGGCGCTGACCTGACGCCCGAACAGGAAAAAGACCTGACCACACTGCCGAGGTCAAACAGCAAACTCTTTGCGTGGGCCGTCTTTGACATGCCAGGAATTCACCCTAGTGTGATCACTCACAAGCTATCGATATTTCGTGAAGCCCGTCCGATAGCTCAGAAAAAGCGGCGACTTGGTAATGACAAAAGGGAAGCCGTACAGAACGAGGTAAACAAACTAGTAAAGGCCGGGTTCGTCCGAGAAATCCGGTACACCACTTGGCTCGCAAACGTTGTGATGGTAAAGAAAGCAAACGGTCAGTGGCGAATGTGCGTCGACTTCACCGATCTCAATAAAGCATGTCCCAAAGATAACTATCCCCTTCCCAGCATTGACCGGTTGGTAGACGGTGCTTCGGGACACGCGGTCTTAAGTTTTCTTGATGCATATTCAGGATATAACCAAATCCCAATGCACGTCCCAGACCAGGAAAAAACAGCTTTCATAACTGAACATGCCAATTACTGCTATGAAGTGATGCCGTTCGGTCTAAAAAATGCTGGTGCTACTTACCAGCGACTCATGGACAAAGTCTTTTGGGATCAAATCGGACGGTGTATGGAGGTTTATGTCGACGATATGGTAGTGAAAAGCTCTTCACATCAGCAACACTTGAGAGACCTGACTGAAGTCTTCCAACAGCTAAAACGATCAGTGGCGAATGTGCGTCGACGCACATTCGCCACTGACCTACGGTTAAATCCTTTGAAATGCACTTTTGGGGTACAGGCAGGAAATTTTCTAGGTTTCATGTTGACCAACCGGGGAATAGAGGCCAATCCAGACAAATGTCGGGTGATTTTGGAGATGCGGAGCCCGACGAAGCTTAAAGAGGTCCAATGTCTAGTCGGCCGCCTTACCGCCCTGTCAAGGTTCATTCCGAAGCTCTCGGACCACATCAAACCCATATTAAAAAACATGAAGCAAAATGTACCCCGACACTGGGATGATCAATGCGAAATCGCCTTCTCCACAATTAAAAACATACTAACGTCTCCACCGGTGATGGCGCGACCAACGGAGGGCTTTGATTTGCAACTATACTTGGCGGTTTCTAATCATTTGGTAAGCGCAGCTCTCATTCAAGAGTCTTCAGTTCTCAAATTGATCTATTTTGTTAGCAGAACTCTACAAGGAGCAGAGGAACGGTATTCCCAGGTGGAAAAGGTGGTTGTAGCCCTGATTACTGCAGCAAGAAGACTCCGACCATATTTCCAAAGCCATTAGGTCGTTATCCGAACAAACCACCCAATTGCCAAAATTCTCCGAAAACCGGACCTCGCGGGCCGAATGGTTGCTTGGTCCATCGAATTATCAGAATTCGGCCTCCGCTTTGAACCACAGGGCTCCATCAAAGGTCAACATCTGGCCGACTTCACGGCAGAACTTTCCCCGGCAATCGTACCGCTCACATGGAATTTAAGCGTGGACGGATCCTCGGACAGGAAAGGAGGCGGAACAAGTGTTGTACTTGAAGGACCGAACGGTTTGTTGGTCGAACAGGCTATATCCTTCAATTTCCAACTCAGTAATAACCAAGCAGAGTATGAGGCCCTAATTAGCGGGCTCCTTTTAGCTGTAGAATTGGAGATCGAACGTTTGGAATGTCGGATGGACTCTCAGTTAGTCGTCGGACATATCAACGACACCTTTCAAGTCAAAGACAATCACCTATTGCGATATTATCATAAGGTTAGTGATTTGATCTAATCATTCTCCAATTTCAATATTACACATGTACCCAGGGCGCAGAATTCCCGAGCGGATCTACTGTCTAAACTGACGCACAACCGGAATAAGTCTCAGCTAACCTCGGTGATCAAAACCACGCTGGATAAGCCCTTATTAGAGACATGTTTCATTGACCTCACTTCTTCAAAAACCGACTGGCGACATAAAATGTTACAACTGATGATCCAACAGGAACAGGGCGGGTTCGTGAATGCCTCCGATTCTAAACGAATCGCCCGCTATACATTCGTCGGTGATGATCTTTACCGACGCGGGTACACCACCCCACTATTGAAGTGTTTATCTGTAGATGAAGGAAAATACGTCATACAAGAGCTACACTCGGGAAAGAGAATACTTCAAGCAAAAATCCTACGAGCAGGTTTCTATTGGCCCACCATCGAAAAAGATTGTGCAGATTTCATACGAAGATGCATCTCCTGTCAATCTCATGGACATGATACCCGAATCCCTCCATCAGAACTTATGGGAATCATCTCCCCATGGCCCTTCGCTCAGTGGGGGATGGATATAGCCGGCCCCTTGCCGGTCGGAAGTGGACAACGCAAGTATCTTCTTGTGGCGGTAGACTATTTTACCAAGTGGATCGAAGCGGAAGCCCTCGCAACAATTACCGCCCGGAAGGTACAGAGTTTCATTTGGCATTTAATATGCAGATTCGGCATTCCGCAGAAGCTCATTACAGATAACGGTCGGCAATTTATAGACCGAACGCTAGAAGACTTCCTTCACGGACTTGGTATCAAGCATATTACTAGCTCGGTAGAACATCCACAAACCAATGGTCAGGCAGAAGCGGCCAATAAAGCCATAATTACTGAACTGAAGAAACGCCTGGGACAAGCCAAGGGCTTATGGGTTGAAGAACTACCTGAAATATTATGGGCTTACCGTTGTACACCGCACGGCTCTACTGGGGAGACTCCTTTCAACCTCACATATGGAACGGACGCTATGCTACCGGTCGAAGTTGGAGAGCCCTCCTTACGGCGGAATATACAGGATATGACCATAAATGATCAACAGTTGAGGATAAACTTAGACGTATTGCCCGAACGACGCGAAACAGCCTTAATCAAGAATGCAGCTCAGAAAAGACTTATCACTCGGCGCTATAACTCCAAAGTTAAGCCACGCAACTTCGCTGAAGGAGACCTAGTTTGGCGTAAACGAGGAGACGCTCGGAAGGACAAAACGCACGAGAAGCTCGCTGACAAATGGGAAGGGCCCTTTCGCGTCAAAGACGACCTGAAAAATGGGGCGTACCGCCTAGAACAGCTTGACGGAACGGCCATTCCCAACACATGGAACGCGACCCATCTTAAATTTTACTATAGTTAAATGATTGAAGTTGCTATTTTATATGTTGATCTTTACAAACAATGTTATTCATTCTCCCAGCACATTTTCAATGAAGTATTTCAGTTTAAGTATACATAAATTCTATGAGCAATTTACATTTACATTATCGGACGCCATGTCCCCTAGATTTCTCAATCTAGAAACACTACCGGACGCCATGTCCCCTAAATTTATCAATCTAGAAACACTTTAGGACGCCATGTCCTCTAGATTTATCAATCTAGAAACACTACCGGACGCCATGTCCCCTAGATTTATCAATCTAGAAACACTACAGGACGCCATGTCCTCTAGATTTATCAATCTAGAAACACTACCGGACGTCATGTCCCCTAGATTTATCAATCTAGAAACACTACAGGACGCCATGTCCTCTAGATTTATCAATCTAGAAACACTACCGGACGCCATGTCCCCTAGATTTCTCAATCTAGAAATGCTACAGGACGCCATGTCCTCTAGATTTATCAATCTAGAAATATTACAGGACGCCATGTCCTTCAGAATCATCAATCCAGAAACGTTACGAGGTATTAAGGCACACAAGCAAAGATTCGACCAAGTTTTTAGAGCAACACGAACAAAAGCCATTCCATTCAAAGCACCAGCAACAAGCAAATAAAATCATAAAAGCAAAGTACGAGTTATTACAACCTTAGGACGCAGAAATATAAAATCTATTACAAAGTCTTAGGTTTCTTCCTCTACTTCTTCTGCAGCAGCCTCTTCCGCCAGCTCTTCAGTAGCGACCTCTTCCACTATCTCGGCTAGGTCCCCATCCTCGGTGAAGGTACCGTTCGGAATATCTCCAATCGGTGTCATTTGCCCGAGATAGACATCCTTGTACATATCAAAATCAAAGCCATCAGATGGAACATTGGCTAAGCATGCCATTTGCCTTAGCGCCTTCTTAAAACCTTTAGTATGCTCCTGGCGAATGGCCGCATACATCTCGGCCTCGGTATTCTTCCATTCTTCCGAGGCCGCCCTAAGATCATCCCTCTCTTTCTGAATAACGTCCAGTTGAGATATGGTCTTCCGAGCCGACTCCATCTCTTTTAACAAATTATCCCGCTCGGTTTGCATCCGGGTACTCAAATTCCTCAATTGTTCATTGAGGGTACGACTTTCCGCTATCACCTTAGCGGCTTCTTCAGCATTTTTCGCACAACTGGCATGAGCGGCGCGCGCCTCCTCCAACTCCTTCTTCAACCGACATACTTCACTCTGGACGTCCCCACGGTTAGAGGCATAGGCCATCTTGTACACCGCAGCACCGCACCTCAAAATATGATGAAGCAAGTATTCGGCCATTTGTTGCTCAGACATCGCCGCCATTGCTTTTTCTTCGGCAGCATCAAAGTTAAATTCGATCTTGTGTCTTAGATCGAAACCTGGATCATCCATACCCAGAGGTAAAGACCGTTCGGGAATTGACTCTTCCGGTACTGTCATTGCCTTTTTCCCCTTTGGGGCCCCACCAGCTTCAGTTGTTTTCCTCTTACGGGTCAAAGCTTGAACCGGAGAAGGAGGAGTGTCCTCTATATGCACTATAGTGGATGGCTTGGACGATGTCCCACTCGAACGGGCAGTTTGTGAACCGACTCCTTGTCCAGCCGTTTGAGACTCCCTGAACCAATCCCGACCACCCTTTCTGGCCATAACTTCTGCAAAATAGTAGCCCACACACAAAATTACAATTCACAGAACGCAAAGGAAAAACAGTTGACAAAGAAACCTACCAGACACTCTTGATTTAGGATCGTGAGCCAACCCGTTTACCCACCAACCTGTGGTGGGTCGGGCCGGGTTCAAGTTTTTCTGGCTCGTTAATAAATGAGTCGGGTTGGGTTGGCTCACTAAGTGACCAACCCGTGGTGGGCCGGACTGGGTCGAGCCGGGTTACCCGTTTTGAATGCTCTAAGTGAGAGCACCGTCAAATGAGAGCAAGTACGATAGTGATTTGCGAGAGCAGAAGTTACTTTTTTGGTATACACAATGAGTGAAAATAGTATTTTATTTTTTAGGGTTTCATTAATAAAATAATAAATTAAAAAAATAAAATTAGGTAAGTGGGTTGGTGGGCCAACCCGGCTCACCACGGGTTCAACCCGCATGAGCCGGGTTTAAATGAGCCGGGTTGAAATCTAACCCGCATATTGGTGGGTTGTATTTTTCAAACCCAACCCGACCCGAACCCGTGACGGACCGAGTTGGTCAGCAGGTTGTGACCCATTTTGACGACTCTAATAATCATAATAATCATAATCATAATAATAATCATAATAATAATAACATAATAATAATAATATTAATAATAATAATATTAATAACAATAATAATAATCATAATAATAATAATCATAATAGTCATAATAATAATAATAATAATAATAATAATAATAATAAGAATAATAATAATAATAAAAGAAATAATAATAATTATAGTCAAAACCATAGCAATAATCATAAAAATAATAATAATAATAATAATAATAATAATAATCATAATAATAATAATAAAAAAATAATAATTATTATAATATTAATAATACCTAAGGCCAAATGGTCGAGGAATTTAGGCCGAAGGGCCTTACACTTGATGCCAGATTTGGCTAAGTACTTGTGAGGCCGAATGGCCGAGCAGTTGAGACCGAATGGTCAAGCAATTAAGGCCGAAGGGCCGAATACTTGTTGCCAAATTTGGGTATGTACCTAAGGCCGAAGGGCCGAGGAATTAAGGCAGAAGGGCCGAACACTTGATTCCAGATTTGGCTAAGTGCATGTGAAGCCGAATGGCTGAGCAGTTGAGGCCGAAGGGCCGAATACTTGTTGCCAAATTTGGCTAAGTATCGGTCGAATGGCCGAGGAGTTGAGGCCGACGGGCCGAACACTTGATGCCATATTTGGCTTAGTACCTGTGAGGCCGAATGGCCGAGCAGTTGAGGCCGAATGGCCAAGCAATTGAGGCCGAAGTGTTGAACACCTGTTGCAAAATTTGGATAAGAACCTAAGGCCGAATGGTCGAGGAATTTAGGCCGAAGGCCCGAACACTTGATGCCAAATTTGGCTAAGTACCTGTGAGGCTGAATGGCCGAGCAGTTGATGCCGAATGGCCAAGCAATTGAGGCCGAAGGGCCGAAAACCTCTTGCCAAATTTGGCTAAGTACCTAATTGATACCACTAGCCTTGGTGCTATGTGTCAGATCCGTGAGTTTCAGTGGATGAAAACAGTGGCAGCGGATGAACAGCAGAGGAAATGGAATTCTGCAGCAATGATGTTGATGAGTGGACGGTGAGATGCAGAGATAAGGAAGTTATGCATCTACGGTGCTAATCCACAGATCCGTAAGCGATGATTATGAGCAACAGTAGCAAAGGAAGTAAACGGCAGATGAAAATGGAGGTTGCAACGGAAGTATTTATATGGTGCTCGGTGAGGTGAATAAGGTGCTTTGGTGATGTGGATCTAACTCAGAAGGCCTTCTCCTTGGAAGGAAGCTAGAGGAAAAATGGAAGGAAGCATAAGGTTGTTGACTCTTGGTGGAGAAAAGGATGGAAAGTACATCAGCATTTCAATTCTCTCTAAATCCAAAAGTGACGTACATGTACAGGGGTTTGTGAAATTTATAGCAAAGCCTAGCATGACTATATGGTGATGAGGTGAGCCAAAGATCACGGATCTCCAGCCACGTGGATGCACCCATGCTGAAGACACTCTTCTAGATTATGCTACGGATGTGCACAAAATACATGTGCCAAAATATAAGCTAGACTATGCTACGGATGTGTCTAGCACATGGAAAATGCACCGGACCATTATACCCCTTTAGTATTTTTCCTTTGATTTTCTCTTGATTATTTGATGGGTTTGGGCCCCGCGTATCACTAAGGCCGAATGGCCGAGGAGTTGAGGCCGACGGGCCGAACACTTGATCGCATATTTGGCTCAGTACCTGTGAGGCCGAATGGCCAAGCAGTTGAGGCCGAATGGCCAAGCAATTGAGGCCCAAGGGCTAAATACCTGTTGCCAAATCTGGCTAAGTACCTAAGGCCGAATGGCCGAGGAATTGAGGCCGAATGGACAAACACTTGATGCCAAATTTGGCTAAGTACCCGTGAGGCCGAATGACCAAGAAATTGCGGCCGAAGGGCCGAATACCTGTTGCCAAATTTTGCTAAGTACCTAAGGCAAAAGGGCCGAGGAATTGAGGCTGAAGGGCCGAACAGTTGATGCCAGATTCTGCTAAGTGCCTGTGAGGCCGAATGGCCTAGAAGTTGAGGCCGAATGGCTAAGCAATTGAGGTCGAAGGGCCGAATACTACTTGCCAAATTTGGCTAAGTACCTAAGGCCGAATAGCCGAGGACTTGAGGCCGACGGGCCGAACAATTGATGCCATATTTGGCTCAGTACCTGTGAGGCCGAATGGCCGAGAGGTTGAGGCCGAATGGCCAAGAAATTGAGGCCCAAGGGCTGAATACCTGTTGCCAAATTTGGCTAAGTACCTAAGGCCGAATGGCTGAGGAATTGAGGCCGAATGGACGAACACTTGATGCCAAATTTGGCTAAGTACCCGTGAGGCCGAATGACCAAGAAAATGCGGCCGAAGGGCCGAATACCTTTTGCCAAATTTTGCTAAGTACCTAAGGCCAAAGGGCCGAGGAATTGAGGCTGAAGGGCCGAACAGTTGATGCCAGATTTGGCTAAGTGCCTGTGAGGCCGAATGGCCTAGAAGTTGAGGCCGAATGGCTAAGCAATTGAGGTCGAAGGGCCGAATACTTGTTGCCAAATTTGGCTAAGTACCTAAGGCCGAATGGCCGAGGAATTGAGGCCGAATGGCCGAACAGTTGATGCCAGATTTGGCTAAGTGCCTGTGAGGCCGAATGGCCTAGAAGTTGAGGCCGAATGACCTAGAAGTTGAGGCCGAATGGCTAAGCAATTGAGGTCGAAGGGTCGAATACTTGTTGCCAAATTTGGCTAAGTACCTAAGGCCGAATGGCCGAGGACTTGAGGCCGACGGGCCGAACAATTGATGCCATATTTGGCTCAGTACCTGTGAGGCCGAATGGCCGAGAGGTTGAGGCCGAATGGCCGAGAGGTTGAGGCCGAATGGCCAAGAAATTGAGGCCCAAGGGCTGAATACCTATTGCTAAATTTGGCTAAGTACCTAAGGCCGAATGGCCGAGGAATTGAGAATGAAGCATTTAAGCATTCAAGAAATGAAACATTTAAGCACATAAGCTTATAAGCATATTAAGCATTAAGCCTTTAAGCATTTAAGCATTTAAAGTATTTAGGAATTTAAGCATTTAAAAATTTAAGCATTTAAGAACATAAACTTATAAGCATATTAAGCATTAAGCATTTAAGCATTTAAGCATTTAAGCATTTAGGCATTTAAGCATTTAAGCATTAAGCATGAAGCATTAAGCATCAAGGATTAAGCTTTTGAGCATCTATGCATTTAAACATTTAAACATATAGGTTATAAGCATATTAAGGATTAGGCATTTAAGCATATAAGCATATAAGCTTATAAGCATATTACACATTAAGCATATTAAGCATTAAGCATTAAGCATTTAAACATTTAAGCATTTACGCATTTTAGGCATTTGGGTATTTAAGCATTTTAACATTTAAGCATATTAGGGTATAAGGATATTAAGCGTTATTAAGGATTAAGCATGAAGCATTAGGGATGAAGCATTGAGCATGAAGCATTAAGCATTCACAATTAAGCATCAAACATTAATCACAAAGCATTAAGCACAAAGCATTAAGCATTTAAGCATTTAACCTATAAGCATTAAGCATGAAGCAGTAAGCATTAAAGTATTAAGATTTAAGCATTAAGCATTAAGCATTAAGCATTAAGCATTTAAGCATTTAAGCATTAAGCATTAAGCATTACGCATTAAGCATTTAAGTATTTAAGCATTTTAAGCATTTAAGCTTTTAAGCAATTAAGATTTTAAGCATATAAGCTTTTATGCATATTAAGCATTAAGCATTAACCATTTATGCATATTAAGCATTTAGGAATTTAAGCATTTAAGCTATTAATTATTTAAGCATATTAGGGTAAAAGCATATTAAGCATTTTTAAGGATTAAGCTGGAAGCATTAGGCATGAAGCATTAAGCATTTAAGCCTTTGAGCAGTTGGGAATTTAAGAATTAAGCAAGCAATTAAGCATTTTAAGCATTTAGGGATTTAAGCATTTAAGCATTTAAACATTTAAGCATACAAGGGCACAAGTATATTAAGCTTTATTAAGGATTAAACATGAAGCAATAAGCATGAAGCATTAAGCATGAAGCAATACGCATAAAGCATTAAGCATTAAGCATTAGGCATTAAGAATTAAGCATTAAGCATTAAGCACTAAGCATTTTAAGCATTTAGGAGTTTAAGCATTTAAGCATTTAAGCATTCAAACATTTAAGCATAAAGGGTATATGCATATTAAGAATTATTAAGGATTAAGCATGAAGCATTAAGCATGAAGCATTAAGCATTAAGAATTAAGCATTAAGCTTTTAAGTATTAAGTATTAAGTACTAAGTACTAAGTATTAAGAATTAAGAATTAAGAATTAAGAATTAAGAATTAAGCATTAATAATTTAAGCATTTAACCATTTAAGCATTTAAGAATTTAATTATTTAAGCATTTACACATTTAAGCATATAAGCATATTAATCATTATTAAGGATTAAGCATAAAGCATTAAGAATTAAGCATTAAAATTTAAGTATTAACCATTTAGGCGTATGAGCTTATATGCCTATTAAGCATTAAGAATTAATCATTAAGCATTAAACATTAAGCATTAAGCATTTAAACATTTTAAGCATTTATATAAGCATATAAGCATATTAAGCATTAAGCTTTTAAAAATTTAAGCATTTTAAGCCTTTAAGAATTTAAGTATTTAAGCATTTTAGCATTTAAACATTTAAGCATATAAGCATGTAAGCATATTAAGCATTATTAACCATTAAGCATGAAGCTTTGAACTTCAAGAATTAAGCATGAAGCATTAAGCATTAAGCATTTAAGCATTAAGCATTAAGCAATTAAGCATTTAACCATTTAGGCATTTAAGCATTTAAGCTTTTAATTAAGCATTTAAGATTTTAAGCATTTAAGCATATATGCTTATAAGCATATTAAGTATTAAGCATTAAGCATTAAGCATTAAGAATTAAGCATTAAGCATTAAGCATTAAGCATTAAGAATTAAGCATTAATCATTAAGCATTTAAGCTTTTTAAGCATTTAAGAATTTAAACATTTAAGGATATTAGGGTATAAGAATATTAAGCATTATTAAGGATTAAGCATGAAGCATTAGGCATGAAGCTTGATGCATGAAGCATTAGGAATGAAGCATTAAGAATGAAGCATTAGACATTAAACACTAAGCATTAAGCATTTAAGCATTTAAGCATTTTAAGCATTTAGAAATTTAACCATTTAAGCATTTAAACCTTTATGCATATAAGGGTATAAGCATATTAAGCAATATTAAGGATTAAGCATGAAGTATTAAGTATTAAGCATTAAGTTTTAAGCATTAAGCATTACGCATTAAGCATTAACCATTTAAGCATTTTAAGCATTTAAGCATTTATGCATTTAAACATTTAAGCACATAGCAAATAAGCATATTAAGAATTAAGAATTTAAAAATTTAAGCATTTTAAACCTTTAAGAATTTAAGTATTTAAGCATTTTAGCATTTAAACATTTAAGCATATAAGCTTATAAGCATATTAAGTATTAAGCATTAAGCATTAAGAATTAAGCATTAACCATTAAAGCATTTAAGCATTTAAGAATTTAAACATTTAAGGATATTAGGGTATAAGAATATTAAGCATTAATAAGGATTAAGTATGAAGCATTAGGCATGAAGCATTATGCATGAAGCATTAGGCATGAAGCATTAAGCATGAAGCATTAGGCATGAAGCATTAAGCATTAAGCATTAAGCATTTAAGCATTTAAGCATTTAAAAATTTAAACCTTTATGCATATAAGGGTATAAGCAAATTAAGCATTATTAAGGATTAAGCATGAAGCATTAAGTATTAAGCATTAAGTTTTAAGCACTAAGCATTAAGTATTAAGCATTAAGTATTAAGCATTAAGCATTAAGCATTTAAGAATTTATTTATTTAAGCTTAAACATTCAACCATATAAGCATATTAAGCATTATTAAGGATTAAGCAATAAGCATTAAGCATTAATCGTTAAACATTAAATATTAAGCATTTAAGATTTAAGCATTTAAGCATTTAAGCCTTTAAGCATTTAAGATTTTAAGTATTTAAGAATTTAAGCTTTTAAGCATTTTAGCATTTAAGCCTTTAAGCATTTAAGCATTTAGGAATTTAAGCATTTAAGCAATTATACCTTTAAGCATATAAGGTTATAAGCATATAATAATTATTAAGGATTAAGCCTTTAAACATGAAACATTAAGCATGAAGCATTAAGCATTAAGCATAAAGCATTAGGTATTAAGCATCAAGGATTTAAGCATTTAAGCATTTAAGCAATTAAGGGTTTAAGCATTGACGAATTTAAGCATTCAAGAAATGAAGCACTTAAGCACATAAGCTTATAAGAATATTAAGCATTAAGCATTTAAGCATTTAAGCATTTAAAGTATTTACGAATTTAAGCAGTTAAAAATTTAACACTTTAAGCATTTACGCATTTAAGAATTTAAGCAATTAAGCACATAAGCTTATAACATATTAACCATTAAGCATTTATGCATTTAAGCATTTAAAGCATTTAGGAATTTAAGCATTTAAGCAATCAAACCATTAAGCATATAACTTTATAAGCATATTAATAATTTTTAAGGATTAAGCATTCAAACATGAAACATTAAGCATGAAGCATTAAGCATTACGCATCAAGCATTACGCATTAAGCATCAAGGATTAAGCATTTCAGCAATTAAGGGTTTAATCATTTAAGCATTGAAGCATTTAAGCAGATAAGCTTATAAGCATATTAAGCATTAAGCATTTAAGCATTTAAGCATTTAAAGTATTTAGGAATTTAAGCATTTAAAAATTTAAGCATTTAAGCATTTAAGCGTTTAAGAATTTAAGAATTTAAGCATTTAAGAACATAAGCTTATAAGCATATTAAGCATTAAGCATTTAAGCATTTAAGAATTTAAAGCATTTAGGAATTTAAGCATTTAAACTTCTAAGCATATAAGCATATTAAGCATTATTAAGGATTAAGCATGAAGCATTAAGCATCAAGCATTTAAGCATTAAGCATTTAAGCGTTTAAGCATTAAGCATTGAAGCGTTTAAGCATTTAGGAATTTAATAATTGAAGCATATAAGCATATTAAGCATTAAGCCTTAAGCAGTAAACATTAAGCATTTAAGCATTTAACCTTTTAAGCATATAAGCTTATAAGCATATTAAGCATTAAGCATTAATCATTAAGCATTAAACATTAAACATTAAGTATTTAACCATTCAAGCATTTTAAGAATTTAGGAATTTAAGCATTTAAGCATTTATGCATTTAAACAGTTAAGCATATACCAAATAAGCATATTAAGGATTATGCATTTAAAAATTTAAGCATTTTAAGCCTTTATGAATTTAAGTATTTAGGCATTTTAGCATTTAAGCATTTAAGCATTTAAGCATATAAGCATATTAAGCATTATTAAGGTTTTAAACTTGAAGCATTAAGATTGAAAAATTAAGCATGAAGCATTAAACAATAAGCATTTAAGCATGAAGCATTAAGCAATTAAGTATTTAATCATTTAGGCATTTAACCTTTTAAGCATTTAAGCATATAAGCATATAAAAGTAAAGACATAAGCTTATAAGCATATTAAGTATTAAGCATTAAGCATTAAGCATTAAGAATGAAGCATTAAGCATTTAGGCATTTAAGCATTTAAGCATTTATGCATTTAAGCATTTAAGCATTTTAAGCATTTAAGAATTTAAACATTTAAGGATATTAGGGTATAAGCATATTAAGCATTATTAAGGATTAAGCATGGACATTAGGCATGAAGCATTATGCATGAAGCATTAGGCATGAAGCATTAAGCATGAAGCATTAGGCATGAAGCATTAAGCATTAAGCATTAAGCATTTAAGCATTTAAGCATTTAAACTTTTATGCATATAAGGGTATAAGAATATTAAGCATTATTAAGGATTAAGCAAGAAGCATTAAGCATGAAGCATTAAGTATTAATTTTTAAGTATTAAGCATTAAGCATTAAGAATTTAAGAATTTATTTATTTAAGCATTTAACCATTTTAACATATAACCATATAAGCATATTAAGCATTATTAAGGATTAAGCAATAAGCATTAAGCATTAAGATTTAAGCATTAACTATAAAGCATTTAAGAATTTAAGCATTTAAGCACTTAAGCATTTAAGAATTTAAGTATTTAAGCATTTAAGTTTTTAAGCATTTTAGCATTTAAGCCGTTAAGCATGCATTTAGGAATTGAAGCATTTAAGCATATAAGGTTATAAGCATATTAATAATTATTAAGGAGTAAGCATTTAAACATGAAACATTAAGCATGCACCATTAAGCATTACGCATCAAGCATTAGGCATTAGGCATCAAGGAATAAGCATTTAAGCATTTAAGCATTGAAGCATTTAAGCATTCAAGAAATTAAGCATTGAAGCACATAAGCTTATAAGCATATTAAGCATTAAGCATTAATCATTTCAGCATTTAAAGTATTTAGGAATTTAAGCATTAAAGCATTTAAGACTTTAAGCATTTAAGCATTTAAGAAGTTAAGCATTTAAGCACATAAGCTTATAAGCATATTAAGCATTTAAGCATATAAAGCATTTATGAATTTAAGCATTTAAGCAATTAGGAATTTAAGCACTTAAGCATATAAGCATTTAAGCATTTAAACCTTTATGTATATAAGGGTAGCATATTTAGCATTATTAAGGATTAAGCATGAAGCATTAAGCATGAAGTTTTAAGCATTAAGCATTAAGCATTAAGCATTTAAGCATTTAAGCATTTTAAGCATTTAGGAATTTAAACATTTAAACAAATAAGCACTCAAGCATTTAAACCTTTATGCATATAAGGGTATAAGTATATTAAATATTATTAAGGATTAAGCATGAAGCATTAAGCATGAAGCATGAAGCATGCAGCATGAAGCATTTAAGCATTAAGCATTTAAGCGTTTAAGCATTTAGGCATTTAAGAATTTAATAATTGAAGCATATAAGCATATACAAGCTTATAAGCATATTAAGCATTAAGCATTAAGCAGTAAGCATTAAGCATTTAAGCATTTAAGCATGTAACAATTTTATGAATTTAGGAATTTAAGGATTTAAGCATTTAAAAATTGAAGCATATAAGGGTAGAAGCAAATTAATCATTATTAAGCATTAAGCATGAAAAATTAAGCATTACACATTAAGCATTTTAGAATTTCTTTATTTAAGCATATAAGCATATTAGCATATTAAGCATTATTAAGGATTAATCATTAAGCATTAAGTATTAAGTATTAAGCATTTAAGAATTTAAGCATTGAAGCATTTAAGAATATAAGCATTTAATCATTTATGCATATTAAGCATTAAGCATTAAGCATTGAAGCATTTAACCATTTAAGCATTTTTAGCATTTAGGAATTTATGCATTTAAGCATTTAATCATTTAAACATTTAAGCATATTAGGGTATAAGCATATTATACATTAAGTATTAAGTATTATCCGTTAAGTATTAAGCATTAAGAGTTAAGCATTAAGCATAAAGGATTTAAGCATTTAACCATTTATGCATTTAAGAATATAATTACTTAAACATTTAAGCAATTAAACATTTAAGCATATAAGAATATAAGCATGTTAAGCATTATTAAGGATTAATCATTAAGCATTAAGCATTAAGCATTAAGTATTAAGCATTTAAGCATTTAAGCATTTAAGCCTTTAAGCATTTAAGCATTGAAGCATTTCAGCATTTAAGCATTTAAACATTTAAGCATATAAGCTTATAAGCATATTTAGCATTATTAAGGTTTAATCATGAAGCATTAAGCATTAAGCATTATGGATTTAAGCATTTAAACATTTAATCATATAAGCATATTAAGCATTATTAAGTATTAAGCATTTAAGGCTTTAAGCATTTAAGCATTTAAACAATTAAGCATGTAAGGGTATAAGCATTATTAAGCATTATGCATTAAGAATTTCGGAATTTATTTATTTAAGCATAAAGCATTACGAGTTAAGCATTAAAATTTAAGTATTTAGTATCTAAGCATTAAAGCATTTAAGGATTTAAGCCTCAAAACATTTAAGCATTTAAGAATTTAAGCATTTAAGCATTTTAAACATTAAAGCATATAAGCGTAGTAAGCATCATTATTAAGGATTAAGCATGAAGAATTAAGCATTAAGCATTTAAGCATTTAACCATTTAAGCATATAAGCTTATAAGCATATTAAACATTAAGCATTAAACATTAAGCATTAAGTATTTAAGCATTCAACCATTTTAAGCATTTAGGAATTTAAGCATTTAAGCATTTATGCATTTAAACATTTAAGCATATAGCTAATAAGCATATATGATTATGCATTTAAAAATTTAAGCATTTTAAGCCTTTAATAATTTAAGTATTTAAGCATTTTAGCATTTAAACATTTAAGCATTTAAGCATATAAGAATATTAAGCATTATTAAGGATTAAGCTTGAAACATTAAGCATGAAACATTAAGCTTGAAGAATTAAGCAGGAAGCATTAAGCATTAAGCATTTAAGATTTTAAGTATTTAAGAATTTAAGCTTTTAAGCATTTTAGCATTTAAGCCTTTAAGCATTTAAGCATTTAGGAATTTAAGCATTTAAGCAATTAAACCTTTAAGCATATAAGGTTATAAGCATATAATAATTATTAAGGATTAAGCCTTTAAACATGAAACATTAAGCATGAAGCATTAAGCATGAAGCATCAAGCATTAGGTATTAAGCATCAAGGATTAAGCATTTAAGCATTTAAGCAATTAAAGGTTTAAGCATTGACGAATTTAAGCATTCAAGAAATGAAGCACTTAAGCACATAAGCTTATAAGAATATTAAGCATTAAGCATTTAAGCCATTAAGCATTTAAAGTGTTTACGAATTTAAGCAGTTAAAAATTTAACACTTTAAGCATTTAGGCATTTAAGAATTTAAGCATTTAAGCACATAAGCTTATAAGCATATTAACCATTAAGCATTTATGCATTTAAGCATTTAAAGCATTTAGGAATTTAAGCATTTAAGCAATCAAACCTTTAAGCATATAACTTTATAAGCATATTAATAATTTTTAAGGATTAAGCATTTAAACATGAAACATTAAGCATGAAGAATTAAGCATTACGCATTAAGCATAAAGGATTAAGCATTTCAGCAATTAAGGGTTTAATCATTTAAGCATTGAAGCATTTAAGCAGATAAGCTTATAAGCATATTAAGCATTAAGCATTTAAGCATTTAAGCATTTAAAGTATTTAGGAATTTAAGCATTTAAAAATTTAAGCATTTAAGCATTTAAGCGTTTAAGAATTTAAGAATTTAAGCATTTAAGAACATAAGCTTATAAGCATATTAAGCATTAAGCATTTAAGCATTTAAGAATTTAAAGCATTTAGGAATTTAAGCATTTAAGCATTTAAACTTCTAAGCATATAAGCATATTAAGCATTATTAAGGATTAAGCATGAAGCATTAAGCATCAAGCATTTAAGCATTAAGCATTTAAGCGTTTAAGCATTAAGCATTGAAGCGTTTAAGCATTTAGGAATTTAACCATTTAAGTATGTAAGCATTTAAGCATTTAATAATTGAAGCATATAAGCATACTAAGCATTAAGCCTTAAGCAGTAAACATTAAGCATTTAAGCATTTAACCTTTTAAGCATATAAGCTTATAAGCATATTAAGCATTAATCATTAAGCATTAAACATTAAACATTAAGTATTTAACCATTCAAGCATTTTAAGCATTTAGGAATTTAAGCATTTAAGCATTTATGCATTTAAACATTTAAGCATATAGCAAATAAGCATATTAAGGATTATGCATTTAAACATTTAAGCATTTTAAGCCTTTATGAATTTAAGTATTTAGGCATTTTAGCATTTAAGCATTTAAGCATTTAAGCATATAAGCATATTAAGCATTATTAAGGTTTTAAACATGAAGCATTAAGCTTGAAAAATTAAGCGTGAAGCATTAAACAATAAGCATTTAAGCATGAAGCATTAAGCAATTAAGTATTTAATCATTTAAGCATTTAAGGATTTAACCTTTTAAGCATTTAAGCATATAAGCATATAAGCTAAAGACATAAGCTTATAAGCATATTAAGTATTAAGCATTAAGCATTAAGCATTAAGAATGAAGCATTAAGCATTTAGGCATTTAAGCATTTAAGCATTTATGCATTTAAGCATTTTAAGCATTTAAGAATTTAAACATTTAAGGATATTAGGGTATAAGCATATTAAGCATTATTAAGGATTAAGCATGAACATTAGGCATGAAGCATTATGCATGAAGCATTAGGCATGAAGCATTAAGCATGAAGCATTAGGCATGAAGCATTAAGCATTAAGCATTTAAGCATTTAAGCATTTAAACTTTTATGCATATAAGGGTATAAGAATATTAAGCATTATTAAGGATTAAGCAAGAAGCATTAAGCATGAAGCATTAAGTATTAAGCATTAAGTATTAAGCATTAAGCATTAAGAATTTAAGAATTTATTTATTTAAGCATTTAACCATTTTAACATATAACCATATAAGCATATTAAGCATTATTAAGGATTAAGCAATAAGCATTAAGCATTAAGATTTAAGCACTAACTATAAAGCATTTAAGCATTTAAGAATTTAAGCATTTAAGCATTTAAGCATTTAAGAATTTAAGTATTTAAGCATTTAAGTTTTTAAGCATTTTAGCATTTAAGCCGTTAAGCATGCATTTAGGAATTGAAGCATTTAAGCATATAAGGTTATAAGCATATTAATAATTATTAAGGAGTAAGCATTTAAACATGAAACATTAAGCATGCAGCATTAAGCATTACGCATCAAGCATTAGGCATTAGGCATCAAGGAATAAGCATTTAAGAATTTAAGCATTGAAACACATAAGCTTATAAGCATATTAAGCATTAAGCATTAATCATTTCAGCATCATTATTAAGGATTAAGCATGAAGAATTAAGCATTAAGCATTAAGCATTAAGCATTTAAGCATTTAAGCATTTAAGCATTTAACCATTTAAGCATATAAGCTTATAAGCATATTAAACATTAAGCATTAATCATTAAGCATTAAACATTAAGCATTAAGTATTTAAGCATTCAACCATTTTAAGCATTTAGGAATTTAAGCATTTAAGCATTTATGCATTTAAACATTTAAGCATATAGCTAATAAGGATATATGATTATGCATTTAAAAATTTAAGCATTTTAAGCCTTTAATAATTTAAGTATTTAAGCATTTTAGCATTTAAACATTTAAGCATTTAAGCATATAAGAATATTAAGCATTATTAAGGATTCAGCTTGAAACATTAAGCATGAAACATTAAGCTTGAAGAATTAAGCATGAAGCATTAAGCATTAAGCATTTAAGCATTAAGCATTAAAGCAATTAAGCACTTAAGCATTTAGGCATTTAAGCTTTTAAGCATTTAAGCATTTAAGCATTTTAGCATTAAGCATTAAAGAATTTAAACATTTAAGGATATTAGGGTATAAGCATATTAAGCATTATTAAGGGTTAAGCATGAACATTAGGCATGAAGATTTAAGCATGAAGCATTAGGCATGAAGCATTAAGCATGAAGCATTAGGCATGAAGCATTAAGAATGAAGCTTTAGGCATGAAGCATTAAGCATTAAGCATTAAGCATTTAAGCATTTAAGCATTTTAAGCATTTAGGAATTTAAGCATTTAAGCATATAAGCTTTTAAGCAATTAAGCATTTAAACCTTTATTCATATAAGGGTATAAGCATATTAAGCATTATTAAGGATTAAGCATGAAGCATTAAGTATTAAGCATTAAGTATTAAGCATTAAGCATTAAGAATTTAAGAATTTATTTATTTAAGCATTTAACCATTTTAACATATAAGCATATAAGCATATAAGCGTATTAAGCATTATTAAGTATTAAGCAATAAGCATTAAGCATTTAAGCATTTAAGTCGTTAAGCATTTAAGCATTTAGGAATTTAAGCATTTAAACATTTAATAATTATAAGCATATTAATAATTATTAAGGATTAAGCATTTAAACATGAAACATTAAGAATGGACATTAATCATTACGCATCAAGCATTAGGCATTAAGCATCAAGGATTAAGCATTTAAGCATTTAAGCATTCAAGAAATTAAGCATTTAAGCACATAAGCTTATAAGCATATTAACCATTAAGCATTTAAGCATTTAAAGAATTTAGGAATTTAAGCAATAAAGCATTTAAGACTTTAAGCATTTAAACATTTAAGAATTGAAGCATTTAAGAAGTTAAGCATTTAAGCACATAAGCTTATAAGCATATTAAGCATTAAGCATTTAAGCATATAAAGCATTTATGAATTTAAGCATTTAAAAATCTAAGCATATAAGCATATAAGCATATTAAGCATTATTAAGGATTAAGCATGAAGCATTAAGAATTAGACATTAAGCATTAAGCATTTAAGTATTAAGCATTTATGCGTTTAAGCATTTAGGCATTTAAGCATTTAATCATTTTATACTTGAAGCATATAAGAGTATATAAGCTTATAAGCATAATAAACTATAACATTAAGCAGTAAGCATTAAGCATTTAAGCATTTAAGCATGTAACCATTTTATGCATTTAGGAATTTAAGCATTTAAGCATTTAAGCATTTAAACATATAAATATATAAGGCTAGAACCAAATTAATCATTTATTAAGCATTAAGCATGAAAAATTAAGCATTAAGCATTTTAGAATTTTTTTATTTAAAAATTTAAGCATATAAGCATTATTAAGGATTAATCATTAAGCATTAAGCATTAAGCATTAAGTATTAAGCATTTAAGCATTATTAAGGATTAATCATTAAGCATTAAGCATTAAGTATTAAGCATTTAAGCATTTAAGCATTTAAGCATTGAAGCATTTAAACATATAAGCATTTAATCATTTAAGCATATAAGCATATAAGCTTATAAGCATATTAAGCATTAAGCATTTAAGCATTTAAACATTTTTAGCATTTAGGAATTTATGCATTTAAGCATTTAATCATTTAAACATTTAAGCATATGAGGGTATAAGCATATTTTGCATTATTAAGGATTAAGCATGAAGCATTAGATATGAAGCATTAAGCAAGAAGTATTAGGCATGAAGCCTTAAGCGTGAAGCATTAAGCATTATGCATGAAGCTCGAAGCATTAAGCATTAAGCATTAAGCATTTAAGTATTTTAAGC
This sequence comes from Vigna mungo, assembly GCA_036885675.1. Taxonomy (NCBI): domain Eukaryota; kingdom Viridiplantae; phylum Streptophyta; class Magnoliopsida; order Fabales; family Fabaceae; genus Vigna; species Vigna mungo. The sequence goes on from CP144698.1 coordinate 27,954,271, forward strand.
ATTTAGGAATTAAAGCACTTAAGCATTTAAGCATTTCGGCATTTAAGAATTTAAGAATTTAAAATTTTATGCTTATAAGGTTATAAGCATATTAAGCATTGTTAAGGATTAAGGATGAAGTAGTAAGCATGAAGCATGAAGCATTAAGCATTAACCATTAAGTATTAAGCATTAAGGATTTAGCATTAAGCATTTAGTATTAAGTATTAAGCGTTAGGCATTAAGCATTAAGAATTAAGCATTAAGCATAAAACATTTAAGCATTTAACCATTTAAGCATTTAAAAATATAATTATTTAAACATTTAAGCAATTAAACATTTAAGCAGATAAGAATATAAGCATGTTAAGCATTATTAAGGATTAATCATTAAGCATTAAGCATTAAGTATTAAGCATTTAAGCATTTAAGCATTTAAGCCTTTAAGCATTTAAGCTTTTAAGCCGTTAAGCATTTAAGAATTTAAGCATTTAAGCATTTATGCATTGAAGCATTTCAGCATTTAATTATTTAAACATTTAAGCATATAAGCTTATAAGCATATTTAGCATTATTAAGGTTCAAGCATGAAGCATTAAGCATTAAGCATTATGGATTTAAGGAGTTAAACATTTAATCATATAAGCATATAAGCATATTAAACATTATTAAGTATTAAGCATTTAAGCATTGAAGCATTTAAACAATTAAGCATATAAGGGTATAAGTATTATTAAGCATTAAGCATTAAGAATTTATTTATTTAAGCATTTAATCATTTTAACATATAAGCATATTAATCATTACTAAGGATTAAGCATAAAACATTAAGAATTGAGCATTAAAATTTAAGTATTAAGCATCGAAGCATTAAAGCATTTAAGGATTTATGCCTCTAAACATTTAAGCATTTAAGAATTTAAGCATTTAAGAATTTAAGCATTTTAAACATTAAAGCATATTAAGCATTATTAAGGATTAAGCATGAAGAATTAAGCATTAAGCATTAAGCATTTAAGCATTTAAGCATTTAAGCATTTAAGCATTTAAGCATTTAAGCATTTAAGCATATAAGCATTTAAGCATTTAACCAATTAAGCATATAAGCTTATAAGCATATTAAGCATTAAGCATTAATAATTAAGCATTAAACATTAAACATTAAGCATTAAGTATTTAAGCATTCATGCATTTTAAGCATTTAGGAATTTAAGCATTTAAGCATTTATGCATTTAAACATTTAAGCATATAGCTAATAAGCATATTAGGGATTTTTCATTTAAAAATTTAAGCATTTTAAGCCTTTAAGAATTAAGCACTAAGCATTAAGCATTTAAGCATTTTAAGCATTTAAGCATTTAAACATTTAAGGATATTAGGGTATAAGCATATTAAGCATTATTAAGGATTAAGCATGAACATTAGCCTTGAAGCATTAGGCATGAAGCATTAAGCATGAAGCATTAGGCATGAAGCATTAAGCATGAAGCATTAGGCATGAAGTATTAAGCATTAAGCATTTAAGCATTTAAGCATTTAAGCATTTAGGAATTTAAGCATTTAAGCATATAAGCTTTTAAGCATTTAAGGATTTTAGCCTCTAAACATTTAAGCATTTAAGAATTTAAGCATTTAAGCATGAAGAATTAAACATTGAGTATTAAGCATTTAAGCATTTAATTTTTGCATTTTAGCATTTAAGCATTTAGGAATTTAAGCATTTAAGCATATAAGCATATAAGTTTATAAGCATATTAAACATTAAGCATTTAAGAATTCAAGCATTTAAGCATTTTAAGCATTTAATCATTTAAACATTTAAGCATATAAGCATTTAAACATTTATTAAGGATTAAGCATTAAGCATTAAGCATTAAGCGTTAAGCATTAAGTATTAAGCATTTAAGCATTTAAGCATTTAAGCATTTAAGCCTTTAAGCATTTAAGAATTTAAGCATTTAAGCATTTAAGCATTTAAGCTTTTAAGCATTTTAGCATTTAAGCCTTTAAGTATTTAAGCATTTAGGAATTTAAGCATTTAAGCAATTAAACCTTTCAGCATATAAAGTTATAAGCATTTTAATAATTATTAACGATTAAGCCTTTAAACATGAAACATTAAGCATGAAGTTTTAAGCATTACGCATCAAGCATTCAGCATTAAGCATCAAGGACTAAGCATTTAAGCATTTAAGCAATTAAGGGTTTAAGCATTTAAGCATTCAAGAAATGAAGCACTTAAGCACATAAGCTTATAACAATATTAAGCATTAAGCATTTAAGCATTTAAAGTATTTAGGAATTTAAGCATTTAACACTTTAAGCACATAAGCTTATGAGTTTATTAAGCATTAAGCATTTATGCATTTAAGCATTTAAAGCATTTAGGAATTTAAGCATTTAAGCAATTAAACATTTAAGCATATAAGTTTATAAGCATATTAATAATTATTAAGGTTAAGCATTTAAACATGAAACACTTTAAGCATGAATCATTAAGCATTACGCATTAAGCATCAAGGATGAAGCATTTAAGCATTTAAGCAATTAAGGGTTTAAGCCTTTAAGCATTGAAGCATTTAAGCATTCAAGAAATTAAGCATTTAAGCACATAAGCTTATAAGCATATTAAGCATTAAGCATTTAAGCATTTAAGGCATTTAGGAATTTAAGCATTTAAGCATATAAGCATATAAG
>CP144698.1:27957447-27977447 GCA_036885675.1 Vigna mungo
AGGATGTATGTCACGATGGAGGAGAGAGAATTCGGATGTGGAAAAAGTGAGGGATGGCAAAGTGAATGGAAGGTGGCTGAGGAATCCCTTGAATTCTTCAGCCTTGACTTTCAAGGGACTAAAATCTGGAGTGCTCTCAACAGAAATTTTTAATCCAATATCTCAAAAGTGATTACAATAAGTGTTGGCATGCTTATTTATAAGACTAAAAGTCCCACATGTCTAACACAATACAAAGTACATCAGAGAAATACTAAACTAAAGACATTGGGCTTAAGCCCCGCGTATCACATAATAATAATAATAACAATAATAATAATAATAATAATAATAATAGTAATACTAATCATAATAATAATAAAAATTGAAATCATAATAATAATAATAATCATCATAATAATCATAATAATAATAATAATCATAATAATCATAATCATAATAATAATCATAAAAATAATAATAATAATAATAATAATAATCCTAATAATAATCATAATAATAGTCAAAATAATAATAATAATAATAATAATAAAAATCATAATAATAATAATAATGACAATAATAATAATGATAATAATAATAATAGAAATAATAATAATTATCGTCAAAACCATAATAATAACAATAAAAATAATAATTATAATAATTATAATAATAATAATTATCATAAGAATAAAAAAATAATAATAATAAAAATAATAATTATAATATTAAGAATAATAATAATCATTACGAGCATAATAATAATAACAATAACAATAATAATAATAATAATATACATAATCATAATCATAATCATAATAAAAATAACAATAATAAAAATAATTAATAGTAATAACAATAATAAGAATAACAATAATAATAATAATAATAATAATAATAATAATAATAATAATAATAGAAATAATAATAATTATAATCAAAACCATAATAGTAATCATAATAGTAATAATAATAATAATATAAATAATCATAATAACAATAATAATAATAATAATAAGAATAATAATAATAATAATCATAATAATGAAAATCATAATTATCATTATAATATAATAATAATCAACATAATAATAGTAATCAAAATAATAACAACAATAATGATAATAAGGATAATAATAATAACAATACTAATAATAAAAATAATAATCAATAATAATAAAAATAATAGTAATAGTAATCATATTAAGAATAATAATAAGAACAATAATAATAATAATAAAAATAAAAATAATCATAATTATAATCATAATAATCATAATAGTAATCATAATCATAATAATCATAATAATAATAATAATAATAATAATAACAAAAATAATCATAATAATAAGAATAATAATAATTATCAGCATATTAATAATAATAGCAATAATAATAAGAATAGTAGTAATAATAATAATAATAATAATCATAATCATAATAATCATTATAATATTCATAATCATAATCATAATTAAATCATAATCATAATAATAAAAACAATAATAAGAACAACAACAACAATAATAATAATAATAATAATAATAAGAATTATAATAAAAATAATCATAATAATAATCATAAAAATATTAATAATAATAATCATAAAAATATTCATAACAATAATAATAATCATAATAATAATCATAAAAATAATCATAATAATAATAATAATAATAATCATAACAATAATAATAATAATAATAATAATAATCTGAATATTAATAATCATAATAACAATAACAATAACCATAATAATAAAAACAATAATAATAATAACGGAAACAATACTAATAAGAACAACAACAATAATAATAATAATAAAAGTAATAATAATAATAATAATTTTAAAATAATAATAACAACAATAGCAATAATAATAACAATAATAATAATAATAAGAATAATTATAATAACAACAACAATAATAATAACAATAATATTAATAATAATAATAATATAAGAATAATGATAATAATAATCTTCATAATAATAATAATAATAATAATAATCATCATCATCATCATAATAGTAATAATGACAGTAATAATAATAATCTTAATAATACTACAACTAATAATATTAATAATAATCATATTCATATTAGTCATAATAATAATAATAACAACAACAACAATAATAATAATAATAATAATAATAATAATAATAATAACAATAATAATCATAATAATAATAATCATAATAATCATAATAATAATCATAATAATAATAATAATAATAATAATAATCATTAATTATAATTATAATAATAGTCATAATAATAATAATAATAACAATAATAATAATAATAATAAACATAATCATAACCATAATAATAATAATAATAATAGTAATAATAATAATCATAATAATACTAATAATAGTAATAATAATAATAATAATAATAATCAAAATAATAACAAAAATAATGATAATAACAATAATAATAATAAGAATAGTAATCAAAATAATAATGAATAATAATTAAAATAATAATAATAATAATAATCATATTAATAATAATAATAATAATAAAAAAAATAATATGAATAATAATAATAATAATAATAATAATCGTAGTAATAATAATAATAATCATCATCATCATTGTAATAAAAATAATCATAATAATAATAATAAAATCATCATAATAATAATAATAATAATAATAACAATAATAATAATAATAATCATAATAATAATAAGAATAATAATATCAATAATAATAATCATAATCATAATAATAATAACAATAATAATAATCATAATAATAATAATAATAATATAATTATTATTATTATTATTATTATTATCATAATAATTATAATGATAATCATTTTAATCATAATCATTGTTGAGATTGTTGACAATACAATATCTATATCACTCTAGTTTCTTATGATGACAACACATTGCTTAATAACACGCATATGTTGTTGCTGTATTACATGTTCTTATGCTGACTTATTTATAGGTTTAATGTCTCAATAGGTCCCTATTTTCGCCCAGAATCTCAAATAGGTCTCTTTCTTTTTCGGCGTTTCAATTAAGTCCTTATTTTCTTAAAATTGAATCAAATAGGACCTTTCCGTCAAATTGAGATGACCCCGTTAAGAAGGGTATCTTGACCGTGTAGTTTTTTATTAAGTGGCATTGAAAATGTGACTGAATTGTATTTTTTTAATTTTTGAATTAAAAAATGAAGTATACTCTATATATTTTATTTTTTAATTTAAAAATTAAAAATTACAATTCAGTCACGTTTTTAATGCCACGTAATAAAAAGCTACACTGTCAACATATCCTTCTTAATAGTGTCATCTCAATTTGAGGGCAAGGCCCTATTTGATTCAATTTTATAAAAATAAGGACTCAATTGAGACGTCAAAAAAGTAAGGGACCTATTTGAAATTCTGGGCGCAAATAGGGACCTATTGAGACATTAAACCTTTATTTATATATCTGTTGAACATGTTTATATGCTGTATTCACTACTACAGAACTAGTCATATATAGCGCTTAATAGATAGCACTTTTTTAAATAAGCGCTATCTATGAATATGCAGAACAATAGATAACGTTTTTTAAAAAAAACGTTATCTAATCATCTGATAATAGATAACGTTTTTTTAAAAAAACGCTATCTATAAATAATTGATATTATTTTTTTAATTTATAATTTAAAATAAATTATTAGATAGCGTTTTTTTAAAGAAGCGCTATCTATTGTAAAATTTAAAAAAATTTTGAAAAGAGCTTTTTGGAACCCCTTCATCTCTATATTTTAGTTTTCTCTTCTTTTTACTCTCATTTTTTAAAATTTCCCCCTTTTTCCTATTTACTTTCGTATTTTCAAAAAAAAAAATATTTTCTTAAAATTTTCGATTTCACTTAATGTTCAAATTCATTAATCCCGCTGTTCTACATTTCACTTTTGATTTGCGCCTAAATTTCACTTCGTGCCTCCAAACTTTGGCGTTTTGATGAGAGAAGTTATGATGTTGTTCAAGGCATTACCAACAAACCACACCTCGAGTTAGTGCTCTCTTTTGCGCGTCAGCCCTCACCTCATCTTCGGTTTAGCGTTGCTTCTCTCATTCTCGCGAAACATCACCAACAAACAACCCCTCCAGTTCTCTCTCCTGCAACAGCCACAGTTCTTCATAGATCTACCTTTTCTCCTCACATTTTTTATCTTATTTAAGCCATTTCGGCCTTAGAAACACCATCTTCACCGATTAGTTCTTTGAGGGTTCCCCTCATATTTCATTTTCTTCTTTGATTTTAACCGTTTAAATCCTCTTTTCCTCCGATTAAACACTTTTCCATTGTTTAATCTCCATTTTAATCCGTTTAATCGGTCAACTTAGTGTTTTAGGGTTCTTTCACTGTTCGATTTACGGTTTCCTTCATTCACGGTTTTGGTTCGTTTGCCCTAGGATTCGTGTTATTCCCTTTGCGTCTAGGATTTCATTCGTTCTCCCTCGATTTTTTCATCATTCCGCTGCATTTCACTCTTTGAGGAAGCTTCGAAGGAGTCCATAGCATATTGTTCGTTCGGAGTTCTTCTCGGAGCTTGTTCCATCACCTCCCTTCGCCAAGGTATTACATTTTTTTGTTTGTAGGTGGTTTATGATTAATGTATTTGCATTGCAAGTTTGACTAATTCGTAGCTTATGTTGTCAGTAAGGACTTATGTGTTCAAACGGGTAGATTCATCTTTTTATTTTATTGAAACTCAATTTGCACTGTACTTTTTAACTGAATGCCCCAATCATTTGTCTTAGACAAAGCTATTGATAAAACTTTCACTGAATAATTAAATGGTTGTTGTTTATGTTTTTTTTTTTGTGTTCAATTACCTAAGTGCCCATGCATCCAATGCTCTACCCATGGTTATCTTTCTGTGGTAAATTGAATTACAGACCAGTGTATCTAATTTGTCAAACTTCTCTGACAGTATTTTTTGATGGAGAACAAGCGTATTTGGACAAGCTTCTCCGACAATAATTTTGGATGGAAAAGTAAGAAGAAAAGGAAATGAACTTATCAATAAGCTAAAATTAGTTTATATGTAAATTCAAATTGAGAATCTTGAGAAGTTATACATGAGAACTTCCACAAATTAACTTATACATTTATGTTTGCTTGGGAAGTGCTTCATGTTCAACTTTGTCATTCCTGTGAGTAGTGAAAGGAAGATAAGAAAGGTGATAGATACATAATACGTTCTATTCAATCAATTAATCTTGTTGAATTCTGCAGACACTTCTGATGTTACTTTTGTGGGCATTCTTTGTTGCAGGCTATTTTTAATCTGATAGAAGAATTTATTATGTTCATAGAGTTTTTCTTGTAGTGTATGTTTAAGCTACTTTTATTTTTTGTCTATGTTTAAGCTACTTTTTCTTGTAGTGTATGTTCCAGGTATTAATTGTCCAAGTTCACTTCACAATTTCTTAATAGTCCAAAAGCAGTAAAATTGAAGGAAGCCACATAAATAACTAAGTAGAAAAAAACTCCCGGCAATTATTTGCTGCAGAGCATGAGAGAAGACCAGTTCCATGATTCATCTCTCTTACAAGTAATTGAAATTCATCTCCTAAAGTATATAATGACTCACTACTACAAAAAGGTACATAGATAGCGCTTTTTTTTATCATAGCGCTATCTATGTCAGCGCTATCTATTAATAGATAACGCTTATAAAAAAACGCTATCTATTGGTGTCTGACAATAGATAGCGCTTCTTTAAATGCTATAATGAAACGTGCTTGAAACAACAAATAAAGTTACAAAAATTTGGTAGAAAGGACTAAAACCAGAGTTTTCTAAAGTTGAAGGACTAAATTGTACCTTAGTTTGAAAGAGGGACTAAAACCAAAATCGCCCCAAAGTATAGGGACTAAAAACATATTTAACCCTTATTATTATTATTGTTATTATCATTATTATGATTTTTTTTTATTATTATTACTATTTTTATTATGATTTTTATTATTTTTATTATTAGAGAAAATGAAACACTGGTTTTTATACTGGTTTGGCCAACAATGCGTACATTCAGTGTCCTTCCAACCTAGGAAGTCTCTGAATAGATTCGTGTTCAGTCTATTTATAGTTTTTTGTTTAACAAACAGTCTCTTAGTCGAATATGCTACTAATTCAGTGGACTGGGTTATGACAGTTATTACAGTTCAGTCAAACTGGTAGCATACAGTCAACCAAAATAAAAACTCATTTAATACAGTTGACCAACTAATAAATGCTCAACTAACTTTTGAAAATATAGCCGTTATAGAGCAAGAGCATAACAGAATTTCAAAACAGATAACTAATACATACAGTCGAATATGTGGCGCACATAGTCGACTTCAACATGTAAAAACATTTTGAAATTCTCTCCTTCTCAAAATCTCACGAAGCACTGATTCAAAAAATCTGTACAAAGATTTTAGCATAGTCAAATCTATTAACAATGGAGTCGACTGCACTATACCTTTATTACACAATGATAAGTTCATAAAAGTGCTTGTGGTTTTCATGCTTTAAAACATGTGCAATTCATCCAGAAATGGTGTAACATGTACAAGCTTAATATATATGCATTCACACATCAATACAGCATATAAACATGTTCAACAGATATATAAATAAAGGTTTAATGTCTCAATAGGTCCCTATTTGTGCCCAGAATTTCAAATAGGTCTCTTACTTTTTTGACGTCTCAATTGAGTCCTTATTTTTGTAAAATTGAATCAAATAGGGCCTTGCCCTCAAATTGAGATGACGCTATTAAGAAGAATATGTTGACAGTGTAGCTTTTTCTTACGTGGCATTAAAAACGTGACTGAATTGTATATTTTTAATTTTTAAATTAAAAAATAAAATATATAGAGTATACTTCATTTTTTAATTCATGTTCCACACATCAATAAAAGTTTAATATATATGCATTCACACATCAATACATTATATAAACATGTTCCACAGATATATCAATAAACCAGCATAAGAAAATCTAATACAACAACAACATATGGGTGTTATTAAGTAATGTGTTGTCGTCATAAAAAACCTAGAGTGATATAGATATTGTGTTGTCAACAATCTCAACAATGATTATTATAATTATTCTTATGATTATTATGATTATGATGATAATTATTGTTATTATTATTGTTATTATTATTATTATTATGATTATTATTTTTATTAACATTATTATTATTATTATTATTATTATTATTATGATTATTATTATTATGATTATTATTATTATTGTTATTATTATGATTATGATTATGATTATTATTATAATTATTATGATTATTCTTATGATTATTACTATGATGATTATTATTATTATTATTATTATTATTATTATTGCTATTATTATTATTATTGTTATTATTATTATTGTTTTTATCTTTATTATTATTACGATTATGATTATTATTATTATGATTATTTTGATTACGATTATGATTACTATTATTATTATTATTATTATTATTATTATTATGACTAATATGAATATTATTATTATTATTATTATTATTATTATTAGTATTATTCTGATTATTATTATTATTGTTATTATTATTGTTGTTATTATTATTATTATGATTATGATTATTATTATTATTATTATTTTGATTATTATTATTACTCTTATTATTATTATAATAATAATAATAATTATTATTATTATTATTGCTATTTTTGTTATTATTATTACTATTATTATTATTATTACTATTATTATTATTATTATTATTGATGTTGTTATTAATATTGTTTCTGTTATTATTATAATATTTATTATTATTATGGTTATTATTATTGTTGTTATTATTATTCATATTCAGATTATTATTATTATTATTATTATTATTATTATTATTATTATGAGTATTATTATTATTATTATAACTATTATTATCATTATTATGATTGTTATTATTATTATTCTTTTTATGATTATTATTATTGTTATTATTATTATTATTATTAATATTATTATTATTATTATGATTATTATTATTATTATTATTATTATTATTATGGTTTTCACTATAATTATTTTTATTTCTATTATTATTATTATTATTATAATTATTATTATTGATATTTCTATTATTAATGTTATTATTATTATGATTATGATTATGAATATTACTATTAATATTATTATTATTATTGTTATTATTGTTATTATTATTATTATTATTATTATTATTATGCCGATAATTATTATTATTATTATTAATGTAATAATTATTATTTTTATTATTATTATTATTATTATTATTATTATGATTATGATTATTATTATTATTATTATGATTATGATTATTATTTTTATGATTATTGTTATGGTTTTGACTATAATTATTATTATTTCTTTTATTATTATTATTATTATTATTGTTATTATTATTATTATTATTATTATTATTATGACTATTATGATTATTATTATTATTATGATTATTATTATTATTATTATTATTATTATTATTATTATTATGTTATTATTATTATGATTATTATTATGATTTTTAGAGCCGTCAAAATGGGTCACAACCCGCTGGCCAACTCGGTCCGTCACGGGTTCGGGCCGGGTTGGGTGTGAAAAATACAACCCACCTATATGTGGGTTAGATTTCAACCCGGCTCATTTAGACCCGGCTCATGCGGGTTGAACCCGTGGTGAGCCGGGTTGGCCCGCCAACCCACTTACCTAAATTTAATTTTTTAATGTATTATTTTATTAATGAAACCCTAAAAAATAAAATACTATTTTCACTCATTGTGTATACCAAAAAAGTAACTTCTGCTCTCACAAATCACTATCGTACTTGCTCTCATTTGACGATGCCCTCACTTAGAGCTGTCAAAACGGGTAACCCGGCTCGACCCGGTCCGGCCCACCACGAGATGGTCACTTAGTGAGCCAACCCAACCCGGCTCATTTATTAGCGAGCCAGAAAAACTTGAACCCGGCCCGACCCACCACGGGTTGGTGGGTAAACGGGTTGGCTCACTAGCCCATTTAATTATATTTTTTTTAATAAAAAAAATATAAACTTTCAGTAATTTAAATTTAAAGAAATTTCACTCCCAAAAAATTATGTTAAAGACAATTCAAAATAATAATAAAAATTACAATATTATCCAAATGTCATCCGAAAACAAACACAAAAAATACAAATAAGTTTCTTATATTCATCATTTTTTTTCCTTATCCATTTACGATATTAGAATCTTGAATAGATAAATCCACAATATTTTGCTCTCTTGAATCATCCTGAATGTCAAACCTACCTGAATGTAGTTGATCACATCAATTGTTGTAACCCTTGACCCTTGTTCTTGTTGTCTCCAAATTCACTAATAAAGATTTTCCTAATACCAGAACAATTCTGACAATCAATAAAAAAATATTAGTAAAAAAAAAAAAGAGAATCAGTACTCAATAACATCAACAAAAAATTAGTAGTTTAATCTGTAACATAATTTCCCAAATTCAAAGATATCAAAAAGAGCTTGTTCAAATAATATATACTCAAATTGTTTAAATAAAAGGCTTAATGCCTCCCTTGGTCCTCTTCTTTGTGTGCAAATTTCAGTTCGGTCCTCAAGTTTTGAACTGTCTTAATTAGGTCATAATTTTTGTAAAAATGCACACATTTTATCCTAACCGTTAACTTGTCTCAAACGGTGTTAATTGATGCTGAGATGTATTTTTTATTTTAGGCTTAATCCCTCCCTTGGTCCTTATGTTTATGTGAAAATCTCAGTTCGGTCCTCAAGTTTTGAACTGTCTCAATTGGGTCATAATTTTTTAACTGTCGACAACGACGCCATTTTTTAGTTTGAGAGGGAGAAAAGGTGTGAGTCAGGGGGTTTGAGGGTGGAGGAATGAGGGAAATGTGATCAATGATTGGAAGGAAAAAGAAAGACCATAGCCACGTGGATTTAATGATTTTAAAACATAAAAAAAAAAAAAAAATTACAGCTCAGTTCAAAGTTAACGCTGTCTCAATACACTTAACGGTTGGGGTAAAATGTTGTAAAATGTTTGCATTTCATAAGGACTTGAGGAAAAACTTGAGGACCAAACTGAGATTTTCACACAAACATAAGGACCAAGGGAGGGATTAAGCCTAAAATAAAAAATACATCTCAGCATCAATTAACGCCGTCTGAGACCGGTTAACAGTTGGGGTAAAATGTGTGCATTTTTACAAAAATTATGACCCAATTGAGACAGTTCAAAACTTGAGGACCAAACTGAGATTTGCACACTAATATGAGGACCAATGGAGGGATTAAGCATAAATAAAATGAACAAAATCCGATACAAGCTTGTCAGAACATGAAAAAAATCATTCCATGTCTTTAAATCCCCCAAACAAAAAGCAAATTCACAAACCCTTATTTTTGTCATTATAGGGTTTTTGAAAAAAAAAAGAAAGAGAAGTGAGAAAACAAAAATGTAGAGAAAAGAGAAGAAAAAAGGAAGGGTGTTTTACCTACTCCTTGAAGAATTTCAGTGAAGTGAGGGTGAGAGCACCGTCAAATGAGAGCAAGTACCGTGAGAGTGATTTGTGGAGCAGAGGTTACTTTTTTGGTATACACAGTGAGTAAAGAAAGTATTTTATTTTTTAGGATTTCATAAATAAAATAATAAATTAAAAAAATAAAATTAGGTAGGTGGTTGGTGGGCCAACCCGGCTCACCACGGGTTCAACCCGCATGAGCCGGGTCTAAATGAGCCGGGTTGAAATCTGACCCGCATATAAGTGGGTTGTATTTTTCAAACCCAACCCGGCCCGAACCCGTGATGGGCCGGGATGGCCCGTGGGTTGTGACCCATTTTGACGGCTCTACTCTCACTCTCACTTCACTAAAATTATTCAAGGAGCAAGTAAAACATCATTCCTTTTTTCTTCTATTTTCTCCACATTTTTGTTTTCTCACTTCTCTTTCTTTCTTTTTCTCAAAAACCCTATAATGACAAAAATAGGGGTTTGCGAATTTGTTTTTTGTTGCGGGAGATTTGAAGACATAGAATGATTTTTTTTCCTGTTCTGACATGCTTGTATAAGAGTTTGTTCTTTTTATTTAAACAATTTGAGTATACATTATTTGAACAAGCTGCTTTTGATATCTTTGAATTTGGAAAATTATGTTAGAAATTAAACTATTAATTTTTTGTTGATGTTGTTGAGTACTGGTTCTTTTTTTATATCTTTGAATTTAGATTATATTGTACTTTTTATTATTATTTTCAATTGTCTTTAACATAATTTTTTGGGAGCGAAATTTGTTTAAATTTAAATTACAGAAAGTTTGTATTATTTTTTTTATTTAAAAAATTGTAATTAAATGAGCTAGTGAGCCAACCCGTTTACCCACCAACCGTGGTGGGTTGGACCGGGTTGAAGTTTTTCTGGCTCGCTAATAAATGAGCCGGGTTGGGTTGGCTCACTAAGTGACCAACCCGTGGTGGGCCGGGTCGGATCGGGCCGGGTTATCCGTTTTGACACCTCTAATGATTATTATTATTAAGATTATTATTATTATTCTTATTATTCTTATTATTATTATTATTATGATTATTATTATTATTATGATTATTATTATGATTTTGATTATTATTATTATTATTATGATTTTCATTATTTATATTATTACTATTATTATTATTATTATTATTATTACGATTATTATGATGATGATTATTATGATTATTATAATGATTATTATTATTATTGTAATTATTATTATTATTATTATTATTATTATCATTATTATCATCATTATTATTATTATTATTATTATTATTATTATTATTATTATTATTATTAGGTTTAATACCTATTTTGGTCCCTCTTTTTGGGGGGTTTGTTCAAAGTGGTCCTCCCTTTTTAAAAAAGTTCAATAAAGTCCTACTTTTTGCAAAAACTGTGCAAGTTAGTCCTTTTTGCTAACGGCGTTAATTCTGCTAATGGCAGAGCTGCCAGATGGCAAATATTTGATGACTTGTACAAATAAAATTCGTTTTAGTCCTCATATTGGATTAAAAATTTTCATTGTGGTCCTCATATTGGTTTAAAAATGTTTATTGTGGTCCCGTTTTAATAATGTTAAAGATTTCACACGTGATCTAGTAATTCATGCGCTAACCTTTTGGGAAAGTATAATCACAATAATTTGAAGCTTATTAGTGTAGTTTCACGTGTTATATTAGTAAGTATAGAGATGTGAAAAAAGAAAGCATCAGTTTTGGATTGTAACACGTGAAATTTTAGCTGTTTTTTTCTTAGAAAACCACAAAACTTTGCACAAGAGCAACCATTGACAAATTTGTGAAGCTGCTTATTGTCTCTAAGGATGATTTTCCTTTTTAGTAAAAAGGGACCACAATAAACATTTTTAAACCAATATGAGGACCACATTAAACATTTTTAAACCAATATGAGGACTAAAACGAATTTTATTTGTACAAGTCATCAAATATTTGCCAGCTGGCAGCTCTGTCGTTAGCAAAATTAACGCCGTTAGCAAAAAGGACTAACTTGCAAAATTTTTGCAAAAAGTAGGACCTTATTGAACTTTTTAAAAAAGAGAGGACCACTTTGAACAAACCCCCCAAAAAGAGGGACCAAAATAGGTATTAAACCTTATTATTATGGTTTTGACTATCATTATTATTATTTTTATTACTATTATCATTATTGTTGTTACTATTATTATTGTTGTTATTATTATTGTTATTATGATTATGATTATGATTATGATTATGAATATTATTATGAATATTATTATTATTATTATTATTATTATTATTATGACTATTATTATGGTTTTGACTATAATTATTATTATTTCTATTATTATTATTATTATTATTATGACTATTATTATGATTATTATTATTATTACGATTATTATAATTATTATTATTATTATGGTTATTATTATTATGATTATTATTATGATTATGATTATTATGATTATTGTTATGATTATTATTATGATTATTAATATTATTGTTATTATTATAATTATTATTATTATCATTATTATGATTATTAGTATTATTATTATTGTTATTATTATTATTATGACTATTATTATTATTATTATTATTATTATTATTATTATTATTATTATGAAGATATCGCAGTCAGGGGAAACGACAGCGGTTGTTTTGCCCCTTTGGCTGCGGTTCCCGAACCGCGGCATATTCAGCCGCTGTAGAAAGTCTGAGACTTTATGCCGCGGTTACAACCGCAGCATAAAGTTTAGTGAGTAGACCGCGGTTCGTTTCACACCCGCGACCTAAACCTGTGTTTATTTTAAAAAAAAAAATCCAAAATCCTACCACCAGTATATGCCGCGGTTGGAACCGCGGTAAAAAGGGGCATAATAGACCGCGGTTTGTACCAGAACCGCGGCCAAAAGGGTAATTTAAAAAAAATTAAAAATAAACGTGGAACTTTCTACCGCGATTGTGGTAACAACCGCGGCATATTCCCCTGTTTTGTTTTTAAACAGCAGGTCTGTTTTTGTGATATCCAATACCACAAAAACAGACCTGCATATCAAAACATGTATACAGATTTAATTTGAACAGATGAAACATATTCAAATGTATTTCAACATCACATAACTACAAAGTCTACTAAAATACAATCTAATCAAATGCAATGTTTAAATCTAGTAACTAAGAACTATTATATAATCTAACTATATACTTTGCAGCTGCTTTCCTCATGAACGATAATGGTTTCTCAGGAACTGGTGTAGTAGTATTGAACCTCTGCACAAGACAATTAATATTATTAGTATATATCAATTCTAAATTTTGGAAAAAATCAAAATTTGTTAAAGTTGAATATTACCGTTTCCCAGCCTCTTGTGATATGGGAACGAACAATGTGGGTCATCCAATACATTACATAGTATCCGCACTCATATGACCCGTTCTGTCTGTTACACTACAATATATCATCACAATTGTAATAGTTAGTGAAAAACATTAAAACAAAACAACTATAAGAAAGTATGGCTTTAGCATATGTCAAACCTTGAGAGAAATCCATGCAAGCTTTTTACTGTTAGCAATTGATCTCCCAATCATCATCATACTTGCTAGAATAGAACTATATATAAAAAGAGGTTTTAGCATTCATTTATATAACAAAGAAAATCCAAACATTTAGGTTCTTACCAATCAACTGCTTGTCTGAGATGTGTGGGAGGAGGCCTGTGCAATGAGCAGAACCATAAAGCATAGCTCTCCTGTATAGACATAACAAGAAGCTGTCAATGCCGCCTGAAATACATAATAACTTAAGTATTATATATTAAAAACACATATTAAAATGACATATATTAAATTCATAATAACTTAACAAAGTTCACTTACCCGGATATATAAGGCAAAAAATATATTTTCTTGCCGCTTGCAAAACTTCTTGTGAGATGTATGTTGATCTGATCAAAATCATTTGATTCATGAATGGATTGGGGATCAATGAATCCATAATCATCAGAACGCCCCAATTTGTTACTGACCCCAAACATATACCTGAAATAAAAAATTAACTTTGATATAAGGATACTTGATATATAAATCAATTTTATATATAAATTATTGCTCATGGACTTATATCATCCATAGCTGAATAATTGAAATATTCAACTCTTCTGTTCCAGACGCAAGTTCTCTGACATCTTGGCTATGAAGGTATATTGGGACCTCAGAGCCTGTCCCAAATACATTAGCATCATACTCAACCTCCAAAGCCTTATCTTCAAGGATGTCAGCTAGTAGATGCAATGAAGCAAGAAGATCATCCTCAAATAGAGGAATCTTCTCTTGTGCTTGCGTCTGTTGTTACATGAAAAAATAGTATAAGTTTTGACATCAATAACCTTTAAAATTGAAAAGTGTAAAGAAGAATTTCATACCGGGGGGTCAGAAACTGAACCAACCAAATGTTTAGGCCAAGCGATAAATGACTTGAATGCTTGTTCCACAGTGAGAATCTCATCTGTGGCCAGAAGAACTGAGGCATCTGGTATGATCATTTCATCCACTGAGACCTTCACCTCATCCTCTGATAGCTGCATACCATGAACAACAGTCACTGACTTAAACTGTGTTCCACGACCTACCAAGACCATCTCAGTATCGTCTAAAATATATAGCAGACATGGAATAACATCGTCCATGTCATCCCTTGGGACGACTGGTGCGGAACAACTTCCTTTCCCGCTTCTCCCTGTCAGAATAAATGTTAGATTATACAAAAGATAGAAATAATTGCACATAAATGTTTATTAAGTTTACCTGTGGGAGGCACAACATGTTCCTGTTCCTGTACAGGAGATGGCACCGGGCGCATGCCATAGCTCTCAAACTGCTGCTGGAACATGGCGCTGAATTCAGCCCTGAGCTCTGATATAAGCTCTGATCTAAGCTGGGCCCTGATCTCCTCTCTAAGGTCTGCTCGGACCTTTTTTGTGATCTCTTGTGTCATCCTTTCTCTTTGTTCTTCGTTGTATGCATATGAAGGCTGACGAGAAGAGCTCCCAAAATAATCTTTAATTCCTACTCCAGGACCTGCAGCACGTACACGTCCAGGGTGCTCAGGTCGTCCAATCGCAGCAGCAAGAATATCCTGGCGACCCTCTGGAGTGAATTGACCTTGGGAGCTCTGCTCAACCAAGGAGTCTTGTAACATTACAAAACATCATTATTCTTTAAAAAGTTCAATGTAGTATGAATAATTACAATTATTATTATTTTAGGAACAATGATAACTTACAATTCTTTCGGAAATTTCCCGTGCAGTCTCGGAAGAGTAGGCGCCCGATGGTCTCATACGAGCCAACTTCCATTTTTCATGCCTAGAAGGTGGAGAAGGAGGCTGAGGGGGGCTACCACCCTGAGATGGTGGTCTAGCATCTGCCTTTTGCTTGAGGATTTTCTCTTCAAGCTTCCTATACCCACCACGAGATAATAGGTGGGGGTTTTTGTTATGAGCACTTGTTCCTTGTGCTTTGCTTCTAATTGCCTATCACATACACATGAATTAATTAGTTCATATGATATATATTTGTTAATAAGGAATTGAATAATATGAACTATACTAACCTGCCATTCCTTTGTCATCCGACTCTCTTTAAAAAGCCGCCAAGTCTCCTCATCAATGGACTTATATGTTCTACATGGAGACTTATGTTTAAGTTGTCCAAAGATGTATCTTGATGTCAACTTACTTTTAAAGTTTCTGAAGTTTTTAGCAACCGTTGACAAACACTTATTTCTAAGTGTTGCGACATTTGGAATGTCAAATGTCAGCTGAAATAAACATAATAAAGTTGTATCAGTACAAAATTATCAATATAAACAAATTTTAATTCAAATGATATTAACTTACCAATATATCGTTCCATATGATGTTTCGATCAACCTCGGACACATGATCAAAAAATGGAGTGAGAATACCAATCCTATCACGTGCCACAACTCCAAGGTATGATCGGAAATCATCTGCATAAGGGCCAACTGCCACACCCGTGATCACGTTCACATTCACTGGAGTTCTTTTACCACTATTCTTTCTCATCAATAGTTGTTTCATCCTGGTGGGTCCTCTAGTGGATCTGGTAGGGGGAGCCTCATCCCCTGATGAATGTGGATGATCAGCCATATATCTGTCAAAATAAATAGCAACATGAAATATTAATAAAAGACTTATGTGATATCATATAATTTAACAAAACATGTAATAGTAATCATATGAAATATATAAAAGGAAAACTTATGTGATATTAATAAAATATTATACAGAAATTGAAAATTCATACATAAAGAGTTCCATTGTCATCATATGTATATTCCCTCATCATGATCTGACCGAATTGCATGTACATTGTCGTCAACTAGAGATTGGTCATCCAAATTTGTTGTAGTTTGCAATGAATGGTTGTCAGCAATATGAATATTAATCAGATTCTCTTCATTAACTTCAATTTGTTTTTTGCCTTGAAGAGCGACATACCAATGGTCAGACGCAGGATCTTTGACCTAAAACACCTGAGATGCTTGATGAACCATGATAAACGGTTCGTCTCGGTAACCCACCTTTCGAAAATCAACCAGTGTCATACCCGATTCATCTATTTTGACACCACTCTTATTGTCAAACCACTTACATTTGAACAATGGAAAAAAAAAACTTGGTGTAATCAACCTCCCATATCTCTTCTATTATACCATAATATCTCATTGATCCAAGTACAGGAGATTGATCTTTTGATGTGGAAAATTGAAGCGACTCAGCTTCTAAACTAACTCCACTACTTTGTACTGTGCTTTTATCATCCAAAGTCTTCGTATAGAATGTGCAATTATTGACTTCATAACATGTACAACACACGACATCAAACTTCAAACCATTTGCAAGCCACAATAAAGTTTGAGAAGAATGTGGCTCTTTGTCAATTTCAGATTTGAACCAAGACATAAATGTTTTGTTATGCTCCATCAACTGCCATTTCTCTGATTGTCTTGGATTTTTATTCTTAACAATGGCTTTGTGTGTTTCCAAAAAAGGGATCACCTCATCTGTGTTGTTCAATATATAAAGATGCGCTTGCAACAATTCATCACGATCTTTTGTCACCACATTCACACCTCGGATGCTTTTACTTGTAGAAAATTTATTCAACCATGATGTGCGAGGAACTCCTATTGGATTCGTTGATGTCATGTAATCTGAACAAAACTCGATACTTTCTTCAGCAATATACCTTTCAATCATCGAACCTTCAAGACGATATGGATTTTTAACGTACCCTTTCAAAATCTTCATATAACGCTCAATAGGATACATCCATCTTAAGTATACCGGTCCACACAACTTGATTTCTCTAACCAAATGAACAAGTA
Source organism: Vigna mungo (assembly GCA_036885675.1). Classification (NCBI taxonomy): domain Eukaryota; kingdom Viridiplantae; phylum Streptophyta; class Magnoliopsida; order Fabales; family Fabaceae; genus Vigna; species Vigna mungo. The sequence continues at coordinate 27,975,410 of CP144698.1, forward strand.
CATGTACCATGATGTCAAAAAAAGATGGAGGGAAAAACATCTCTAGTTGACACAATATGATAACAATCTCGCCTTGAAGTTCATCTAACTTTGTAGGATCGATGACTTTACTACATATTGACGAGAAAAATGAACACAATCTGTTTATGGTTTGCCTAACATTTTTGGGCAAAATTCCACGAAGAGCCACCGATAACAACTGTTGCATCAAGACGTGGCAATCGTGAGACTTCATGCCAACAAGCTTTAAGTCTTGCAGTGACACTAAACTCTTCATATTTGAAGAGTATCCTTGTGGTACTTTGATACTCTTTAAACAAAGACAAAAACTTATCTTCTCTTGTCTAGACATTGTGTAACATGCAGGGGGCAAATAAGTACGTTTACCAATCTCCTTGGGTGCCAACTCTTCTCGGATATTCATGTCAACCAAATCCAAACGAGCATTCACTCCATATTTTGTCTTTCCCTGAATGTTGAGTAGTGTACCAATCAAGCTATCACACACATTCTTTTCTACATGCATCACATCTATGCAATGTCGAACATCTAACTTTGACCAATATGGAAGATCAAAGAATATTGATTTCTTCTTCCAAGGGGTCGTTACAGATGACTTCTTGGATGTTTTCCCAAATACATGATGTATTTTATTAACTTTTTCAAGAACTTGAAGGCCAGTAAGTGGATTTGGTGCTTCGTCCCTCTCTTGATCTCAGTTGAATGCTTTTTTTAACCTTCGATATGGATGATTACGTTTTAGAAATCTCCAATGACGCAGATACACCGTCTTTCTTCCATGTTTTAATTGATGAGCTGCAGTGTTTTCTTCACAGATAGGACATGCCTTATGACCCTTGACACTGTATCCTGACAAATTACCATAAGCTGGAAAGTCATTAATGGTGCAAAATAACATTGCACGCATCAGAAAAGTCTCAGAAGCGAATGCATCAAATATTTCAACCCCATCAACCCACAACAACTTCAAGTCTTCAACTAGCGGGCTTAGATAAACATCTATGTCATTTCCAGGCTGCTTTGGACCAGATATCATCATAGACAACATCATGTACTTCCTCTTCATGCACAATGCAGGAGATAAGTTGTAAATTATCAATATAACTTGCCAACAACTGTGATTGGTACTCATATTACCAAATGGATTCATTCCATCAGTGGCTAAACCAAGCCTAAGATTTCTACACTCTTTACCAAATTCGGGGAATTGTTGATCAATATTTTTCCATTGCTTTGAACCAGCTGGATGACGAAGCAGCCCGTCAATTTTTCTCTCATCTGCATGCCATCTAAGGTTTGTAGCATCTTTGGGATTCGTAAACAAACGCTTAAGTCTGGGCACTATTGGAAGGTACCAAACTACCTTCAAAGCATATCCATTTTTTCCTATATGACCATTATCTTCACTATTGTATTTTGACTTGTATCGTGATAACCCACATTTTGGACACTTTGTCAAAAATTCAAACTCTTTCCTATATAAAATGCAGTCATTCGGACAAGCATGTATCCTTTTATACTCCATACCCATTGGACAAATAATTTTCTTCGCATCATAATTACGAGTGGGTAGTGTATTTCCATCTGGCAGCATTTCATTCAACAACGTCAACAATTCTGTAAAACTCTTATCAGTCCATCCATTGCTCGCCTTCAAATTCATGAGCCTTAACACAGCTGACAAACGTGTGAACTTAGTTGAACCGACATACAAAGGTGTTTCCGCATCAGTCGACATCGTCTCATACACATGAGCTTTGGCAAAATTTTCTGCGCCAACATCGCGAATCATGTCCTCTAATTTGTCTTCATCCGGTCGATCTTCTTCCATGGTGGAATCAGTAACATTTTCAATTTGTGAGTCAGTCGGAAAGTGCATTTCTTCGCCATGTCATATCCATGTTGTATAGCATCTTAGGAAACCATCACAGATAAGATGTTCTCTAATTTGAGTTGCGTTCAACTTTCTCCCATTCAAACAGTTCACACAAGGACATCTAAACTTCACTTCATCATC
>CP144698.1:27992447-27995683 GCA_036885675.1 Vigna mungo
AACTGCTCGGCCATTCGGCCTCACAGGTACTTACTTAAATCTCGCTTCAAGGGTTCGACCTTCGGCCTCAACTCCTCGGCCATTCGGGCTTAGGTACTTAGCCACATTTGGAAACAGGTATTCGGCCCTTCGACCTCAACTCCTCGGCCATTCTATCTTAGGTTCTTAGCCAAATTTGGTAACAGGTATACGGCCATTCAGCCTCAATTGCTTGGCAATTCAGCCTTACAGGTACTTAGCCAAATCTGACGTCATGTGTTGGGCCCTTCGGCCTTAACTCCTCGGCCATTCGGCATCAACTGCTCAGTCATTCGGCCTCACAAGTACTTAGCCAAATCTTGCATCAAGTGTTCGACCCTTCGACCTCAACTCCTCAGCCATTCGGCCTTAGGTACTTAGGTACATTTGGCAACAGGTACTTGGCCCTTCGGCCTCAATTGCTTGAACATTCGACCTCAACTGCTCAGCCATTCGGCCTCAGACTTACTTAGAAAAATTTGGTATCATGTTTTCGGCCCTTCGGTCTTAATTCCTCGGCCATTTGGCCTTAGGTACTTAGCCAAATTTTGCAACAGGCCATTCGACCTTATGTAATTAGCCTAATTTGGCAACAAGTATTCGGCCTGAACTCCTCGGCCATTCGGCCTTAGGTACTTAGCCAAATTTGGCAACAGGTATTCAGCCCTTCGGCCTCAATTCCTTGGCCATTCGGCCTCAACTGCTTGGCAATTCGGCCTCACAGGTACTTAGCCAAATCTGGGATTAAGTGTTCGGCCCTTCGGCCTCAACTCGTAAGCCATTCGGCCTTAGGTACTTAGCCAAATTGGGTAACAGGTACGGTCCTTCGACCTCAACTCCTCGGCTATTCGGCCTTACATACTTAGCCAAATTTTGCAAGAGGTATTCGGCCCTTCGGGCCCAATTTCCTGGCCATTTGGCCTCAAGTACTCGGCCATTCGGCCTCACAAGTACTCAGACAAATCTAGCATCAAGTGTTCGGTCATTCGACCTTCGGTACTTAGCCAAATTTGGCAATAGGTATTCGGCTGATCGACATCAACTCCTCGGCCATTCGGCCTTAGGTACTTAACCAAATTTGGAAACCGGTATTCGGCCCTTCGGGCTCAATTGCTTAGACATTCGGCCTCACAGGTACTTAGGAAAATCTGGCATCAAGTGTTCGGCCCTTCGGCCTCAACTCCTCGATCATTCGGCCTTGGGTACTTAGCCAAATTTTCCAACAGGTATTTCGCCCTTCGGCCTCAATTTGCTTGGCCAGTCGGCCTCAACTGCTCGGCCATTCGACCTCACAGCTACTTACCAAACCTGGCATCAAGTGTTCGGCCCTTCGGCCTCAATTCCTCGGCCATTCTGCCTTAGGTACTTAGCCAAATTTGGCAACAAGTATTCGGCCCTTCGGCCTCAACTCCTCTACTATTCAGCCTTAGGTACTTAGCCAAATTTGAAATCAGGTATTCGGCCCTTCGGCCTCAATTGCTTTGCCATTCGGCCTCAACTACTCGCCCATTTGGCCTTACAGGTACTTAGACAAATTTGGCATCAGGTGTTCGGCCCTTCGACCTCAGTTGCTTGGCTATTTGGGCTTAACTGCTTGGCTATTCGGCCTTACATGTACTTATCCAAATCTAGCATTAAGTGTTCGACATTTCGGTCTCAACTCCTCGGCCATTCGACCTTAGATACTTAACCAAATTTGGCAACAGGTATTCAGCCCTTCAGCCTCAATTTCTTGGCTATTCGGCGTCAACTACTCGGCTATTCGTCCTCACACGTCCTTAGCCAAATCTGGCATTAAGTGTTCTGCCCTTTGGCCTTAATTCCTCGGCAATTCGGCATTATGTACTTAGCCAAATTTCGCAACAGGTATTCGGCCCTTCGGCCTCAACTCCATGGTCATTCGGCCTTAGGTACTGAGCCAAATTTGGCAACAGGTATTCGGTCCTTCGGCCTCAATTGCTTGGCCGTTCGGCCTCAACTGCTCGGTAATTCGGCCTCACAGGTACTTAGCCAAATTTGGCAACAGATATTCGGCCCTTCGGCCTCAATTGCTTGGCCAGTCGGCCTCATAGGTACTTAGCCAAATCTGGGATCAAGTGCTCGGCCCTTCGGCCTCAATTCCTCGGCGATTCGGCCTTATGTAATTAGCCAAATTTGGCAGCAAGTATTCGGCCCATCGGCCTCAAATCCTCGGCCATTCAAGCTTAGGTACTTAGCCAAATTTGGCAACAGGTATTCGGCCCTTCGGTCTTAATTACTTGGAAATTCGGCCTCACCTGCTCGGCCATTTGGCCTCACAGGTACTTAGCCAAATCTGCCTTCAAGTGTGTGGCCCTTCGGCCCCAACTCCTAAGTTATTCAGCCTTAGGTACTTAGCCAAATTGGGCAACAGGTATTCGGCCCTTCGGCCTCAACTCCTCGGCCATTGGGCCTTACGTACTTAGCCAAATTTTGCAAGAGATATTCGACCCTTCGGCCTCAATTGCTTGGCCATTCGGCCTTAACTACCCGGCCATTCGGCCTCATAGGTACTTAGACAAATCTAGCATCAAGTAATCGGCCATTCGACCTTCGGTACTTAGCCAAATTTGGCAACAAGTATTCGGCCCTTCGGCATCAACTCCTCGGCCATTCGGCCTTAGGTACATAGCCAAATTTGGGAACAAGTATTCGGCCCTACGATCTCAATTGCTTAGACATTCTGCCTCAACTGCTCGGCCATTCGGCCTCACAGGTACTTAGCCAAATATGGCATCAAGTGTTCGGCCCTTCGGCCTCAACTCCTCGGTAATTCGGCCTTGGGTACCTAGCCAAATTTGCCCACAAGTATTTGGCCCTTCGGCCTCAATTTGCTTGGCCATTCGGCCTCAACGGCCCGCCATTCGACCTCACAGCTACTTACCAAACCTGGCGTCAAGTATTCGGCCCTTTGGCCTCAATTCCTCGGCCATTCTGCCTTAGGTACTTAGCCAAATTTTGAAACAGGTATTCGGCCCTTCGGCCTCAACTCCTCTGCTATTCAGCCTTAGGTACTTAGCCAAATTTGACAATAGGTATTCGGCCCTTCGGCCTCAATTGCTTTGCCATTCGGCCTCAACTACTCGCCCATTCAGCCTTACAGGTACTTAGCCAAATCTGGCATCAAGTGTTCGACCCTTCGGCCTCAATTGCTTGGCTATTTGGCCTCAACTGCTTGGCTATTCGGCCTTACAGGTACT
>CP144698.1:27996183-27998683 GCA_036885675.1 Vigna mungo
TTCCTCGGCAATTCGGCATTATGTACTTAGCCAAATTTCGCAACAGGTATTCGGCCCTTCGGCCTCAACTCCATGGTCATTCGGCCTTAGGTACTGAGCCAAATTTGGCAACAGGTATTCGGTCCTTCGGCCTCAATTGCTTGGCCGTTCGGCCTCAACTGCTCGGTAATTCGGCCTCACAGGTACTTAGCCAAATTTGGCAACAGATATTCGGCCCTTCGGCCTCAATTGCTTGGCCAGTCGGCCTCATAGGTACTTAGCCAAATCTGGGATCAAGTGCTCGGCCCTTCGGCCTCAATTCCTCGGCGATTCGGCCTTATGTAATTAGCCAAATTTGGCAGCAAGTATTCGGCCCATCGGCCTCAAATCCTCGGCCATTCAAGCTTAGGTACTTAGCCAAATTTGGCAACAGGTATTCGGCCCTTCGGTCTTAATTACTTGGAAATTCGGCCTCACCTGCTCGGCCATTTGGCCTCACAGGTACTTAGCCAAATCTGCCTTCAAGTGTGTGGCCCTTCGGCCCCAACTCCTAAGTTATTCAGCCTTAGGTACTTAGCCAAATTGGGCAACAGGTATTCGGCCCTTCGGCCTCAACTCCTCGGCCATTGGGCCTTACGTACTTAGCCAAATTTTGCAAGAGATATTCGACCCTTCGGCCTCAATTGCTTGGCCATTCGGCCTTAACTACCCGGCCATTCGGCCTCATAGGTACTTAGACAAATCTAGCATCAAGTAATCGGCCATTCGACCTTCGGTACTTAGCCAAATTTGGCAACAAGTATTCGGCCCTTCGGCATCAACTCCTCGGCCATTCGGCCTTAGGTACATAGCCAAATTTGGGAACAAGTATTCGGCCCTACGATCTCAATTGCTTAGACATTCTGCCTCAACTGCTCGGCCATTCGGCCTCACAGGTACTTAGCCAAATATGGCATCAAGTGTTCGGCCCTTCGGCCTCAACTCCTCGGTAATTCGGCCTTGGGTACCTAGCCAAATTTGCCCACAAGTATTTGGCCCTTCGGCCTCAATTTGCTTGGCCATTCGGCCTCAACGGCCCGCCATTCGACCTCACAGCTACTTACCAAACCTGGCGTCAAGTATTCGGCCCTTTGGCCTCAATTCCTCGGCCATTCTGCCTTAGGTACTTAGCCAAATTTTGAAACAGGTATTCGGCCCTTCGGCCTCAACTCCTCTGCTATTCAGCCTTAGGTACTTAGCCAAATTTGACAATAGGTATTCGGCCCTTCGGCCTCAATTGCTTTGCCATTCGGCCTCAACTACTCGCCCATTCAGCCTTACAGGTACTTAGCCAAATCTGGAATCAAGTGTTCGACCCTTCGGCCTCAATTGCTTGGCTATTTGGCCTCAACTGCTTGGCTATTCGGCCTTACAGGTACTTAGCCAAATTTGGGAACAAGTATTCGGCCCTACGATCTCAATTGCTTAGACATTCTGCCTCAACTGCTCGGCCATTCGGCCTCACAGGTACTTAGCCAAATATGGCATCAAGTGTTCGGCCCTTCGGCCTCAACTCCTCGGTAATTCGGCCTTGGGTACCTAGCCAAATTTGCCCACAAGTATTTGGCCCTTCGGCCTCAATTTGCTTGGCCATTCGGCCTCAACGGCCCGCCATTCGACCTCACAGCTACTTACCAAACCTGGCGTCAAGTATTCGGCCCTTTGGCCTCAATTCCTCGGCCATTCTGCCTTAGGTACTTAGCCAAATTTTGAAACAGGTATTCGGCCCTTCGGCCTCAACTCCTCTGCTATTCAGCCTTAGGTACTTAGCCAAATTTGACAATAGGTATTCGGCCCTTCGGCCTCAATTGCTTTGCCATTCGGCCTCAACTACTCGCCCATTCAGCCTTACAGGTACTTAGCCAAATCTGGAATCAAGTGTTCGACCCTTCGGCCTCAATTGCTTGGCTATTTGGCCTCAACTGCTTGGCTATTCGGCCTTACAGGTACTTAGCCAAATCTAGTATCAAGTGTTCGGCATTTCGGCCTCAACTCCTCGGTCATTCGGCCTTAGGTACTTAGCCAAATTTGGCAACAGGTATTCGGCCCTTCGGCTTCAATTGCTTGCCCATTCGGCCTCACAAGTACTTAGCCAAATTTGGCATCAGGTGTTTAGCCCTTCGGCCACAACTCCTCGGCCATTCGGGCTTAGCTACTTATCCAAATTTGGCAACAGGTACTCAGCCCTTTGGCCTCAATTTATTGGCCATTCAGCTTCAACTACTCGGTCATTCGTCCTCACACGTACTTAGCCAAATCTGGCATCAAGTGTTCGGCCCTTCGGCCTCAATTCCTCGGCAATTTGGCATTATGTACTTAGCCAAATTTCGCAACAGGTATTTGGCCCTTCGGCCTCAACTCCTTGGTCATTCAGCCTTAGGTACTTGGTCAAATTTGGCAACAGATATTCGGTCCTTTGGCCTCAATTGCTTGGCCATTCGGCCTCAACTGCTCGGCAATTGGGCCTCAGAGGTACTTAGCC
>CP144698.1:28006183-28036183 GCA_036885675.1 Vigna mungo
TTATTATTGTTATTATTATTATTATGATTATTATTATTATTATTATTATGACTGTTATGATTATTATTATTATTATGATTATTATTATTATTATTAATATTATTATTATTATTATTATGTTATTATTATTATGATTATTATTATGATTATTAGAGCCGCCAAAATGGGTCACAAACCGCTGGCCAACTCGGTCCGTCACGGGTTCTGGTCGGGTTGGGTTTGAAAAATACAACCCACCTATATGCGGGTTAGATTTCAACCCCGCTCATTTAGACCCGGCTCATGCGGGTTGAACCCGTGGTGAGCCGGGTTGGCCCACCAACCCATTTACCTAATTTTATTTTTTTAATTTATTATTTTATTAATGAAACCCTAAAAAATAAAATACTATTTTCACTCATTATGTATACCAAAAAAGTAACTTCTGCTCTCACAAATCACTATCGTACTTGCTCTCATTTGACGGTGCTCTTACTTAGAGTTGTCAAAACAGGTAACCCGGCCCACCACGGGTTGGTCACTTAGTGAGCCAACCCAACCCGGCTCATGTTGGTATCGGAGGGGTTAATTTTTTTTAAAGAGTTTAACGCAGCGGATTTAAAAACGAACGTAAAGCGTGTTCAATCACAGTTAAAGCAGAATTTGTCCTTTTTATTAAAATAAATTTCTTTCAGAAATTTAATCAAACAGTTGATATGCGATATGTAAAATGAGTGTAGGGCAAAAGAAAATCACACAGGAATTTTTATACTGGTTCGATTCAACAGAATCTACGTCCAGTCGTTAATCACTACAAAGAGTGATTAACAGTTCCACTAAAAATTGTTTAACAGATTACAAGATAAAAACAGTAATAAATTGAAAGAGATAACTCTACCAACTTGAAGAGAACCTGCACTGGCAATCGACACACGATTCACGTGTTTCTCCTTACACAAGACCAGGTAGAGAGCCCCGCCAACTTGAAGAGAGTCCACTTCTTGTATCAGCACACGATACGTAAGCCTCTCCTTCCACAAGACCAGGCAAGGGAACACAGTAAACAAAAAAGCTTTCTCAAGAACGTTCCTCTGACTACACAGTGTTCTGGCTTTTTTCAGTTTACTCAAAAGTTAAGTTCTGATGCTATCAAAACTCATTTAAATAGCCAAACACGCTGAATGCCAAAGGTCAGCTCACAACTGCCATGAATAATCGATTATTGTAAGTGATAATCGATTATTCAAGTCTGTTATAGAAAATTTGAAAAGAGATAATCGATTATTGTAAGTGATAATCGATTATTCAAGTGAGACTTGTGATAATCGATTATTGCTTCATGATAATCGATTATTGTAGTTCAAAACCATATGATAATCGATTACAGCATGTCCATAATCGATTATATCAGTAGAAATTACAATATTAATTATTTTCCTACTACATTCAAGATACTACAAGTTGCTTTTAAATATTCTCCTATTGTAGACAAAAATTACAATTCTGCAGCATCATCAAAACTTGTCTTCAGGTTTTACCAATACTCCTTTATTGGTAACAATCTCCCCCTTTTTGATGATGATAAAAAATTCTTTTAAAAGCAACTTAGTTTTACCTGCAATGCATACAAGCTGAAAACAGCAACAAGGTTAGTAGTACCTGTTCAAATTTCTTCTCCCCCTTTTTTGATCAGAAACAAAAACAGTAAAGAAAAGAAAACTCCCCCTAAAAATGAGCTCCCCCTCAACAAAGGCATAAAATGTTCAAAATAAGCTCATTATATTAAAGATAAAGAAAAGTACATGAAGATAAAGTCATCAAAATACATAAAGACTAAGTCTAAAATTACAAACAGCAGCTATTTAACTTAGATTCCTAAAAAAAACAACTCTAAAATTCAGGACTAGGAGAACGTTCAGTGGGTGGAATTTTAAGATGAGACTCAATGTTATGGATGCGAACATCAAGCTCAAGAAACTGATCAACAAGATACTCATCCATAGATTTTTGCCACTTATGAATGTCATCAAAATGATTTTTCTGGGCTAGAGACATATCCTCTATTTGTTTAGATAATCTTGCAAAGTGTTCTTCCATAGAAATTGAGGAAGACGAGGGTATGTTAGAGGGTCCAGCATCAGATGGAGCAACAGCATTGACTGGGTCAGCCATATGAGTATCCATATCATCGTCTTCATCATTATCAAGATGGTCATCATCTTTGTGAATGAGAACACGACCCCTGGTAATGAAACCCATCTGGCGGAAAGTAGTATCTCCAATTTCAGAACCCACAGCTTCAATTGTTTGAACAAGTTCTCCTTCAACAGGCACTCCTTTATATTCGAAAATCCTAGAAATAAGAAGAGCATAAGGAAATTGATAGGAATGAGATTTCTTGGCTTTTACCATGGTGTCAGCAATGAGAGCAGGCCAATCGATGTGTATGTGATTTAAAATCCCATACAGGAGAAGTAAATCCTGCTCAGAGCATTGAGCATGGTTGGTTGCTCTAGGACAGAGAATCCAGACAATCAAGTAATGGATCATCCTCTCTTCAACTTTGAAACCTCCAACCAGTAGCTGTCTTCTACTTGTTTGCCTCTCAGGATGTCGCAGAAAGGATTGAAAGGTGAGCATTCTGTTAAAGTCTTCAAGTCCTAAATGGACTTTGACAGCATCATCCCAGATAGGGAGTTGAGCAACATTTGTCCAAACATCATCATCTAAAATGATGCGGACTCCCTTGACCTTGGTAGAAATTATCCCATCTCGATAGCGCAAGTTGAAATAGAAAACTCTTAAGAGATCGGGATAAATATTTCCTTTTTGTTCTACGAAATGTGCTAACCCCTGCTCAGCAAAAGTATTTGGGAATTGAAAACCATAAAAGCGAAAGAAATCAAGACGGATATACTTTACCGCCATGATTTTCCTTTCTTGCCAGGAGTTGATGAAGTCTTCATGTTTCTCTTGATCTGAGATCCATCCATTTATATTAGCAAGTCGTGGTTGAGAGGAAGAAGGAGCCCCAGCTGTCTTGCGACGATACCTCCTTGGTTCAGCCATGAAAAAGGATGAAGGGTTGTGAAGTGAAAGAAGAATAAGAAGGTTTTGAGCTCTGGATTTGATTTTTAGCAGCAATGGGTAGCAAAGAGATGTCTAATAATCGATTATGAGGGCCTATTTATAAGAGAAATGGAAAAACTAGCCGTTTATGGCCGTTTATAGCCGTTATGAGTCGCTCCAACGGCTCTATTTTTGAATCTGTTTGCGTGATAATCGATTATGACTCGAGATAATCGATTATCAGTTCATTTATTTTTGCCCAGGATTATATGATAATCGATTATGCATGATGATAATCGATTATCTGCTCAAAGATTTCCAGAATGCATTTTAAGACTAAATAATCGATTATGTATTATTGATAATCGATTATAATTCAATAAACTTACGAAAAATGCAAATTTTTGCATGGATTTTGATCCTAGGACATGTCTAAAACTCCTAATTCTCTCCTAAGTTCAAAAAATCTATCTTTAGGTAAAGCTTTGGTAAAAATGTCAGCTAACTGATGTAGAGTATCTACATATTCAATTTGACAATCCCCCTTTTGAATATGGTCTCTTAAGAAGTGATGTCTAATTTCTATGTGCTTAGACCTTGAATGCATTATGGGATTTTTAGTCAAATTTATAGCACTGGTGTTATCACATTTTAGAGGAATGTTTTCAAGAAAAATATCAAAGTCCTCAAGTTGTTGTTTCATCCATAAGATTTGAGCACAACAGTTCCCAGCTGCAATATATTCAGCTTCTGTGGTAGACAGGGCTACACATGCTTGTTTCTTTGAGTGCCAAGACACTAAAGAACAACCTAAGAAATGACAAGTACCACTAGTACTTTTTCTATCAATTTTACAGCCACCATAATCTGCATCAGAATATCCTATTAAACTAGGTGAGGAATCTGAGGGATACCAAAGTCCAAAAGAAGTAGTTCCCTTAAGATATTTTAGGACTCTTTTTACTGCAGTTAAATGTGATTCCTTTGGTTTGGCTTGATATCTAGCACATACACATACACTCTGCATAATGTCTGGCCTACTAGCAGTCAAGTATAGCAAAGACCCTATCATTCCTCTAAACATGGTTTCATTTACTTCTTTTCCATTTTCATCTTTATCTAAATAACAAGAGGTGCCCATGGGTGTACTAGCTTCCTTGCAGTTATCCATTCCAAATTTTTTAAGAATTTCTCTACAATACTTAGTTTGAGATATAAATGTCCCATTCTCCATTTGTTTTATTTGTAGTCCTAAGAAAAAGTTCAATTCACCCATCATAGACATTTCAAATTCTCCTTGCATTATTTTTGCGAACTCTTCACACAAAGAGTCATCAGTTGCTCCAAAAATGATGTCATCTACATAGACTTGCACAAGCAAAATATGTTTTCCTACTTTCTTAATAAACAAGGTTGAATCAACCTTTCCTCTAGAAAATCTATTATCAATCAAAAAGGTACTAAGTCTTTCATACCAAGACCTAGGTGCCTGTTTAAGACCATAAAGGGCCTTTTTCAGTTTAAAAACATGATCAGGAAATTTGAAATCTTCAAAACCAGGAGGTTGACTAACATAGACCTCCTCTTTTATAAAACCATTTAAAAAAGCACTTTTAACATCCATTTGATACAATTTAAATTTCATCAGAGAAGCATAAGCAAGTAGTAATCTAATTGCTTCTAACCTGGCTACTGGTGCATACGTTTCATCGTAATCAATACCTTCCTCTTGACAGTAGCCCTTTGCAACTAGTCTTGCTTTATTTTTGGTGATGTTTCCGTCCTCATCAAGCTTGTTCCTGAATACCCATTTGGTTCCTATGACTTGGAATTCTTCTTGTCTTGGAATGAGTTCCCAAACATCATTCCTTTCAAATTGATTTAGCTCCTCTTGCATTGCAACACACCATTTGTCATCTTGAAGAGCTTCCTTTATATTCTTAGGTTCTACCTGTGATACAAAAGCAACTGTTAGACAAAAATTATTTAAGTTACTTCTAGTGATTACCCCTTTTGATATATCTCCTATGATGTTATCCAAAGATAGTCCTCTTGGTTGTTGATAGCTTTTAGGATCAACAGCTTGAGATGTTTCTCGAAGTTCAGGAGGATAATTCTCATTTAGGTACATCTCTTCAAGAGCTTCTCTTAGATAATCCTCATCACCTGCAATGGGTTTATTTGACTCAAGAGGATTTCCCTCAAGGTCTACAATTTCATCAAAGACAACATGCATAGATTCTTCAACAATTAGTGTTCTTCTATTGAACACTTTATATGCTTTGCTATTTAATGAATATCCTAGAAATATTGCTTCGTCAGATTTTTCATCAAACTTTCCAAGATTAATTTTTTTATTATTTAAAACAAAACACTTACATCCAAAGATTTTTAAATGAGATATATTTGGTTTTCTACCATTTAATAATTCATAAGGAGTTAATTTCAAAATTGGCCTTATAAGCATCCTATTTAATACATAACAAGCAGTGCTTACTGCATCAGCCCAAAAATACTTTGGCACATTTGATTCACTCATGAGTGTTCTAGCTAATTCTTCTAGTGACCTATTTTTCCTTTCAACAACACCATTCTGTTGAGGAGTTCTAGGTGCAGAAAAATTATGTGTAATGCCATGTTCTTCACAAAATTTCTCAAAAGACTCATTTTCGAATTCTCCACCATGATCACTTCTTAAAGTTTTAATTTTCAAATCTTTTTCATTTTGAATACGTTTAGCAAAGATTTTAAATGCTTTGAAAGCTTCACTTTTCAATGTTAAAAAGAACGTCCAAGTGAATCTAGAAAAGTCATCAACAATAACAAGAGCATAGTAATTTCCACCAAAACTCTTAATTCTAGATGGTCCAAACAAATCCATATGTAAAAGTTCTAAGGGTTTTGATGTTGAAATCATGCTTTTAGAAGAAAATGAAGATTTGATTTGTTTACCTTTTTGACACGCAGAGCATATTTTATCCTTTTCAAATTTTAATTTAGGCAAACCAATTACAAGATCTTTTGAAATTAACTTGTTTAAATGTTGCATATGAATATGTGCTGCTCGTTTATGCCATAGCCAAGGATTTTCCTCTTTAGCAACTAAACATGTTATGCTATGACTAGATGCACTATCAATGTCAATCAAATATATGTTATTATGCCTAACACCTTGCAAAGCAATATCATCAGAATTTTTAAAGTATACAATGCATTTATCACTTTCAAAGGTTACCTTGAGACCTTTGTCACACAATTGGCTTATGCTTAGGAGATTATGCTTGAGACCTTCAACATATAGGACGCCTTTTATGGTTAAGGTATTTCCTCCTCCAATGTCTCCGGTACCCATGATTCTTCCTTTGTTGTTATCCCCGTAAGTCACAAATCCTTGCTTTTTCTTCTCAAAAGAAATAAATCTTCTTTTGTCACCGGTCATATGTCTTGAGCATCCACTGTCAAGATACCATAATGACCCTTTTGACTTTGATTTTTCCTACAAAACAAGTTAACAGAAACTTTAGGTCCCCAATCTAAATATGGGTCCTTGGGGTTAGTTCTTAACAGCTTTAATCCAAATATATTTTCCACTAGGCACACCAACATGTTTAATATTACACTTGTTTGAAGTGTGACCGTGCTTCATACAGTAAAAACAACATACATTGCTAATTTTATTTTTAATTGAAGTTCCTTTAACAACCCAAATTTTTTGAGTTCTTTTTACTTTTGGTTTATTATTTTTATGTACGTTTATATTTCTTTTACTAAAGGTTGTTTTAGCATGTGAATTTCTGTTAGTTGCCTTAGCAAGCAAATTTTCAAGTATATCAATATCAAACATATGGCTCTTGCATGATAAGCATTCAACAGGTTTAACAGTAGCATTTGAGTCAGTTAATTTATCTTCTAAAGTACTGACTTTGTTTCTTAACACAACTTCATCATCAAGCAATTTATCATATTTTATTTTTAATTCATTATGTTCTTTTTTTAATTTTTTATGAGCAGTATCAAGTTTTTCAGATTCATTCATCAATTCAAAAAATGCCTTTTGTAAATCTAATTCACTGGATTCAAAACTATAATCACTTACTTGACTTCCAGTTTCTTCTGAGTCTGCCATAAGACATAGGTTTGCTTCTTCTTCTGTGTCACTCGAACTTGTTGAGCTTGAGTCATTATCCTCCCAAGTTATATATGCTTTCTTTTTCTTCTGAAATCTCCTTTCCTTCTTGTCATCATTTTTCTTGTACCTTGGGCATTCGGACTTTACATGTCCTCTTTCTCCACATCCGAAGCACTTTATATTTGATGGAGACTCTTGACTCTCTTTCCTTTCCTTGTGAAATTTTTCTTTTCCTTTTGCTTTCATGAATTTTGCAAATTTCTTGATCATCAAACTCATATTCTCTTCATCATCAGAATCATCTTCTTCTACTTTCTTGGAGTTTTTCCCTTTGGATATCTCAGACTTAAATGCTAGAGTTTTTCTCTTGCCTTGATCCTCTTCAGCAGTGAGTCTTCTCAAGTCAAGCTCGTGCTCACGAAGTTTTCCAAATAAAATCGGCATTGTCATCTGAGAAAGATTCTGGGACTCCGAGATAGCAGTTACCTTTGGTTGCCAAGACCTGTCCAATGATTTAAGAACTTTAACGTTTAATTCATCAGTATCAAAAATCTTACCCAAACCTGTCAAGTGATTCACTATGTGAGTGAACCGCTTTTGAACATCCGAGATTGATTCTCCAGGTTGCATTCTGAACATCTCATATTCTTGAATAAGAGTGTTCTTCCTTGCCCGTTTCACGTCCTCAGTACCTTCATGTGTAACTTTCAGAACGTCCCACATTTCCTGTGCTGTCTTACACACAGAGATTCTATAAAATTCATCAAGCACAACAGCAGATGAAATAATATTACGAGCTTTAATATCAAATTGTGCTCGTCTATTTTCCTCAGCAGTCCAATTAAAATAAGGTTTTACTGTTTCTACACCATCTACTGTATACATAGGAATATAAGGGCCATTTTGTACAGCTTCCCAAATGCCTCTATCAACAGACCCCATGAAAATTTCCATTCTCACTTTCCAAAAAGCATAATTATCTCCAGTAAACAATGGAGGTCTGTTAATAGACGCACCCTCAGCATAGACAAAGTTTTGACTGTGACCGGCCATTTTCGCAAAGATTTTGAAAGAATATCAAAGCAAGCTCTGATACCAATTGTTGGTATCGGAGGGGTTAATTTTTTTTAAAGAGTTTAACGCAGCGGATTTAAAAACGAACGTAAAGCGTGTTCGATCACAGTTAAAGCAGAATTTGTCCTTTTTATTAAAAATAAATTTCTTTCAGAAATTTAATCAAACAGTTGATATGCGATATGTAAAATGAGTGTAGGGCAAAAGAAAATCACACAGGAATTTTTATACTGGTTCGATTCAACAGAATCTACGTCCAGTCGTTAATCACTACAAAGAGTGATTAACAGTTCCACTAAAAATTGTTTAACAGATTACAAGATAAAAACAGTAATAAATTGAAAGAGATAACTCTACCAACTTGAAGAGAACCTGCACTGGCAATCGACACACGATTCACGTGCTTCTCCTTACACAAGACCAGGTAGAGAGCCCCGCCAACTTGAAGAGAGTCCACTTCTTGTATCAGCACACGATACGTAAGCCTCTCCTTCCACAAGACCAGGCAAGGGAACACAGTAAACAAAAAAGCTTTCTCAAGAACGTTCCTCTGACTACACAGTGTTCTGGCTTTTTTCAGTTTACTCAAAAGTTAAGTTCTGATGCTATCAAAACTCATTTAAATAGCCAAACACGCTGAATGCCAAAGGTCAGCTCACAACTGCCATGAATAATCGATTATTGTAAGTGATAATCGATTATTCAAGTCTGTTATAGAAAATTTGAAAAGAGATAATCGATTATTGTAAGTGATAATCGATTATTCAAGTGAGACTTGTGATAATCGATTATTGCTTCATGATAATCGATTATTGTAGTTCAAAACCATATGATAATCGATTACAGCATGTCCATAATCGATTATATCAGTAGAAATTACAATATTAATTATTTTCCTACTACATTCAAGATACTACAAGTTGCTTTTAAATATTCTCCTATTGTAGACAAAAATTACAATTCTGCAGCATCATCAAAACTTGTCTTCAGGTTTTACCAATACTCCTTTATTGGTAACAGCTCATTTATTAGCTAGCCAGAAAAACTTGATCCCAGCCCGACCCACCACGGGTTGGTGGGTAAACGGGTTGGCTCACTAGCCCATTTAATTATATTTTTTTTAATAAAAAAAATATAAACTTTCAGTAATTTAAATTTAAAGAAATTTCACTCCCAAAAAATTATGTTAAAGACAATTCAAAATAATAATAAAATGTACAATATAATCCAAATGTCATCCGAAAACAAACACAAAATACAAATAAGTTTCTTATATTCATCATTTTTTGTTCCTTATCCATTTACGATATTAGAATCTTGAATAGATAAATCCACAATATTTTGCTCTCTTGAATCATCCTGAATGTCAAACCTACCTGAATGTAGTGGATCACATCAATTGTTGTAACCCTTGACCCTTGTTCTTGTTGTCTCCAAATTCACTAATAAAGATTTTCCTAATATCAGAACAATTCTGACAATCAATAAAAAAATATTAGTCAAAAAAAGAGAATCAGTACTCAATAACATCAACAAAAAATTAATAGTTTAATCTGTAACATAATTTCCCAAATTCAAAGATATCAAAAAGAGCTTGTTCAAATAATATATACTCAAATTGTTTAAATAAAAGGCTTAATCCCTCCCTTGGTCCTCTTCTTTGTGTGCAAATCTCAGTTCGGTCCTCAAGTTTTGAACTGTCTCAATTAGGTCATAATTTTTGTAAAAATGCACACATTTTATCCTAACCGTTAACTTGTCTCAAACGGCGTTAATTGATGCTGAGATGTATTTTTTATTTTAGGCTTAATCCCTCCCTTGGTCCTTATGTTTATGTGAAAATCTCAGTTCGGTCCTCAAGTTTTGAACTGTCTCAATTGGGTCATAATTTTTAAACTGTCGACAACAACGCCATTTTTTAGTTTGTGAGGGAGAAAAGGTGTGAGTCGGGGGGTTTGAGGGTGAAGGAATGAGGGAAATGTGATCAATGATTGGAAGGAAAAAGAAAGACCATAGCCACGTGGATTTAATGATTTTAAAACATAAAAAAAATTACAGCTCAGTTTAAAGTTAATGTCGTCTCAATACACTTAACGGTTGGGGTAAAATGTTGTAAAATGTTTGCATTTCATAAGGACTTGAGGAAAAACTTGAGGACCAAACTGAGATTTTCACACAAACATAAGGACCAAGGGAGGGATTAAGCCTAAAATAAAAAAATACATCTCAGCATCA
Organism: Vigna mungo; assembly: GCA_036885675.1. Taxonomy (NCBI): domain Eukaryota; kingdom Viridiplantae; phylum Streptophyta; class Magnoliopsida; order Fabales; family Fabaceae; genus Vigna; species Vigna mungo. The sequence continues at coordinate 28,016,670 of CP144698.1, forward strand.
ATTAACGCCGTCTGAGACCAGTTAACGGTTGGGGTAAAATGTGTGCATTTTTACAAAAATTATGACCCAATTGAGACAGTTCAAAACTTGAGGACCAAACTGAGATTTGCACACTAATATGAGGACCAATGGAGGGATTAAGCCTAAATGAAATGAACAAAATCCGATACAAGCTTGTCAGAACATGAAAAAAATCATTCCATGTCTTTAAATCCCCCAAACAAAAAGCAAATTCGCAAACCCTTATTTTTGTCATTATAGGGTTTTTGAAAAAAAAAAGAAAGAGAAGTGAGAAAACAAAAATGTAGAGAAAAGAGAAGAAAAAAGGAAGGGTGTTTTACCTGCTCCTTGAAGAATTTCAGTGAAGTGAGGGTGAGAGCACCGTCAAATGAGAGCAAGTACCGTGAGAGTGATTTGTGAGAGCAGAGGTTACTTTTTTGGTATACACAGTGAGTGAAGAAAGTATTTTATTTTTTAGGGTTTCATATATAAAATAATAAATTAAAAAAATAAAATTAGGTAGGTGGGTTGGTGGGCCAACCCGGCTCACCACGGGTTCAACCCGCATGAGCCGGGTCTAAATGAGCCGGGTTGAAATCTGACCAGCATGGGTTGTATTTTTCAAACCCAACACGGCCCGAACCCGTGATGGGTCGGGTTGGCCCGCGGGTTGTGACCCATTTTGACGGCTCTACTCTCACTCTCACTTCACTAAAATTATTCAAGGAGCAAGTAAAACATCATTCCTTTTTTCTTCTATTTTCTCCACATTTTTGTTTTCTCACTTCTCTTTCTTTCTTTTTTTCAAAAGCCCTATAATGACAAAAATAGGGGTTTGCGAATTTTTTTTTTGTTGCGGGAGATTTGAAGACATAGAATGATTTTTTTTCCTGTTCTGACATGCTTGTATAAGAGTTTGTTCTTTTTATTTAAACAATTTGAGTATACATTATTTGAACAAGCTGCTTTTGATATCTTTGAATTTGGAAAATTATGTTAGAAATTAAACTATTAATTTTTTGTTGATGTTGTTGAGTACTGGTTCTTTTTTTATATCTTTGAATTTAGATTATATTGTACTTTTTATTATTATTTTCAATTGTCTTTAACATAATTTTTTGGGAGCGAAATTTGTTTAAATTTAAATTACAGAAAGTTTGTATTATTTTTTTTATTTAAAAAAATGTAATTAAATGAGCTAGTGAGCCAACCCGTTTACCCACCAACCGTGGTGGGTTGGACCGGGTTCAAGTTTTTCTGGCTCGCTAATAAATGAGCCGGGTTGGGTTGGCTCACTAAGTGACCAACCCGTGGTGGGACGGGTCAGATCGGGCCGGGTTATCCGTTTTCACACCTCTAATGATTATTATTATTAAGATTATTATTATTATTATTATTATTGTTATGACTATTATTATTATTATTATGATTATTATTATGATTTTGATTATTATTATTATTATTATTATGATTTTCATTATTTATATTATTACTATTATTATTATTATTATTATTATTACGATTATTATGATGATGATTATTATGATTATTATTATTATTGTAATTATTATTATTATTATTATCATCATCATCATTATTATTATTATTATTATTATTATGGTTTTGACTATCATTATTATTATTTTTATTACTATTATCATTATTGTTGTTACTATTATTATTGTTGTTATTATTATTGTTATTATGATTATGATTATGATGATGAATATTATTATTATTATTATTATTATTATGATTATTATGATTATTATTATGGTTTTGACTATAATTATTATTATTTCTATTATTATTATTATTATTATTATGACTATTATTATTATTATTATTATTATGATTATTATTATGATTATTATTATTATTACGATTATTATAATTATTATTATTATTATGGTTATTATTATTATGATTATTATTATGATTATGATTATTATTATGATTATTAATATTATTTTTATTATTATAGTTATTATTATTATGATTATTATTATTATTATTATTATTATTGTTATTATTATGACTACTACCACTATTATTATTATTATTATTATTATTACGATATCGCAGTCAGGGGAAACGACAGCGGTTGTTTTGCCCCTTTCGCTGCGGTTCCCGAACCGCGGCATATTCAGCCGCGGTAGAAAGTCTGAGACTCTATGCCGCGATTACAACCGCGGCATAAAGTCTAGTGAATAGACCGCGGTTCGTTTCACACCCGCGGCCTAAACCTGTGTTTATTTTTAAAAAAAAAATCCAAAATCCTACCACCAGTATATGCCGCGGTTGGAACCGCGGTAAAAAGGGGCAGAATAGACCACGGTTCGTACCAGAACTTCGACCAAAAGGGTAATTTAAAAAAAAAATTAAAAATAAACGTGGAACTTTCTACCGCGATTGTGGTAACAACCGCGGCATATTCCCCTGTTTTTTTTTTTAAATAGCAGGTCTGTTTTTTTGATATCCAATACCACAAAAACAGACCTGTATATCAAAACATGTATACAAATTTAATTTGAACAGATGAAACATATTCAAATGTATTTCAACATCACATAACTACAAAGTCTACTAAAATACAATCTAATCAAATGCAATGTTTAAATCTAGTAACTAATAACTATTATATAATCTAACTATATATTTTGCAGCTGCTTTCCTCATGAACGATAATGGTTTCTCAGGAACTGGTGTAGTAGTCTTGAACCTCTGCACAAGACAATTAATATTATTAGTATATATCAATTCTAAATTTTGGAAAAAATCAAAATTTGTTAAAGTTGAATATTACCGTTTCCCAACCTCTTGTGATATGGGAACGAACAATGTGGGTCATCCAATACATTACATAGTATCCGCACTCATATGACCCGTTCTGTCTGTTACACTACAATATATCATCACAATTGTAATAGTTAGTGAAAAACATTAAAACAAAACAACTATAAGAAAGTATGGCTTTAGCATATGTCAAACCTTGAGAGAAATCCATGCAAGCTTTTTACTGTTAGCAATTGATCTCCCAATCATCATCATACTTGCTAGAATAGAACTATATATAAAAAGAGGTTTTAGCATTCATTTATATAACAAAGAAAATCCAAACATTTAGGTTCTTACCAATCAACTGCTTGTCTGAGATGTGTGGGAGGAGGCCTGTGCAATGAGCAGAACCATAAAGCATAGCTCTCCTGTATAGACATAACAAGAAGCTGCCAATGCCGCCTGAAATACATAATAACTTAAGTATTATATATTAAAAACACATATTAAAATGACATATATTAAATTCATAATAACTTAACAAAGTTCACTTACCCGGATATATAAGGCAAAAAATATATTTTCTTGCCGCTTGCAAAACTTCTTGTGAGATGTATGTTGATCTGATCAAAATCATTTGATTCATGAATGGATTGGGGATCAATGAATCCATAATCATCAGAACGCCCCAATTTGTTACTGACCCCAAACATATACCTGAAATAAAAAATTAACTTTGATATAAGGATACTTGATATATAAATCAATTTTATATATAAATTATTGCTCATGGACTTACATCATCCATAGCTGAATAATTGAAATATTCAACTCTTCTGTTCCAGACGCAAGTTCTCTGATATCTTGGCTATGGAGGTATATTGGGACCTCAGAGCCTGTCCCAAATACATTAGCATCATACTCAACCTCCAAAGCCTTATCTTCAAGGATGTTAACTAGTAGATGCAATGAAGCAAGAGGATCATCCTCAGATAGAGAAATCTTCTCCTGTGCTTGGGTCTGTTGTTACATGAAAAAATAGTATAAGTTTTGACATCAATAACCTTTAAAATTGAAAAGTGTAAAGAAGAATTTCATACCGGGGGGTCAGAAACTGAACCAACCAAATGTTTAGGCCAAGCGATAAATGACTTGAATGCTTGTTCCACAGTGAAAATCTCATCTGTGGCCATAGGAACTGAGGCATCTGGTATGATCATTTCATCCACTGAGACCTTCACCTCATCCTCTGATAGCTGCATACCATGAACAACAGTCGCTGACTTAAACTGTGTTCCACGAGCTACCAGGACCATCTCAGTATCGTCTAAAATATATAGCAGACATGGACTAACATCTTCCATGTCATCCCCTGGGACGGCTGGTGCGGAACAACTTCCTTTCCCGCTTCTCCCTGTCAGAATAAATGTTAGATTATACAAAAGATAGAAATAATTGCACATAAATGTTTATTAAGTTTACCTGTGGGAGGCACAACATGTTCTTGTTCCTGTACAGGAGATGGCACTGAGCGCATGCCATAGCTCTCCAACTGCTGCTGGAACATGGCGCTGAATTCAGCCCTGAGCTCTGATCTAAGCTCGGCCCTGATCTCCTCTCTAATGTCTGCTCGGACCTTTTTTGTGATCTCTTGTGTCATCCTTTCTCTTTGTTCTTCGCTGTATGCATATGAAGGCTGACGAGAAGAGCTCCCAAAATAATCTTTAATTCCTACTCCAGGACTTGCAGCACGTACACGTCCAGGGTGCTCAGGTCGTCCAATCGCAGTAGCAAGAATATCCTGGCGACCCTTTGGAGTGAATTGACCTTGGGAGCTCTGCTCGACCAAGGAGTCCTGTAACATTACAAAACATCATTATTCTTTAAAAAGTTCAATGTAGTATGAATAATTACAATTATTATTATTTTAGGAACAGTGATAACTTACAATTCTTTCGGAAATTTCCCGTGCAGTCTCGGAAGAGTAGGCGCCCGATGGTCTCATACGAGCCAACTTCCACTTTTCATGCCTAGAAGGTGGAGAAGGAGGCTGAGGGGGGCTACCACCTTGAGATGGTGGTCTAGCATCTGCCTTTTGCTTGAGGATTTTCTCCTTAAGCTTCCTATACCCACCACGAGATAATAGGTGGGGGTTTTTGTTATGAGAACTTGTTCCTTGTGCTTTGCTTCTAATTGCCTGTCACATACACATGAATTAATTAGTTCATATGATATATATTTGTTAATAAGGAATTGAATAATATGAACTATACTAACCTACCATTCCTTTGTCATTCGACTCTCTTTAAAAAGCCGCCAAGTCTCCTCATCAATGGACTTATATGTTCTACATGGAGACTTATGTTTAAGTTGTCCAAAGATGTATCTTGATGTCAACTTACTTTTAAAGTTTATGAAGTTTTCAGCAACCGTTGACAAACACTTATTTCTAAGTGTTGCGACATTTGGAATGTCAAATGTTAGCTGAAATAAACATAATAAAGTTGTATCAGTATAAAATTATCAATATAAACAAATTTTAATTCAAATGATATTAACTTACCAATATATCGTTCCATATGATGTTCCGATCAACCTCGGACACATGATCAAAAGATGGAGTGAGAATACCAATCCTATCACGTCCCACAACTCCAAGGTATGATCGGAAATCATCTGCATAGGGGCCAACTGCCACACCCGTGATCACGTTCACATTCACTGGAGTTCTTTCACCACTATTCTTTCTCATCAACAGTTGTTTCATCCTGGTGGGTCCTCTAGTGGATCTGGTAGGGGGAGCCTCATCCCCTGATGAATGTGGATGATCAGCCATATATCTGTCAAAATAAATAGCAACATGAAATATTAATAAAAGACTTATGTAATATCATATAATTTAACAAAACATGTAATAGTAATCATATGAAATATATAAAAGGAAAACTTATGTGATATTAATAAAATATTATACAGAAATTGAAAATTCATACATAAAGAGTTCCATTGTCATCATATGTATATTCCCTCATCATGATCTGACTGAATTGCATGTACATTGTCGTCAACTAGAGATTGGCCATCCAAATTTGTTGTAGTTTGCAATGAATGGTTGTCAGCAATATGAATATTAATCAGATTCTCTTCGTTAACTTCAATTTGTTTTTTGCCTTGAAGAGCGACATACCAATAGTCAGACGCAGGATCTTTGACATAAAACACCTGAGATGCTTGATGAACCATGATAAACGGTTCGTCTCGGTAACCCACCTTTCGAAAATCAACCAGTGTCATACCCGATTCATCTATTTTGACACCACTCTTATTGTCAAACCACTTACATTTGAACAATGGAACAAAAAACTTGGTGTAATCAACCTCCCATATCTCTTCTATTATACCATAATATCTCATTGATCCAAGTACAGGAGATTGATCTTTTGATATGGAAAATTGAAGCGACTCAGCTTCTAAACTAACTCCACTATTTTGTACTGTGCTTTTATCATCCAAAGTCTTCGTATAGAATGTGCAATTATTGACTTCATAACCTGTACAACACACGACATCAAACTTCAAACCATTTGCAAGCCACAATAAAGTTTGAGAAGAATGTGGCTCTTTGTCAATTTCAGATTTGAACCAAGACATAAATGTTTTGTTATGCTCCATCAACTGCCATTTCTCTGATTGTCTTGGATTTTTATTCTTAACAATGGCTTTGTGTGTTTCCGAAAAAGGGATCACCTCATCTGTGTTGTTCAATATATAAAGATGTGCTTGCAACAATTCATCACGATCTTTTGTCACCACATTCACACCTCGGATGCTTTTACTTGTAGAAAATTTATTCAACCATGATGTGCGAGGAACTCCTATTGGATTCGTTGATGTCATGTAATCTGAACAAAACTCGATACTTTCTTCAGCAATATACCTTTCAATCATCGAACCTTCAGGACGATATGGATTTTTAACGTACCCTTTCAAAATCTTCATATAACGCTCAATAGGATACATCCATCTTAAGTATACCGGTCCGCACAACTTGATTTCTCTAACCAAATGAACAAGTACATGTACCATGATGTCAAAAAAAGATGGAGGGAAAAACATCTCTAGTTGACACAATATGATAACAATCTCGCCTTGAAGTTCATCTAACTTTGTAGGATCGATGACTTTACTACATATTGACGAGAAAAATGAACACAACCTGTTTATGGTTTGCCTAACATTTTTGGGCAAAATTCCACGAATAGCCACCGGTAACAACTGTTGCATTAAGACGTGGCAATCGTGAGACTTCATGCCAACAAGCTTTAAGTCTTGCAGTGACACTAAACTCTTCATATTTGAAGAGTATCCTTGTGGTACTTTGATACTCTTTAAACAAAGACAAAAACTTATCTTCTCTTGTCTAGACATTGTGTAACATGCAGGGGGCAAATAAGTACGTTTACCAATCTCCTTGGCTGCCAACTCTTCTCGGATATTCATGTCAACCAAATCCAAACGAGCATTCACTCCATCTTTTGTCTTTCCCTGAATGTTGAGTAGTGTACCAATCAAGCTATCACACACATTCTTTTCTACATGCATCACATCTATGCAATGTCGAACATCTAACTTTGACCAATATGGAAGATCAAAGAATATTGATTTCTTCTTCCAAGGGATCGTTACAGATGACTTCTTGGATGTTTTCCCAAATACATGATGTATTTTATTAACTTTTTCAAGAACTTGAAGGCCAGTAAGTGGATTTGGTGCTTCGTCCCTCTCTTGATCTCCATTGAATGCTTTTTTTAACCTTCGATATAGATGATTACGTTTTAGAAATCTCCGATGACGTAGATACACCGTCTTTCTTCCATGTTTTAGTTGATGAGCTGGAGTGTTTTCTTCACAGATAGGACATGCCTTATGACCCTTGACACTGTATCCTGACAAATTACCATAAGTTGGAAAGTCATTAATGGTGCAAAATAACATTGCACGCATAAGAAAAGTCTCAGAAGCGAATGCATCAAATATTTCAACCCCATCAACCCACAACAACTTCAAGTCTTCAACTAGTGGGCTTAGATAAACATCTATGTCATTTCCAGGCTGCTTTGGACCAGATATCATCATAGACAACATCATGTACTTCCTCTTCATGCACAATGCAGGAGATAAGATGTAAATTATCAATATAACTGGCCAACAACTGTGATTGGTACTCATATTACCAAATGGATTCATTCCATCAGTGGCTAAACCAAGCCTAAGATTTCTACACTCTTTACCAAATTCGGGGAATTGTTGATCAATATTTTTCCATTGCTTTTGTCGCAACCGGGATCACGAAGGGACAGCGAACCGAAAAACAAACGGGTTTAAAAAAGATTTTGGAGTCGCCACCATAATTTATTATGGAAAAACTATGGAAAACCATAAAATAAGATTTGGTCTACGAAAAACAGATTTTCAAGTTCGGGAATCGGTTACGCGTAAGGAAGGTATTAGCACCCTACTGCGCCTGCCCAAAGGCAGTACCTTTAATTAAATGTATAAAATTTATGTGGTTTTCCAAAATAATTAATTTTCCCCAAAAATAAAAATAAAATTAAAATAAAATAAATTATTAAGAAACAAAAATAATTTTTTTGTTTTATGAACCCGGCAAGGATTGACCTTGGTCCTACGTATATCCGTTAATGGACAATCAGGGCTCACGTAGTTCTTTATCTAGAAAAAGGTTTGTGAGTTTGTTAAAAAAAGATGGATTGATTTATATTTTTGAAAAGTCCAGAAATTGGGGATCGCGTAATTTTGATAAAAAGATTTAGTTTAACAAAAATTAACCCTTTTTGGTTTTAAATATTTTGTATTTTTTTATTATTTTAAAACTGGCGGAAAAAAGAAAGAAACCGACCATAGGTCGATGCGTACCCTTTATTTTATTATTTGAAAAAAAAAACATTATTTGTGTGTAGTAAAAAAAAATCTTTGAGAAAGAAAAAAAAAAGTTCAGGGCACAATAAAAGAAAAAGAATGGTGCAGAGATGACATACCTTTATAGCTTCTAGAATTCCCTTAGTGTTTCCTCTGTGGTCGTTGATGACAGAACCCTTATATGTGAGAATCTATCTTGCTCTATACTCTCTCTTTCAATTTCTATTATTATCTCTAGGTCTTTTTCTCTATTTTTCCAGTTCTCTTTTCTTTCACAAAGTGCGTATTTATATACACACATTGTAATATTATTGTGATCTTGTCTTAATGGTGAATTAATTGACAATTAGCAAAATAGGGAAAGAAATGGTCTTGATTGCAAGAAAAATAAATCAGATTGATTATAATAATTGTCAGAAAATATGTCCAAAAGAAATCACATTTTTTCTTTAGAAAGAAACTGAATATTTTTAATTATTGCTTATAATTAATGCCATAATATTGATTCAAATTAATACCATATTAAACTAATATTCCAAAGTGATGTGACCTGCCTTAAGGAAGATTATTTTATTATTTCCCTTTTCCCTTTTTTTCTTTGCCCACCATTAATTATTATTCTCCTATTCTTTAATTTTGATTATTTACTTTCCCGGACGAAATTGGGTGTTGACAGCTGGCCCTCTTTATTTAGATTTTGCTAGATAACATGAACTTTGGAGTTTTTTGTGTTATCATAGTAAAAGCTAAATAAAGATAAAGACACTAATTTCGTTCGGGTCTAGAGAGCTGGAAAAAGATTACCTTGGAGCGTACCTGGTAGAGAGTGTAGCAACCTTGTGGATTCTGTTGAAGAGTCGTGACACTTGTGGGGGGTGTGTCGTACCATGTAAACCTTGCTAGAAAGGTGTACGTACCTCGTGAATATCTTTTATTCGGTGCCAGGATGATGACTGAGCTTTGGTGCCAGGATGATAACTGGGCTTTGGTGCCGGGATGATAACTGGGTTTTGGTGCAAAAACCTCGTAAACCTGGTGAACCTGGAAAGGCGCAAAAGCCTTTAAACCTGGAGAGGCGTAAAAGCCTTTAAACCTGGAGAGGCGCAAAACCTCGTAAACCTGGTGAACCTGGAGAGGCGCAAAAGCGTCGTAAACCTGGAGAGCCTGGAAAGGCGCAAAAGCCTTGTAAACCTGGAGAACCTGGAGAGGCGTAAAAGCCTCATAAACCTGGAGAACCTGGAGAGGCGCAAAAACCTCGTAAACCTGGAGAGGCGCAAAACCTCGTAAACCTGGTGAACCTGTAGAGGCACAAAAGCCTCGTAAACCTGGAGAGCCTGGAAAGGCGCAAAAGCCTTGTAAACCTGGAGAACCTGGAGAGGCGTAAAAGCCTCGTAAACCTGGAGAACCTGGAGAGGCGCAAAAGCCTCGTAAACCTGGAGGGGCGCAAAACCTCGTAAACCTGGTGAACCTGGAGAGGCGCAAAAGCCTCGTAAACCTGGAGAGGCGCAAAACCTCGTAAACCTGGTGAACCTGGAGATGCTGAAATATCCTGGTGTTGCAGTAATGTATATATATTTTGAATTAATCAATCTGAACTTTCTCCTTTGAATTTATTGACACATTGATGTTTGGGCGGGGATCGTGTGAGACCTTGTTCACCCCCCTTTTTTTTTTTGCAAATTCTGAATTTTTCCCCTGATGTACTTTCCTTGAACTGATCACGAATTCCTGTTGAATGGTTGCGATGCATGGTGTGCCATGTTTTTCTTATGATGATGCATGCACAATGTTGAATGCATGAATGTATGGATGAAAAATCATGTGAGACCCAAATATTTTATCATATTTCCTGTTTTGTTTTAATTAATTCCACGACATCCTTTAAGAACAAAGTTGCGTCCAGCAAATCTGCCTGTGATGCTCATTATTTTCGGGAGGCATTTTGAAAATTAAGAGCGACCTTATGAAAGAGATGAAAAAGATTTATAAAACAAAATACAATATTATCAATTCCAAATTACGAGCATTCCCTATCATGGAATCATTATGCATAGAATTTTTTTTTACTGCATCAGAATTAACTGGCAAAGGTAACTCCTCTCCATTCGTTCCTTGAGAATAAGTGCCTCACCACCAAATGCCTTCTTTACCACATATGGGCCTTCATAATTTGGAGTCCACTTGCCCCTGTGATCCTTTTGTATTGGCAAAATCTTTCTTAGGACCAATTCGCCTTTTCGGAATTCTTTAGAGCGTACCTTCTTGCCGAGTGCCCTCTTCATTCTTTGCTGGTATAATTGTCCGTGGTATGTCGTGGTCAATCTTCTTCCTCAATGAGATTGGGTTGATCAAACCGGGTTTGAACCCAATCTGCCTTCTAACTGGGTTTCTCTTAATACTCGTAAGGATGGTATTTCTACCTCGAAGGGTAGTACTGCTTTCATTCCATATACCAAAGAAAAAGGTGTTGCCCAAGTCGACGTGTGTACCGTTGTGTAGTAACCGTGTAAAGTGAATGTACAATCCTCTTGATATATTTTTTAGCAGCCTTGACTGCCCAACTCATCTTTGGATGACGATGTGAAGTTTGATTGTTCAGGTTTGTGTCAATGAGAAATCACGAATATCGACATGCACTTGTTCATTATCGTCCTTCTTCAACATGATGCTTTCCGCCCATTGGGGGTATTTTGCCCCGGTTAAGAATCTCACGTCGAAACTTCTTTCGTACTTCATCTTTGATCCAAAGACATTCTGGCTTGAGTGGTAACTTGTGTTGAACTTTTCTTTCGTGTTGGTGCCGACTTTTACCTCTTCTCTCTCGCCCTCCTATATTAAAGATTTCAACCTTTTCTTGATGGGGTTTTAGAATCTCATTAAATCTGGAGAGGGTTCCGAGTCAATGATAATCATCTTCCATGTTGTTGATAGGGCGCTCAAAATTAGGAAAATCAACATTATTCTTTTCAAAACATTTATTGTCATATAAGTATTATTTGAGTTAAGACACGAGATGATTAAAAAAAAACGAAACAAACATCTTTTAATGTTAAACCAAATGCAAAAGAAACTGTCAACCCATAACGCACGAACCTCAAGGCTCCGGGAAAAGCAGTGAGGGTAATAAAAAAGCGATTACAAATTTAATAAGCATCACAGGTAAATTCTTTATCTTCCCATTTTTGGGTTTGCAAATACTTCTTCTTCTTTATCCTCTATCAATTAGATCTTGTTTGTAGAGGTACTTCCATGCTCGGTAAGGGGATTGACTTCAACGCTAGGTTTGTCCTCTTGGAACTTCAACCATCCCGCGTCAATTAGCGATTGTACTTTAAACTTAAGTGTAATGCACCTTTCCGTCGAATGGCCCATGCTTCCCCCGTGAAAATCACTTCATGCATTTGGATCAAAACTCTTAGGGTATGGAGGCTGCAAGGGTTTCATGGGACGAATACTAGCCACACCCTTCTTTAAGAGGTGAGGTAACAATTCTGTATACGTCATAGGAATGGGAGTGAAACTTTTCTCTGGGTCTATCCTAGGATGGGCACTTTGACCCACGTTTGGATTGGGACCCAAGCCGACTCCAGTGCCCTGCCATTATTCGAAGCCTGTTGTGGTTGATAAAATCCTGGTGGTCAAGGTCTTGTTTGAGGACCAGACATTGTATTGTTCACATAGGGAGGGCAACTCAGGCTTGGGTGATAGCTATGAGTGGACGCATGACCTCCCCACATGGGTATTGCTGATGTCGCATGCACTCCCCCTTCTTTCTCCTTTTTAGGATTAAAAGCAAATTTCTTTGGAGTGGTGGCTCGAGATGTAATTTTCCCGTTCTCGATCCTTTCGCCTATAATGATGATATCGGCAAAGTTGGAAGTCACATTTCCGATCATATGCTCATAAAAGGGTGGTTGTAGTGTGCTTACAAACATTGCAACCATTTCTTTGTCATATAGAGGTGGCTCAACCTGTGCTGCCAACTCTCTCCATCGTTGTGCATATTCCTTAAAAGACTCTTCCGCTTTCTTCGCCATGTGGTGTAATTGTAACCTGTCTGGCGCGACATGCATGTTGTATTTGTACTGCCTTACAAAGGCATCTGCCAAATCTGCCCAAGAATGAATATGTGAAGAATTCAAATTTGTATACCAACTCAACGCCGCATCAGCCAAACTATCTTGGAAGAGATGAATAAGTAATTTATCGTCATGAGCGTAGGCAACCATTTTTCGACAATACATGGTTAAGTGATTCTTAGGGCATGTGTTACCCTTGTACTTTTCGAATTCCGACACCTTGAACTTGTGTGGAATTGTCACTCCTGGGGCCAGACTCAACCTTGCCACGTCACCAAACCCGTAACTTTCAATCCCTTCTATGGCTTTCATCCTGTCTTCAAGTGCCTCAAGTTTACTTTTCTCTTCTTCTGTGCCGGTGTGTATGGTGGCCTTAGTCGAAACATCATGTGCAACAACTGTGTAAGGAGACTTGGTTGTTTCATTCATCTTTGTCTCTTTCGTGAGGATAAGCCTTTGAGTATTTATGGGAAGTACGCTATTGGTTATGGGAGATGCCAAAGAAGTGTGCTCTGCCTATGAATGATCTCCAATGGTGGTGTGTAACCTGGTGGCAAACCATACATTGAAATGTTAATTGCGTGCCCACAACGTTATGTACTGGAGGGTGAGCATTATCCTCAGCCTTTGCAAACGAAGTCTCCCCTGCAGTTTTCATGGCTTTCAAAGCCTCCAAAATTTGACCGACTTGATCCTTCAATTTGCTAATATCGGCCTTTACAGTTTCACGTTCCTCTTCCCAATCTTCCATAGCTTTGGAGTTTGCTTGAGTTCTATAAGGATGTCGTGGAAGTCCCGCCGTTGTTTTTTATTTAAATCTATACTGTTTTATTAATTTGAATTAGATGAAATTGAATATGCAAAAATGATGCATGCTGATAATAGAGAAAATTACTAGCTCTTGATATCGAAATAAATAAAAAAAATGATGAAAGTTTTATAAATTTATTCTATTAATTAAGCTAAATGGTTTTTATTTTGCCTTATTTATTTATTCATTAAAGCATGACATTTTTGTTTTTGATTTTTTTAAAAAAAAACACATGACACATTTATTGTTATGTATAAAGAAAATGATAAAAATGTTGCTAATGCATATATATGCCAAATAATATTAAAAGACAAACATGTTTTATGCCTTTAAAGTAGGTCCAATGTCTTAAGATTTAAGCAATGTATATGCAATCTCACAGGGAAGGCTTCCTAAACCTAAGATCAAGGCCACCAGAGCTATGGTCCTTTTCACAGCTTTTCCACAACAGTTGAATGCAACTAGGTGTGAAATTGCATGTAAAGAGAACAGCCACTGGCTGGGGTTCTCAAGATAGCCAAACTGGAAATAGTCCAGAACTCACATCGCTACACAACCCCTCTAATTCTATGTCACGCTCAGACCCGGGTATAGGGTCCCACTCATGATATGTACAGTAACAATAATAAAGACGAATATAAATAAACTACCAAAATAAATAAAGACAATCATATATAATAAAGAAAGGGAAAATAAATAAAATAGAATAAAATAAAATAAAGAAGAACCACATCAATTTTGCACATTTAATTAACAAGGCCTGATTCTCTAGTGTCCCTAGTGGAGTCGCCAGCTGTCGCAACCGGGATCGCGAAGGGACGACGAACCGAAAAACAAATGGGTTTAAAAAAGATTTTGGAGTCGCCACCATAATTTATTATGGAAAACCATAAAATAAGATTTGGTCTACGAAAAACAGATTTTCAAGTTCGGGAATAGGTTACGCGTAAGGAAGGTATTAGCACCCTACCGCGCCTGCCCAAAGGCAGTACCTTTAATTAAATGTATAAAATTTATGTGGTTTTCCAAAATAATTAATTTTCCCCAAAAATAAAAATAAAATTAAAATTAAATAAATTATTAAGAAACAAAAATATTTTTTTTGTTTTATGAACCCGGCAAGGATTGACCTTGGTCCTACGTATATCCGTTAATGGACAATCAGGGCTCACGTAGTTCTTTATCTAGAAAAAGGTTTGTGAGTTTGTTAAAAAAAGATGGATTGATTTATATTTTTGAAAAGTCCAGAAATTGGGGATCGTGTAATTTTGATAAAAAGATTTAGTTTAACAAAAATTAACCCTTTTTGGTTTTAAATATTTTGTATTTTTTTATTATTTTAAAACTGGCGGAAAAAAGAAAGAAACCGACCATAGGTCGATGCGTACCCTTTATTTTATTATTTGAAAAAAAAAACATTATTTGTGTGTAGTAAAAAAAAATCTTTGAGAAAGAAAAAAAAAGTTCAGGGCACAATAAAAGAAAAAGAATGGTGCAGAGATGACATACCTTTATAGCTTCTAGAATTCCCTTAGTGTTTCCTCTGTGGTCGTTGATGACAGAACCCTTATATGTGAGAATCTATCTTGCTCTATACTCTCTCTTTCAATTTCTATTATTATCTCTAGGTCTTTTTCTCTATTTTTCCAGTTCTCTTTTCTTTCACAAAGTGCGTATTTATATACACACATTGTAATATTATTGTGATATTGTCTTAATGGTGAATTAATTGACAATTAGCAAAATAGGGAAAGAAATGGTCTTGATTGCAAGAAAAATAAATCAGATTGATTATAATAATTGTCAGAAAATATGTCCAAAAGAAATCACATTTTTTCTTTAGAAAGAAACTGAATATTTTTAATTATTGCTTATAATTAATGCCATAATATTGATTCAAATTAATACCATATTAAACTAATATTCCAAAGTGATGTGACCTGCCTTAAGGAAGATTATTTTATTATTTCCCTTTTCCCTTTTTTTCTTTGCCCACCATTAATTATTATTCTCCTATTCTTTAATTTTGATTATTTACTTTCCCGGACGAAATTGGGTGTTGACAGCTGGCCCTCTTTATTTAGATTTTGCTAGATAACATGAACTTTGGAGTTTTTTGTGTTATCATAGTAAAAGCTAAATAAAGATAAAGACACTAATTTCGTTCGGGTCTAGAGAGATGGAAAAAGATTACCTTGGAGCGTACCTGGTAGAGAGATGGAAAAAGATTACCTTGGAGTGTACCATGTTATATGATTGCATCAGTTTTTATGGAAGGTCCCCTACTTCCAGATAGCTTATAAGGACCACTCTCGTCTCTTTCATATTTTCTTAAAATTATTTGTTTCAGTTCACATCAATTATATCATTTTCAATAAAATTTACACATCAAGGTTTCATGAGAGAGAGAGAGGCAGAGCACAACACAACACAAATAGAAACAGAGAAAGAGCTGTGGCAAGCGTTCCAGAAATCATGGCAATGTAGTTTTTTGAATATTGGGAATAACTTTATTTAATTAGAGACACCAGCATCCAGATGTTTGTTGTCTACATCCTAAGATACAAACTTTTGGGTTCTACAGCTGTTGTCTCTTCTCAAAAATATTATAGTAATTTGCATATAGTAATAGGTACTTTGATTGAGGATGGTGTGGGTGTAATTATGAACAGTACTGTAATACATTTGGGGATCTTGCAGGTATTACGATTCTTGCACTCCATCTCTTAGCATCTTTGACACTCTCTAAGTAACAATGATGACTTTGTATGCATTATCATTAGCAACCAAGATGCTATCTATTGGTGCAGGAAGATGGTCTGTAACTTCCAAATATTATTTTACAACATTTTCTCAATAAACAATGTGTACGTTTTCTTATATCATTCTCCCTCTTCCACTTTTAACTGCCAAAACGCTTTCATGTTTCTAAGAAAATTTTTACTTGTCAAAGTTCTACATCGATCAAATGCATTGGAGATGATCATAGAACAAAGTGAAAATCAGAGAAGTATATTTTTATGAGCAGACACATCGCAAGAAAGAAAATCAACAAACACGAACTATCAAAAATATAATAATACGCAAAAAATTTAAAGAAATCAGCAAACACTCAATTTAACCCTAAAACGAATGCATCGGCGTACCTGGAATGAAGCGCCGGAGAGTTGCAGTGGCGGCGCGCAGAAGGCAGTGGCGGAGCGACAATGCACCGAGAGAGTTGCAGCTTCGGCGGTGGCAGAGAGGAGTGCGTCATTGTAGTTTCAGAGTCTGGCGGAGAGTTGCAGTAGTGGCGGCGAGCGGAATGCAGCGGCGGCACGCGGAACGCAGTGGCGGAGAGAGTTGCAGAGTAGCGAGGAGAGCGTCGGCGTCGTTGCAGTTTCAGAAACTCTTCGCGAGGAAGATGAAACTGTTCAACCTATTTTTTTTAACCTCATAAACGATACTACCGCGGTTCTTCGTGCGAACCGCGATCGATTCACATTTTAATTAATAAAAATTAAACTGAAATTGGCAAATTTGAAATTTTCACTGCACTTTATGCCGTGGTTGGCGGGGAACCGCGGCCTATGCACCCAAATATTAAAAAATTAAACTGAAATGGTAAACTTGAAATTTTTCACTGCCCTTTATGTCACGGTTGGAGGGCAACCGCGGCCTATGCCCCCAAATATGGGAATAGACCGCGGATGGCTAGGGAACCGCGGTAGATTCGTCCATTTTTATTATTCTCTGCGTTTTGGGGAATGTCAGAATTTGCAGGGGGAATATGTCGCGGTTCTAAGAGCAACCGCGGCCTATAAGTTTGGTTTATTTTCAAAAATGCCACCGCGCAGTATTATGCTGCGGTTTCTGGTAAACCGTAGCATAATGTGCGCGGAAAAAACTTAATTTTTTACTAGTAATATTATGACTAATATGAATATGCTGATTATTATTATTAATATTATTGGTAGTATTATTATGATTATTATTATTATTGTTATTATTATTATGATTATTATTATTATTATTATTATTATTATGATTATTATTATTATTATTTTTATTATTATGATGATTATTATTATTATTATTATTCATATTCTTATTATCATTTTTTTATTGTTGTTATTATTATTATTATTATTATTATTATTTTCATTATTATTATTCTTGTTATTAGTATTGTTACTCTTATTATTATTCTTTTTATTATTATGGTTATTATTATTATTCTTGTTGTTATTATTATTAATAATATTCAGATTATTATTATTATTATCACTATTATTATTGATTATTATTTTTATTATTATTATTATTAGTATTATTATTGTTATTATCATTATTGTTGTTATTATTTTTATTATAATTATTATGATTATTATTATTATTATTATGATTATTAGTATGATTGTCATTATTATGATTATTATTTTTATTATTATTATTATTATTATTATTATTATTATTATGATTATGATGATGATGATTATGATTATTATTACGATTATTATTATTATTATTATTATAATAATTATAATTATTTTTATGATTATTATTTCTATTATTATTATTATTATTGTTATTATTATTGTTATTACTATTATTATTGTGTTGGTTATCATTTTTATTATTTTTATGATTATGATGATTATGATTATGAGTATTATTATCATTATTATGATCATTATTATTATTATATCTATTATTATTATTATTATTATTGTTATTATTATGATTATGATGATTATGATTATTAATATGATTATTATTTTTATTCTTATTATTATTATTATGATTTTTATTATTATTATTATTATTATTATTATTATTATTGTTATTATTATAATTATGATTATTATGATTATGATTATAATTATTATTATTATGATTATGATTATTATTATTATTATTATTGTTATTATTATTATCAATATGATTATTATGATTATGATTATTATTCTTATTGTTATTATTATGATTATGATGATTATGATTATTAATATGATTATTATTTTTATTCTTATTATTATTATTATGATTATTAGTATGATTTTCATTATTATGATTATTATTATTTTTATTATTATTATTATGATGATGATGATTATGATTATTATTACGATTATTATTATAATAATAATAATTATTATTATTATTTTTATGATTATTATTTCTATTATTATTATTATTATTATTGTTATTACTATTATTATTGTTGTTGTTATCATTTTTATTATTTTTATGATTATGATTATGATTATGAGTATTATTATCATTATTATGATCATCATTATTATATTTATTATTATTATTATTGTTATTATTATGATTATAATGATTATGATTATTAACATGATTATTATTTTTATTCTTATTATTATTATTATTATGATTTTTATTATTATTTATTATTATTATTATTTTTATTATTATTATGATTATTATTATTATTATTATTATTATTATTATGATTATTATGATTATGATTATAATTATTATTATGATTATGATTATTATTATTATTATTATCGTTATTATTATTATCAATATGATTATTATGATTATGATTATTATTCTTATTGTTATTATTATGATTATGATGATTATGATTATTAATATGATTATTATTTTTATTCTTATTATTATTATTATTATGATTCTTATTAGTATTATTATTATGATTATTATGATTATGATTATAATTATTATTAAGATTATTATTATTATTATTATTGTTATTATTATTATTATTATGATGATGATAATTATTCTTATTATTATTATTATTATTATTATGATTATTGTGACATCCCAAAAATTATATACTAAATATAATATATGAGCACATAACATTGTAATATGGTAAAGCAGTTTAAGGAAGTACCTAAAGTCATAAGATTTACAATCATCCAAAGAGG
>CP144698.1:28052032-28059532 GCA_036885675.1 Vigna mungo
AGGTAGTTAGCAATTGAGGCCCTTTAGTCTCAATTCCTCGGTCATTCGGCCTTAGGTACTTAGCCAAATTTGGCAACACGTATTCGGCCCTTCGGCCTTAATTGCTTGGTCATTCGGCCTCACAGGTACTTAGCCAAATCTGGCATTAAGAGTTCGGCCCTTCGGTCTCAATTCCTCGGCCATTAGGCCTCAACTGCACGGTCATGCGGCTTTAGGTACTTAGCCAAATTTTGCAACTGGTATTCGGCCCTTCGGCCTCAATTGCTTGGCTATTTGGCCTCAACTGTTCGGCCATTCGACCTCACAGGTACTTAGCCAAATATGACATCAAGAGTTCGGCCCTTCAGCCTTAGGTACTTAGCCAAATTTGCCAACAAGTATTCGGCCTTTCGGCCTTAATTCCTCGGGCATTCTATCTTAGGTACTTAGCCAAATTTGGCAACATGTATTCGGGCATTCGGCCTCAATTGCTTGGCAATTCGGCCTCACACAAACTTAGCCAAATCTGACACCAAGTGTTCGGCCCTTCGGCCTCAAATCCTAGGCCATTCGACCATAGGTACTTAGCCAAATTTGGCAACAGGTATTCGGCCCTTCGGCCTCAACTGCTCGGTCATTCGGCCTCACAGGTACTTAGCCAAATCTGGCATCAAGTGTTCGGTCGTTCGGCCTCAATTCCTTGGCCATTAGGCCTCAACTGCACGGCCATTCGACCTTAGGTACTTAGCCAAATTTTGCAACACGTATTCGGCCCTTCAGCCTCAATTGCTTGGCAATTCGGCCTCAACTCCTTGGCGATTCGGCCTCACAGGTACTTAGCCAAATCTGGCATCAAGTGTTCGACCCTTCGGCCTCAACTTCTCAACCATTCAGACTTAGGTACTTTGCTAAATTGGGCAACAGGTATTCGACCCTTCACCCTCAATTGCTTGGTCATTCAGCTTCACAGGTAGCTAGCGAAATCTGGCATCAAGTGTTAGGCCCTTCGGTCTCAACTCCTCGGTAATTTGGGCTTAGGTACTTATCCAAATTTGGCAATAGGTATTCGGCCCTTCGGCCTCAATTGCTCGGCCATTCGGCCTCAACTGCTCGGCCATTCGGCCTCAGACTTACTTAGAAAAATTTGGTATCATGTTTTCGGCCCTTCGGTCTTAATTCCTCGGCCATTTGGCCTTAGGTACTTAGCCAAATTTTGCAACAGGCCATTGGACCTTATGTACTTAGCCTAATTTGGCAACAAGTATTCGGCCCTTCGGCCTGAACTCCTCGGCCATTCGGCCTTAGGTACTTAACCAAATTTGGCAACAGGTATTCAGCCCTTCGGCCTCAATTCCTTGGCCATTCGGCCTCAACTGCTTGGCAATTCGGCCTCACAGGTACTTAGCCAAATCTGGGATTAAGTGTTCGGCCCTTCGGCCTCAACTCATAAGCCATTCGGCCTTAGGTACTTAGCCAAATTGGGCAACAGGTACGGTCCTTCGACCTCAACTCCTCGGCCATTCGTCCTTACATACTTAGCCAAATTTTGCAAGAGGTATTCGGCCCTTCGGGCCCAATTGCCTGGCCATTTGGCCTCAAGTACTCGGTCATTCAGCCTCACAAGTACTCAGACAAATCTAGCATCAAGTGTTCGGCCATTCGACCTTCGGTACTTAGCCAAATTTGGCAATAGGTATTCGGCCGATCGACATCAACACCTCGGCCATTCGGCCTTAGGTACTTAACCAAATTTGGAAACAGGTATTCGGCCCTTCGGGCTCAATTGCTTAGACATTCGGCCTCACAGGTACTTAGGAAAATCTGGCATCAAGTGTTCGGCCCTTCGGCCTCAATTCCTCGGTCATTCGGCCTTGGGTACTTAGCCAAATTTTCCAACAGGTATTTGGCCCTTCGGCCTCAATTTGCTTGGCTAGTCGGCCTCAACTGCTCGGCAATTCGACCTCACAGCTACTTACCAAACCTGGCATCAAGTGTTCGGCCCTTCGGCCTCAATTCCTCGGCCATTCTGCCTTAGGTACTTAGCCAAATTTGGCAACAAGTATTCGGCCCTTCGGCCTCAACTCCTCTACTATTCAGCCTTAGGTACTTAGCCAAATTTGAAATCAGGTATTCGGCCCTTCGGCCTCAATTGCTTTGCCATTTGGCCTCAACTACTCGCCCATTCGGCCTTACAGGTACTTAGACAACTTTGGCATCAGGTGTTCGGCCCTTCGACCTCAATTGCTTGGCTATTTGGGCTCAACTGCTTGGCTATTCGACCTTACATGTACTTATCCAAATCTAGCATTAAGTGTTCGGCATTTCGGTCTCAACTCCTCGGCCATTCGACCTTAGATACTTAACCAAATTTGGCAACAGGTATTCAGCCCTTCAGCCTCAATTTCTTGGCCATTCGGCGTCAACTACTCGGTTATTCGTCCTCACACGTCCTTAGCCAAATCTGGCATTAAGTGTTCTGCCCTTTGGCCTTAATTCCTCGGTAATTCGGCATTATGTACTTAGCCAAATTTCGCAACAGGTATTCGGCCCTTCGGCCTCAACTCCATGGTCATTCGGCCTTAGGTACTGGGCCAAATTTGGCAACAGGTATTCGGTCCTTCGGCCTCAATTGCTTGGCCGTTCGGCCTCAACTGCTCGGTAATTCGCCCTCACAGGTACTTAGCCAAATTTGGCAACAGATATTCGGCCCTTCGGCCTCAATTGCTTGGCCAGTCGGCCTCATAGGTACTTAGCCAAATCTGGGATCAAGTGCTCGGCACTTCGGCCTCAATTCCTCGGCGATTCGGCCTTATGTAATTAGCCAAATTTGGCAACAAGTATTCGGCCCATCGGCCTCAACTCCTCGGCCATTCAAGCTGAGGTACTTAGCCAAATTTGGCAACAGGTATTCGGCCCTTCGGTCTTAATTGCTTGGAAATTCGGCCTCAACTGCTCGGCCATTTGGCCTCACAGGTACTTAGCCAAATTTGCCTTCAAGTGTGTGGCCCTTCGGCCTCAACTCCTAAGTTATTCAGCCTTAGGTACTTAGCCAAATTGGGCAACAGGTATTTGGCCCTTCGGCCTCAACTCCTCGGCCATTGGGCCTTACGTACTTAGCCAAATTTTGCAAGAGATATTCGACCCTTCGGCCTCAATTGCTTGGCCATTCGGCCTTAACTACCCGGCCATTCGGCCTCATAGGTACTTAGACAAATCTAGCATCAAGTAATCGGCCATTCGACCTTCGGTACTTAGCCAAATTTGGCAACAAGTATTCGGCCCTTCGACATCAACTCCTCGGCCAATCGGCCTTAGGTACATAGCCAAATTTGGGAACAAGTATTCGGCCCTGCGATCTCAATTGCTTAGACATTCTGCCTCAACTGCTCGGCCATTCGGCCTCACAGGTACTTAGCCAAATATGGCATCAAGTGTTCGGCCCTTCGGCCTCAACTCCTTGGTAATTCGGCCTTGGGTACCTAGCCAAATTTGCCCACAAGTATTTGGCCCTTCGGCCTCAATTTGCTTGGCCATTCGGCCTCAACGGCCCGGCCATTCGACCTCACAACTACTTACCAAACCTGGCGTCAAGTATTCGGCCCTTTGGCCTCAATTCCTCGGCCATTCTGCCTTAGGTACTTAGCCAAATTTTGAAACAGGTATTCGGCCCTTCGGCATCAACTCCTCTACTATTCAGCCTTAGGTACTTAGCCAAATTTGACAACAGGTATTCGGCCCTTCGGCCTCAATTGCTTTGCCATTCGGCCTCAACTACTCGCCCATTCAGCCTTACAGGTACTTAGCCAAATCTGGCATCAAGTGTTCGACCCTTCGGCCTCAATTGCTTGGCTATTTGGCCTCAACTGCTTGGCTATTCAGCCTTACAGGTACTTAGCCAAATCTAGTATCAAGTGTTCGGCATTTCGGCCTCAACTCCTCGGTCATTCGGCCTTAGGTACTTAGCCAAATTTGGCAACAAGTATTCGGCCCTTCGGCTTCAATTGCTTGCCCGTTCGGCCTCACAAGTACTTAGCCAAATTTGGCATCAGGTGTTTAGCCCTTCGGCCACAACTCCTCGGCCATTCGGGCTTAGCTACTTATCCAAATTTGGCAACAGGTATTCAGCCCTTCGGCCTCAATTTATTGGCCATTCAGCTTCAACTACTCGGTCATTCGTCCTCACACGTACTTAGCCAAATCTGGCATCAAGTGTTCGGCCCTTTGGCCTCAACTCCTTGGTCATTCAGCCTTAGGTACTTGGTCAAATTTGGCAACAGGTATTCGGTTCTTCGGCCTCAATTGTTTGGCCATTCGGCCTCAACTGCTCGGCAATTGGGCCTCAGAGGTACTTAGCCAAATTTTGCAACAGGTATTCGGCCCTTCGACCTCAATTGCTTGGCTATTGGGCCTCAACTGCCCGACCATTCGGCCTCACAGGTACTTAGCCAAATCTGCCATCAAGTGTTCGGCCCTTCGGCCTCAATTCCTCGGCCATTCGGCCTTAGGTACTTAGCCAAATTTAGAAACAAGTATTCGGGCCTTCGGTCTCAACTCCTCGGTCATTCGACCTTAGGTACTTAGCCAAATTTGACAATAGGAATTCGGCCCTTTGGCCTCAACTATTATGATTATTATTATTATTGTTATTATTATTATTATGATTATTATTATCATTATTATTATTATTACTATGATTATTATTATTATTATTATTTTATTATTATTATTATTTTTATTATTATTATTATTATTATTATTATTGTTATTGGTATTATTATTGTTATGATTTTTACTATTATTATTATTATTATTATTATTATTATTATTATTATTATTTTGATTATTATGATTATGATTATGATTATGATTATTACGATGATGATTATTTTTATTGTTATTATTATTATTATTGTTATTATTATTATTATTATTATTATTATTATTATTATTATGATGATGATGATGATTATTGTTATTATTATTATTGTTGTTGTTGTTGTTGATGTTTTTGTTGTTGTTGTTATTATGATGATTATTATGATTATTATTATTTTATTGTGATTATTATTATGATTGTGATTATTATTGTTATTATTATTATTATGATTATTATTATTATTTTGATTATGACTATTATTATGATTCTTATTATTATTATTATTACGATTATTATTATTATTATTATTATTATTATTATTGATATGATTATTATGATTATGATTATTATTATTAGTATTATTGTTATTATTATGATTATGATTATTATGATGATTATGATTATGATTATTAATATGATTAATATTATGATTATTATTATTAGGGTTAAATATGTTTTTAGTCCTTATACTTTGGGACGATTTTGGTTTTAGTCCCTCTTTCAAACTAAGGTACAATTTAGTCCTTCAACTTTAGAAAACTCTGGTTTTAGTCTTTTTTATCAAATTGTTTATTAGCGCCCAACAAACTAATCTTCTCTGCCGCCACCGTCGCGCCTCCGGAAGCTAACGCGAACCCCAGTCGTGCAGCCATGGCAGCCACCATGTGAATCTCCTTTGCGCGACAAAAAAACGCCACCCCAAATCGCGGACTTCAATGGCCGTCGCATCAACTCACTTGTCCTCTCCATCATCGCGCCACCATGCTCCTCTGCAACAGCCCAGGCCGCAGAAAACCCAACACAGTCGCACCACCAATGACGGCAAAGCCTTGCCTCCCCACCTCCGCCACGTTCAATCGAAATCCAGCCCTTGATTTACACATTGCTGTGTAATAGCAAACGACAGAGAAAAGGGGGGAAAAGGTAGGGGATATGGCTGTGAGCAATTGGTTCGATTTGGTGGTTAGAGGTGCGAAGGAGGGAGAGGAAGAAAAGAAAGCAAAATTAATTATGAATGGCTGGGGTTGTGAGTGATGGGTGGCGGTGAAGGTACTGGCTTATGGCCTATGGATGAACTTTGATGGAAATGCCCTCTCTTGTGTTCTTCTAAGACTCAAGAACAGGCAAGGAGGAAAAAGATATCCAGGGCTCAAGATGGAATCTTGAAGTACATGCTGAAGACTATGGAGGTTTGCAAGGCACAAAGATTTGTTTATGGGATAATCCCCGAGAAGGGAAAACCAGTGACAGGAGCATCTGATAATCTTCGAGAAGGCGAGAAATTATGCCAAATTACTTTGCCTAATTGCATCTGATGAAAATCACTTTCCCTAATTACTCTAAATTACCCTTAATTCCTTTTTTAATTCAACCCTAATTAATATAATTTACACGTCAAAATTATATAGATTTTTTAAAACAATTAACAATGCCAAATCAGCACATGTTAGACACCTGACAGCTCTGCCGTTAGGGAACTTAACGCCATTAGCAAAAAGGACCACTTTGAACAGTTTTTGCAAAAGGTAGGACTTAAGTGAACTTTTAAAAAAAGGAGGGACCACTTTGAACAAACTCTCCCAAAGGAGGGACCAAAATACGTATTAAACCTTATTATTATTATTATTATAATTATTATTTTTATTGTTATTATTATGGTTTTGACGATAATTATTATTATTTTTATTATTATTATTATTATTATCATTATTATTATTGTTATTGTTATTATTATTATGATTATTATTATTATGATTATTATTATTATTATTATTATTATTTTGACTATTATTATTATTATTATTATTATTATTATTATTATTATTATTATTATTTTTATGATTATTATTATGATTATGATTATTATGATTATTATTATTATTATTATTATTATTATTATGATTATTATTATTATTGTTATTGTTATTATTATTATGATTATTAATTATGATTATTATTATTATTATTATTATTATTATGATTTCGATTTTGATTATTATTATTATTATTATTATTATCATTATTATTATTATGTGATACGCGGGGCTCAAGCCCAATGTCTTTAGTTTAGTATTTCTCTAATGTACTTTGTATTGTGTTAGACATGTGGGACTTTTAGTCTTATAAATAAGCATGCCAACACTTATTGTAATCACTTTTGAGATATTGGATTAAAAATTTCTGTTGAGAGCACTCCAGATTTTAGTCCCTTGAAAGTCAAGGCTGAAGAATTCAAGGGATTCCTCAGCCACCTTCCATTCACTTTGCCATCCCTCACATTTTCCACATCAGAATTCTCTCTCCTCCATCGTGACATACATCCTCCAATCCATTTCAGTCGCGTGGCTTACGTATCACTGCCACACGAGAGCTTACTCAACTCAGCGTCACATTTCACCTCATTCACACAAATCTTCATTTCGCATTCTACCATTCTCCCTTGTGAGCTGCAGAACTTAGGGATTTCTCTCCTGAGAGCGTCCATCAACCACAACTACATTTCATCACCTCCTCATCACAGATCCGACTTCGTCCTCTGGCCACCGCTTGTTTCCTCACCAGGTAACAACTAATCCCATTGTTTCCCTCACTTTCACCGTTCAAAACCGAGACCTTGTCCTAGCCATCGATTAAAACCTTGACCT
>CP144698.1:28064532-28102032 GCA_036885675.1 Vigna mungo
CATCCTGAATGTCAAACCTACCTGAATGTAGTGGATCACATCAATTGTTGTAACCCTTGACCCTTGTTCTTGTTGTCTCCAAATTCACTAATAAAGATTTTCCTAATATCAGAACAATTCTGACAATCAATAAAAAAATATTAGTCAAAAAAAGAGAATCAGTACTCAATAACATCAACAAAAAATTAATAGTTTAATCTGTAACATAATTTCCCAAATTCAAAGATATCAAAAAGAGCTTGTTCAAATAATATATACTCAAATTGTTTAAATAAAAGGCTTAATCCCTCCCTTGGTCCTCTTCTTTGTGTGCAAATCTCAGTTCGGTCCTCAAGTTTTGAACTGTCTCAATTAGGTCATAATTTTTGTAAAAATGCACACATTTTATCCTAACCGTTAACTTGTCTCAAACGGCGTTAATTGATGCTGAGATGTATTTTTTATTTTAGGCTTAATCCCTCCCTTGGTCCTTATGTTTATGTGAAAATCTCAGTTCGGTCCTCAAGTTTTGAACTGTCTCAATTGGGTCATAATTTTTAAACTGTCGACAACGACGCCATTTTTTAGTTTGAGAGGGAGAAAAGGTGTGAGTCGGGGGGTTTGAGGGTGGAGGAATGAGGGAAATGTGATCAATGATTGGAAGGAAAAAGAAAGACCATAGCCACGTGGATTTAATGATTTTAAAACATAAAAAAAAAATTACAGCTCAGTTCAAAGTTAATGCCGTCTCAATACACTTAACGGTTGGGGTAAAATGTTGTAAAATGTTTGCATTTCATAAGGACTTGAGGAAAAACTTGAGGACCAAACTGAGATTTTCACACAAACATAAGGACCAAGGGAGGGATTAAGCCTAAAATAAAAAATACATCTCAGCATCAATTAACGCCGTCTGAGACCAGTTAACAGTTGGGGTAAAATGTGTGCATTTTTACAAAAATTATGACCCAATTGAGACAGTTCAAAACTTGAGGACCAAACTGAGATTTGCACACTAATTTGAGGACCAATGGAGGGATTGAGCCTAAATAAAATGAACAAAATCCGATACAAGCTTGTCAGAACATGAAAAAAATCATTCCATGTCTTTAAATCCCCCAAACAAAAAGCAAATTCGCAAACCCTTATTTTTGTCATTATAGGGTTTTTGAAAAAAAAAGAAAGAGAAGTGAGAAAACAAAAATGTAGAGAAAAGAGAAGAAAAAAGGAAGGGTGTTTTACCTGCTCCTTGAAGAATTTCAGTGAAGTGAGGGTGAGAGCACCGTCAAATGAGAGCAAGTACCGTGAGAGTGATTTGTGAGAGCAGAGGTTACTTTTTTGGTATACACAGTGAGTGAAGAAAGTATTTTATTTTTTAGGGTTTCATAAATAAAATAATAAATTAAAAAAATAAAATTAGGTAGGTGGGTTGGTGGGCCAACCCGGCTCACCACGGGTTCAACCCGCATGAGCCGGGTCTAAATGAGCCGGGTTGAAATCTGACCCGCATATAAGTGGGTTGTATTTTTCAAACCCAACCCGGCCCGAACCCGTGATGGGCCGGGTTGGC
This sequence comes from Vigna mungo, assembly GCA_036885675.1. Lineage (NCBI taxonomy): Eukaryota > Viridiplantae > Streptophyta > Magnoliopsida > Fabales > Fabaceae > Vigna > Vigna mungo. The sequence continues at coordinate 28,066,082 of CP144698.1, forward strand.
CCGCGGGTTGTGACCCATTTTGACGGCTCTACTCTTACTCTCACTTCACTAAAATTATTCAAGGAGCAAGTAAAACATCATTCTTTTTTTCTTCTATTTTCTCCACATTTTTGTTTTCTCACTTCTCTTTCTTTCTTTTTTTCAAAAACCCTATAATAACAAAAATAGGGGTTTGCGAATTTTCTTTTTGTTGCGGGAGATTTGAAGACATAGAATGATTTTTTTTCCTGTTTTGACATGCTTGTATAAGAGTTTGTTCATTTTATTTAAACAATTTGAGTATACATTATTTCAACAAGCTGCTTTTGATATCTTTGAATTTGGAAAATTATGTTAGAAATTAAACTATTAATTTTTTGTTGATGTTGTTGAGTACTGGTTCTTTTTTTATATCTTTGAATTTAGATTATATTGTACTTTTTATTATTATTTTCAATTGTCTTTAACATAATTTTTTGGGAGCGAAATTTGTTTAAATTTAAATTACAGAAAGTTTGTATTATTTTTTTTATTTAAAAAAATGTAATTAAATGAGCTAGTGAGCCAACCCGTTTACCCACCAACCGTGGTGGGTTGGACCGGGTTCAAGTTTTTCTGGCTCGCTAATAAATGAGCCGGGTTGGGTTGGCTCACTAAGTGACCAACCCGTGGTGGGACGGGTCAGATCGGGCCGGGTTATCCGTTTTCACACCTCTAATGATTAATATTATTAAGATTATTATTATTATTCTTATTATTATTATTATGACTATTATTATTATTATTATTATGATTATTATTATGATTTTGATTATTATTATTATTAGTATTATGATTTTCATTATTTATATTATTACTATTATTATTATTATTATTATTATTATTACGATTATTATGATGATGCTTATTATGATTATTATAATGATTATTATTATTATTGTAATTATTATTATTATTATCATCATCATCATCATCATCATTATTATTATTATTATTATTATTATTATTATTATTATTATTATGATGGTTTTGACTATCATTATTATTACTTTTATTACTATTATCATTATTGTTGTTACTATTATTATTGTTGTTATTATTATTGTTATTATGATTATGATTATGATGATGAATATTATTATTATTATTATTATTATTATTATTATTATTATGATTATTATTATGGTTTTGACTATAATTATTATTATTTCTATTATTATTATTATTATTATTATGACTATTATTATTATTATTATTATTATTATTATTATGACTATTATTATGATTATTATTATTATTACGATTATTATAATTATTATTATTATTATGGTTATTATTATTATTATGATTATTATTATTTTTATGATTATTATGATTATTAATATTATTGTTATTATTATAATTATTATTATTATGATTATTATGATTATTATTATTATGATTATTATTATTATTATGACTACTACCACTATTATTATTATTATTGTTATTACGATATTGCAGTCAGGGGAAACGACAGCGGTTGTTTTGCCCCTTTAGCTGCGGTTCCCGAACCGCGGCATATTCTGCCGCGGTAGAAAGTCTGAGACTCTATGCCGCGGTTACAACCGCGGCATAAAGTCTAGTGAATAGACCGCGGTTCGTTTCACACCCGCGGCCTAAACCTGTGTTTATTTTAAAAAAAAATCCAAAATCCTACCACCAGTATATGCCGCGGTTGGAACCGCGGTAAAAAGGGGCAGAATAGACCACGGTTCGTACCAGAACCGCGGCCAAAAGGGTAATTTAAAAAAAAATTAAAAATAAACGTGGAACTTTCTACCACGATTGTGGTAACAACCGCGGCATATTCCCCTGTTTTTTTTTTAAATAGCAGGTCTGTTTTTGTGATATCCAATACCACAAAAACAGACCTGCATATCAAAACATGTATACAGATTTAATTTGAACAGATGAAACATATTCAAATGTATTTCAACATCACATAACTACAAAGTCTACTAAAATACAATCTAATCAAATGCAATGTTTAAATCTAGTAACTAAGAACTATTATATAATCTAACTATATACTTTGCAGCTGCTTTCCTCATGAACGATAATGGTTTCTCAGGAACTGGTGGAGTAGTCTTGAACCTCTGCACAAGACAATTAATATTATTAGTATATATCAATTCTAAATTTTGGAAAAAATCAAAATTTGTTAAAGTTGAATATTACCGTTTCCCAACCTCTTGTGATATGGGAACGAACAATGTGGGTCATCCAATACATTACATAGTATCCGCACTCATATGACCCGTTCTGTCTGTTACACTACAATATATCATCACAATTGTAATAGTTAGTGAAAAACATTAAAACAAAACAACTATAAGAAAGTATGGCTTTAGCATATGTCAAACCTTGAGAGAAATCCATGCAAGCTTTTTACTGTTAGCAATTGATCTCCCAATCATCATCATACTTGCTAGAATAGAACTATATACAAAAAGAGGTTTTAACATTCATTTATATAACAAAGAAAATCCAAACATTTAGGTTCTTACCAATCAACTGCTTGTCTGAGATGTGTGGGAGGAGGCCTGTGTAATGAGCAGAACCATAAAGCATAGCTCTCCTGTATAGACATAACAAGAAGCTGCCAATGCCACCTGAAATACATAATAACTTAAGTATTATATATTAAAAACACATATTAAAATGACATATATTAAATTCATAATAACTTAACAAAGTTCACTTACCCGGATATATAAGGCAAAAAATATATTTTCTTGCCGCTTGCAAAACTTCTTGTGAGATGTATGTTGATCTGATCAAAATCATTTGATTCATGAATGGATTGGGGATCAATGAATCCATAATCATCAGAACGCCCCAATTTGTTACTGACCCCAAACATATACCTGAAATAAAAAATTAACTTTGATATAAGGATACTTGATATATAAATCAATTTTATATATAAATTATTGCTCATGGACTTACATCATCCATAGCTGAATAATTGAAATATTCAACTCTTTTGTTCCAGACGCAAGTTCTCTGATATCTTGGCTATGGAGGTATATTGGGACCTCAGAGCCTGTCCCAAATACATTAGCATCATACTCAACCTCCAAAGGATTATCTTCAAGGATGTCAACTAGTAGATGCAATGAAGCAAGAGGATCATCCTCAAATAGAGGAATCTTCTCTTGTGCTTGGGTCTGTTGTTACATGAAAAAATAGTATAAGTTTTGACATCAATAACCTTTAAAATTGAAAAGTGTAAAGAAGAATTTCATACCGGGGGGTCAGAAACTGAACCAACCAAATGTTTAGGCCAAGCGATAAATGACTTGAATGCTTGTTCCACAGTGAAAATCTCATCTGTGGCCAGAGGAACTGAGGCATCTGGTATGATCATTTCATCCACTGAGACCTTCACCTCATCCTCTGATAACTGCATACCATGAACAACAGTCGCTGACTTAAACTGTGATCCACGAGCTACCAGGACCATCTCAGTATCGTCTAAAATATATAGCAGACATGGACTAACATCGTCCATGTCATCCCCTGGGACGGCTGGTGCGGAACAACTTCCTTTCCCGCTTCTCCCTGTCAGAATAAATGTTAGATTATACAAAAGATAGAAATAATTGCACATAAATGTTTATTAAGTTTACCTGTGGGAGGCACAACATGTTCTTGTTCCTGTACAGGAGATGGCACCGAGCGCATGCCATAGCTCTCCAACTGCTGCTGGAACATGGCGCTGAATTCAGCCCTGAGCTCTAATCTAAGCTCGGCCCTGATCTCCTCTCTAAGGTCTGCTCGGAACTTTTTTGTGATCTCTTGTGTCATCCTTTCTCTTTGTTCTTCGCTGTATGCATATGAAGGCTGACGAGAAGAGCTCCCAAAATAATCTTTAATTCCTACTCCAGGACCTGCAGCACGTACACGTCCAGGGTGCTCAGGTCGTCCAATCGCAGCAGCAAGAATATCCTGGCGACCCTTTGGAGTGAATTGACCTTGGGAGCTCTGCTCAACCAAGGAGTCCTGTAACATTACAAAACATCATTATTCTTTAAAAAGTTCAATGTAGTATGAATAATTACAATTATTATTATTTTAGGAACAGTGATAACTTACAATTCTTTCGGAAATTTCCCGTGCAGTCTCGGAAGAGTAGGCGCCCGATGGTCTCATACGAGCCAACTTCCACTTTTCATGCCTAGAAGGTGGAGAAGGAGGCTGAGGGGGGCTACCACCTTGAGATGGTGGTCTAGCATCTGCCTTTTGCTTGAGGATTTTCTCCTCAAGCTTCCTATACCAACCACGATATAATAGGTGGGGGTTTTTGTTATGAGAACTTGTTCCTTGTGCTTTGCTTCTAATTGCCTGTCACATACACATGAATTAATTAGTTCATATGATATATATTTGTTAATAAGGAATTGAATAATATGAACTATACTAACCTACCATTCCTTTGTCATCTAACTCTCTTTAAAAAGCCGCCAAGTCTCCTCATCAATGGACTTATATGTTCTACATGGAGACTTATGTTTAAGTTGTCCAAAGATGTATCTTGATGTCAACTTACTTTTAAAGTTTCTGAAGTTTTCAGCAACCGTTGACAAACACTTATTTCTAAGTGTTGCGACATTTGGAATGTCAAATGTTAGCTGAAATAAACATAATAAAGTTGTATCAGTATAAAATTATCAATATAAACAAATTTTAATTCAAATGATATTAACTTACCAATATATCGTTCCATATGATGTTCCGATCAACCTCGGACACATGATCAAAAGATGGAGTGAGAATACCAATCCTATCACGTGCCACAACTCCAAGGTATGATCAGAAATCATCTGCATAGGGGCCAACTGCCACACCCGTGATCACGTTCACATTCACTGGAGTTCTTTCACCACTATTCTTTCTCATCAATAGTTGTTTCATCCTGGTGGGTCCTCTAGTGGATCTGGTAGGGGGAGCCTCATCCCCTGATGAATGTGGATGATCAGCCATATATCTGTCAAAATAAATAGCAACATGAAATATTAATAAAAGACTTATGTAATATCATATAATTTAACAAAACATGTAATAGTAATCATATGAAATATATAAAAGGAAAACTTATGTGATATTAATAAAATATTATACAGAAATTGAAAATTCATACATAAAGAGTTCCATTGTCATCATATGTATATTCCCTCATCATGATCTGACTGAATTGCATGTACATTGTCGTCAACTAGAGATTGGTCATCCAAATTTGTTGTAGTTTGCAATGAATGGTTGTCAGCAATATGAATATTAATCAGATTCTCTTCGTTAACTTCAATTTGTTTTTTGCCTTGAAGAGCGTCATACCAATAGTCAGACGCAAGATCTTTGACATAAAACACCTGAGATGCTTGATGAACCATGATAAATGGTTCGTCTCGGTAACCCACCTTTCGAAAATCAACCAATGTCATACCCGATTCATCTATTTTGACACCACTCTTATTGTCAAACCACTTACATTTGAACAATGGAACAAAAAACTTGGTGTAATCAACCTCCCATATCTCTTCTATTATACCATAATATCTCATTGATCCAAGTACAGGAGATTGATCTTTTGATGTGGAAAATTGAAGCGACTCAGCTTCTAAACTAACTCCACTATTTTGTACTGTGCTTTTATCATCCAAAGTCTTCGTATAGAATGTGCAATTATTGACTTCATAACCTGTACAACACACGACATCAAACTTCAAACCATTTGCAAGCCACAATAAAGTTTGAGAAGAATGTGGCTCTTTGTCAATTTCAGATTTGAACCAAGACATAAATGTTTTGTTATGCTCCATCAACTGCCATTTCTCTGATTGTCTTGGATTTTTATTCTTAACAATGGCTTTGTGTGTTTCCGAAAAAGGGATCACCTCATCTGTGTTGTTCAATATATAAAGATGCGCTTGCAACAATTCATCACGATCTTTTGTCACCACATTCACACCTCGGATGCTTTTACTTGTAGAAAATTTATTCAACCATGATGTGCGAGGAACTCCTATTGGATTCGTTGATGTCATGTAATCTGAACAAAACTCGATACTTTCTTCAGCAATATACCTTTCAATCATCGAACCTTCAGGACTGATATGGATTTTTAACGTACCCTTTCAAAATCTTCATATAACGCTCAATAGGATACATCCATCTTAAGTATACCGGTCCGCACAACTTGATTTCTCTAACCAAATGAACAAGTAAATGTACCATGATGTCAAAAAAAGATGGAGGGAAAAACATCTCTAGTTGACACAATATGATAACAATCTCGCCTTGAAGTTCATCTAACTTTGTAGGATCGATGACTTTACTACATATTGACGAGAAAAATGAACACAACCTGTTTATGGTTTGCCTAACATTTTTGGGCAAAATTCCATGAATAGCCACCGGTAACAACTGTTGCATTAAGACGTGGCAATCGTGAGACTTCATGCCAACAAGCTTTAAGTCTTGCAGTGACACTAAACTCTTCATATTTGAAGAGTATCCTTGTGGTACTTTGATACTCTTTAAACAAAGACAAAAACTTATCTTCTCTTGTCTAGACATTGTGTAACATGCAGGGGGCAAATAAGTACGTTTACCAATCTCCTTGGCTGCCAACTCTTCTCGGATATTCATGTCAACCAAATCCAAACGAGCATTCACTCCATCTTTTGTCTTTCCCTGAATGTTGAGTAGTGTACCAATCAAGCTATCACACACATTCTTTTCTACATGCATCACATCTATGCAATGTCGAACATCTAACTTTGACCAATATGGAAGATCAAAGAATATTGATTTCTTCTTCCAAGGGATCGTTACAGATGACTTCTTGGATGTTTTCCCAAATACATGATGTATTTTATTAACTTTTTCAAGAACTTGAAGGCCAGTAAGTGGATTTGGTGCTTCGTCCCTCTCTTGATCTCCATTGAATGCTTTTTTTAACCTTCGATATGGATGATTACGTTTTAGAAATCTCTGATGACGCAGATACACCGTCTTTCTTCCATGTTTTAGTTAATGAGCTGCAGTGTTTTCTTCACAGATAGGACATGCCTTATGACCCTTGACACTGTATCCTGACAAATTACCATAAGCTGGAAAGTCATTAATGGTGCAAAATAACATTGCACGCATCAGAAAAGTCTCAAAAGCGAATGCATCAAATATTTCAACCCCATCAACCCACAACAACTTCAAGTCTTCAACTAGTGGGCTTAGATAAACATCTATGTCATTTCCAGGCTGCTTTGGACCAGATACCATCATAGACAACATCATGTACTTCCTCTTCATGCACAATGCAGGAGATAAGATGTAAATTATCAATATAACTGGCCAACAACTGTGATTGGTACTCATATTACAAAATGGATTCATTCCATCAGTGGCTAAACCAAGCCTAAGATTTCTACACTCTTTACCAAATTCGGGGAATTGTTGATCAATATTTTTCCATTGCTTTTGTCGCAACCAGGATCGCGAAGGGACAGCGAACCGAAAAACAAACGGGTTTAAAAAAGATTTTGGAGTCGCCACCATAATTTATTATGGAAAAACTATGGAAAACCATAAAATAAGATTTGGTCTACGAAAAACAGATTTTCAAGTTCGGGAATCGGTTACGCGTAAGGAAGGTATTAGCACCCTACCGCGCCTGCCCAAAGGCAGTACCTTTAATTAAATGTATAAAATTTATGTGGTTTTCCAAAATAATTAATTTTCCCCAAAAATAAAAATAAAATTAAAATAAAATAAATTATTAAGAAACAAAATATTTTTTTTGTTTTATGAACCCGGCAAGGATTGACCTTGGTCCTACGTATATCCGTTAATGGAAAATCAGGGCTCACGTAGTTCTTTATCTAGAAAAAGGTTTGTGAGTTTGTTAAAAAAAGATGGATTGATTTATACTTTTGAAAAGTCCAGAAATTGGGGATCGCGTAATTTTGATAAAAAGATTTAGTTTAACAAAAATTAACCCTTTTTGGTTTTAAATATTTTGTATTTTTTTTATTATTTTAAAACTGGTGGAAAAAAGAAAGAAACCGACCATAGGTCGATGCGTACCCTTTATTTTATTATTTGAAAAAAAAAACATTATTTGTGTGTAGTAAAAAAAAATCTTTGAGAAAGAAAAAAAAAGTTCAGGGCACAATAAAAGAAAAAGAATGGTGCAGAGATGACATACCTTTATAGCTTCTGGAATTCCCTTAGTGTTTCCTCAGTGGTCGTTGATGACAGAACCCTTATATGTGAGAATTTATTTTGCTGTATACTCTCTCTTTCAATTTCTATTATCTCGAGGTCTTTTTCTCTATTTTTCCAGTTCTCTTTTCTTTCACAAAGTGCGTATTTATATACACACATTGTAATATTATTGTGATCTTGTCTTAATGGTGAATTAATTGACAATTAGCAAAATAGGGAAAGAAATGGTCTTGATTGCAAGAAAAATAAATCAGATTGATTATAATAATTGTCAGAAAATTTGTCCAAAAGAAATCACATTTTTTCTTTAGAAAGAAACTGAATATTTTTAATTATTGCTTATAATTAATGCCATAATATTGATTCAAATTAATACCATATTAAACTAATATTCCAAAGTGATGTGACCTACCTTAAGGAAGATTATTTTATTATTTCCCTTTTCCCTTTTTTTCTTTGCCCACCATTAATTATTATTCTCCTATTCTTTAATTTTGATTATTTATTTTCCCGGACGAAATTGTGTGTTGACAGCTGGCCCTCTTTATTTAGATTTTGCTAGATAACATGAACTTTGGAGTTTTTTGTGTTATCATAGTAAAAGCTAAATAAAGATAAAGACACTAATTTCGTTCGGGTCTAGAGAGATGGAAAAAGATTACCTTGGAGCGTACCTGGTAGAGAGTGTAGCAACCTTGTGGATTCTGTTGAAGAGTCGTGACACTTGTGGGGGGTGTGTCGTACCATGTAAACCTTGTTAGAAAGGTGTACGTACCTCGTGAATATCTTTTATTCGGTGCCAGGATGATGACTGAGCTTTGGTGCCAGGATGATAACTGGGCTTTGGTGCCAGGATGATAACTGGGTTTTGGTGCAAAAACCTCGTAAACCTGGTGAACCTGGAAAGGCGCAAAAGCCTTTAAACCTGGAGAGGCGCAAAACCTCGTAAACTTGGTGAACCTGGAGAGGCGCAAAAGCCTCGTAAACCTGGAGAGCCTGGAAAGGCGCAAAAGCCTTGTAAACCTGGAGAACCTGGAGAGGCGTAAAAGCCTCATAAACCTGGAGAACCTGGAGAGGCGCAAAAACCTCGTAAACCTGGAGAGGCGCAAAACCTCGTAAACCTGGTGAACCTGGAGAGGCACAAAAGCCTCGTAAACCTGGAGAGCCTGGAAAGGCGCAAAAGCCTTGTAAACCTGGAGAACCTGGAGAGGCTTAAAAGCCTCGTAAACCTGGAGAACCTGGAGAGGTGCAAAAGCCTCGTAAACCTGGAGAGGCGCAAAACCTCGTAAACCTGGTGAACCTGGAGAGGCGCAAAAGCCTCGTAAACCTGGAGAGGCGCAAAAGCCTCGTAAACCTGGAGAGGCGCAAAAGCCTCGTAAACCTGGAGAGGTGCAAAACCTCGTAAACCTGGTGAACCTGGAGATGCTGAAATATCCTGGTGTTGCAGTAATGTATATATATTTTGAATTAATCAATCTGAACTTTCTCCTTTGAATTTGTTGACACATTGATGTTTGGGCGGGGATCGTGTGAGACCTTGTTCACCCCCCCTTTTTTTTTGAAAATTTTGAATTTTGCCCCTGATGTACTTTCCTTGAACTGATCACGAATTCATGTTGAATGGTTGCGATGCATGGTGTGCCATGTTTTTCTTATGATGATGCATGCACATTGTTGAATGCATGAATGTATGGATGAAAAATCATGTGAGACCCAAATATTTTATCATATTTCCCGTTTTGTTTTAATTAATTCCACGACATCCTTTAAGAACAAACTTGCGTCCAGCAAATCTGCCTGTGATGCTCATTATTTTCGGGAGGCATTTTGAAAATTAAGAGCGACCTTATGAAAGAGATGAAAAAGATTTATAAAACAAAATACAATATTATCAATTCCAAATTAAGAGCATTCCCTATCATGGAATCATTATGCATAGAATTTTTTTTGACTGCATCAGAATTAACTGGCAAAGGTAACTCCTCTCTATTTGTTCCTTGAGAATAAGTGCCTCACCACCAAATGCCTTCTTTACCACATATGGGCCTTCATAATTTGGAGTCCACTTGCCCCTGTGATCCTTTTGTATTGGCAAAATCTTTCTTAGGACCAATTCGCCTTTTCGGAATTCTTTAGAGCGTACCTTCTTGCCGAGTGCCCTCTTCATTCTTTGCTGGTATAATTGTCCGTGGTATGTCGTGGTCAATCTTCTTCCTCAATGAGATTGGGTTGATCAAACCGGGTCTGAACCCAATCTGCCTTCTAACTGGGTTTCTCTTAATACTCGTAAGGATGGTATTTCTACCTCGAAGGGTAGTACTGCTTTCATTCCATATACCAAAGAAAAAGGTGTTGCCCCAGTCGACGTGTGTACCGTTGTGTAGTAACCGTGTAAAGTGAATGTACAATCCTCTTGATATATTTTTTAGCAGCCTTGACTGCCCAACTCATCTTTGGATGACGATGTGAAGTTTGATTGTTCAGGTTTGTGTCAATGAGAAATCACGAATATCGACATGCACTTGTTCATTATCGTCCTTCTTCAACATGATGCTTTCCGCCCATTGGGGGTATTTTGCCCCGGTTAAGAATCTCGCGTCGAAACTTCTTTCGTACTTCATCTTTGATCCAAAGACATTCTGGCTTGAGTGGTAACTTGTGTTGAACTTTTCTTTCGTGTTGGTGCCGACTTTTACCTCTTCTCTCTCGCCCTCCTATATTAAAGATTTCAACCTTTTCTTGATGGGGTTTTAGAATCTCATTAAATCTGGAGAGGGTTCCGAGTCAATGATAATCATCTTCCATGTTGTTGATAGGGCGCTCAAAATTAGGAAAATCAACATTATTCTTTTCAAAACATTTATTGTCATATAAGTATTATTTGAGTTAAGACACGAGATGATTAAAAAAAACGAAACAAACATCTTTTAATGTTAAACCAAATCCAAAAGAAATTGTCAACCCGTAACGCACGAACCTCAAGGCTCCGGGAAAAGCAGTGAGGGTAATAAAAAAGCGATTACAAATTTAATAAGCATCACAGGTAAATTCTTTATCTTCCCATTTTTGGGTTTGCAAATACTTCTTCTTCTTTATCCTCTGTCAATTAGATCTTGTTTGTAGAGGTACTTCCATGCTCGGTAAGGGGATTGACTTCAACGCTAGGTTTGTCCTCTTGGAACTTCAACCATCCCGCGTCAATTAGCGATTGTACTTTAAACTTAAGTGTAATGCACCTTTCCGTCGAATGGCCCATGCTTCCCCCGTGAAAATCACATCATGCATTTGGATCAAAACTCTTAGGGTATGGAGGCTGCAAGGGTTTCATGGGACGAATACTAGCCACACCCTTCTTTAAGAGGTGAGGTAACAATTCTGTATACGTCATAGGAATGGGAGTGAAACTTTTCTCTGGGTCTATCCTAGGATGGGCACTTTGACCCACGTTTGGATTGGGACCCAAGCCGACTCCAGTGCCCTGCCATTATTCGAAGCCTGTTGTGGTTGATAAAATCCTGGTGGTCAAGGTCTTGTTTGAGGACCAGACATTGTATTGTTCACATAGGGAGGGCAACTCAGGCTTGGGTGATAGCTATGAGTGGACGCATGACCTCCCCACATGGGTATTGTTGATTTCGCATGCACTCCCCCTTCTTTCTCCTTTTTAGGATTAAAAGCAAATTTCTTTGGAGTGGTGGCTTGAGATGTAATTTTCCCGTTCTTCAGCCCGATCTCGATCCTTTCGCCTATAATGATGATATCGGCAAAGTTAGAAGTCACATTTCCGATCATATGCTCATAAAAGGGTGGTTGTAGTGTGCTTACAAACATTGCAACCATTTCTTTGTCATATAGAGGTGGCTCAACCTGTGCTGCCAACTCTCTCCATCGTTGTGCATATTCCTTAAAAGACTCTTCCGCTTTCTTCGCCATGTGGTGTAATTGTAACCTGTCTGGCGCGACATGCATGTTGTATTTGTACTGCCTTACAAAGGCATCTGCCAAATCTGCCCAAGAATGAATATGTGAAGAATTCAAATTTGTATACCAACTCAACGCCGCATCAGCCAAACTATCTTGGAAGAGATGAATAAGTAATTTATCGTCATGAGCGTAGGCAACCATTTTTCGACAATACATGGTTAAGTGATTCTTAGGGCAGGTGTTACCCTTGTACTTTTCGAATTCCGACACCTTGAACTTGTGTGGAATTGTCACTCCTGGGGCCAGACTCAACCTTGCCACGTCACCAAACCCGTAACTTTCAATCCCTTCTATGGCTTTCATCCTGTCTTCAAGTGCCTCAAGTTTACTTTTCTCTTCTTCTGTGTCGGTGTGTATGGTGGCCTTAGTCGAAACATCATGTGCAACAACTGTGTAAGGAGACTTGGTTGTTTCATTCATCTTTGTCTCTTTCGTGAGGATAAGCCTTTGAGTATTTATGGGAAGTACGCTATTGGTTATGGGAGATGCCAAAGAAGTGTGCTCTGCCTCTGAATGATCTCCAATGGGTGGTGTGTAACCTAGTGGCAAACCATACATTGGAAATGTAAATTGCGTGCCCACAACGTTATGTACTGGAGGGTGAGTATTATCCTCAACCTTTGCAAACGAAGTCTCCCCTGCAGTTTTCATGGCTTTCAAAGCCTCCAAAATTTGACCGACTTGATCCTTCAATTTGCTAATATCGGCCTTTACAGTTTCACATTCCTCTTCCCAATCTTCCATACCTTTGGAGTTTGCTTGAGTTCTATAAGGATGTCGTGGAAGTCCCGCCGTTGTTTTTTATTTAAATCTATACTGTTTTATTAATTTGAATTAGATGAAATTGAATATGCAAAAATGATGCATGCTGATAATAGAGAAAATTACTAGCTCTTGATATCGAAATAAAAAAAAAATGATGAAAGTTTTATAAATTTATTCTATTAATTAAGCTAAATGGTTTTTATTTTGCCTTATTTATTTATTCATTAAAGCATGACATTTTTGTTTTTGTTTTTTTTTTTTTAAAAAAAACGTGACACATTTATTGTTATGTATAAAGAAAATGATAAAAATGTTGCTAATGCATAAATATGCCAAATAATATTAAAAGACAAACATGTTTTATGCCTTTAAAGTAGGTCCAATGTCTTAAGATTTAAGCAATGTATATGCAATCTCACAGGGAAGGCTTCCTAAACCTAAGATCAAGGTCACCAGAGCTATGGTCCTTTTCACAGCTTTTCCACAACAGTTGAATGCAACTAGGTGTGAAATTGCATGTAAAGAGAACAACCACTGGCTGGGGTTCTCAAGATAGCCAAACTGGAAATAGTCCAGAACTGAGACCGCTACACAACCCCTCTAATTCTATGTTACGTTCAGACCCGGGTATAGGGTCCCACTCATGATATGTACAGTAACAATAATAAAGACGAATATAAATAAACTACCAAAATAAATAAAGACAATCATATATAATAAAGAAAGGGAAAATAAATAAAATAGAATAAAATAAAATAAAGAAGAACCACATAAATTTTGCACATTTAATTAACAAGGCCTGATTCTCTAGCGTCCCTAGTGGAGTCGCCAGCTGTCGCAACCGGGATCGCGAAGGGACGGCGAACCGAAAAACAAACGGGTTTAAAAAAGATTTTGGAGTCGCCACCATAATTTATTATGGAAAAACTATGGAAAACCATAAAATAAGATTTGGTCTACGAAAAACAGATTTTCAAGTTCGGGAATAGGTTACGCGTAAGGAACGTATTAGCACCCTACCGCGCCTGCCCAAAGGCAGTACCTTTAATTAAATGTATAAAATTTATGTGGTTTTCCAAAATAATTAATTTTCCCCAAAAATAAAAATAAAATTAAAATAAAATAAATTATTAAGAAACAAAAATATTTTTTTTGTTTTATGAACCCGACAAGGATTGACCTTGGTCCTACGTATATCCGTTAATGGACAATCAGGGCTCACGTAGTTCTTTATCTAGAAAAAGGTTTGTGAGTTTGTTAAAAAAAGATGGATTGATTTATATTTTTGAAAAGTCCAGAAATTGGGGATCGCGTAATTTTGATAAAAAGATTTAGTTTAACAAAAATTAACCCTTTTTGGTTTTAAATATTTTGTATTTTTTTATTATTTTAAAACTGGTGGAAAAAAGAAAGAAACCGACCATAGGTCGATGCGTACCCTTTATTTTATTATTTGAAAAAAAAACATTATTTGTGTGTAGTAAAAAAAAAATATTTGAGAAAGGAAAAAAAAAGTTCAGGGCACAATAAAAGAAAAAGAATGGTGCAGAGATGACATACCTTTATAGCTTCTGGAATTCCCTTAGTGTTTCCTCTGTGGTCGTTGATGACAGAACCCTTATATGTGAGAATCTATCTTGCTCTATACTCTCTCTTTCAATTTCTATTATCTCCAGGTCTTTTTCTCTATTTTTCCAGTTCTCTTTTCTTTCACAAAGTGTGTATTTATATACACACATTGTAATATTATTGTGATCTTGTCTTAATGGTGAATTAATTGACAATTAGCAAAATAGGGAAAGAAATGGTCTTGATTGCAAGAAAAATAAATCAGATTGATTATAATAATTGTCAGAAAATTTGTCCAAAAGAAATCACATTTTTTCTTTAGAAAGAAACTGAATATTTTTAATTATTGCTTATAATTAATGCCATAATATTGATTCAAATTAATCATATTAAACTAATATTCCAAAGTGATGTGACCTGCCTTAAGGAAGATTATTTTATTATTTCCCTTTTCCCTTTTTTTCTTTGCCCACCATTAATTATTATTCTCCTATTCTTTAATTTTGATTATTTACTTTCCCGGACGAAATTGGGTGTTGACAGCTGGCCCTCTTTATTTAGATTTTGCTAGATAACATGAACTTTGGAGTTTTTTGTGTTATCATAGTAAAAGCTAAATAAAGATAAAGACACTAATTTCGTTCGGGTCTAGAGAGATGGAAAAAGATTACCTTGGAGCGTACCTGGTAGAGAGATGGAAAAAGATTACCTTGGAGTGTACCATGTTATATGATTGCATCAGTTTTTATGGAAGGTCCCCTACTTCCAGATAGCTTATAAGGACCACTCTCGTCTCTTTCATATTTTCTTAAAATTATTTGTTTCAGTTCACATCAATTATATCATTTTCAATAAAATTTACATATCAAGGTTTCATGAGAGAGAGAGGCAGAGCACAACACAACACAAATAGAAACAGAGAAAGAGCTGTGGCAAGCGTTCCAGAAATCATGGCAATGTAGTTTTTTGAATATTGGGAATAACTTTATTTAATTAGAGACACCAGCATCCAGATGTTTGTTGTCTACATCCTAAGATACAAACTTTTGGGTTCTACAGCTGTTGTCTTTTCTCAAAAATATTATAGTAATTTGCATATAGTAATAGGTACTTTGATTGAGGATGGTGTGGGTGTAATTATGAACAATACTGTAATACATTTGGGGATCTTGCAGGTATTACGATTCTTGCACTCCATCTCTTAGCATCTTTGACACTTTCTAAGTAACAATGATGACTTTGTATGCATTATCATTAGAAACCAAGATGCTATCTATTGGTGCAGGAAGAGGGTCTGTAACTTCCAAATATTATTTTACAACATTTTCTCAATAAACAATGTGTACGTTTTCTTATATCATTCTCCCTCTTCCACTTTTAACTGCCAAAACGCTTTCATGTTTCTAAGAAAATTTTTACTTGTCAAAGTTCTACATCGATCAAATGCATTGGAGATGATCATAGAACAAAGTGAAAATCAGAGAAGTATATTTTTATGAGCAGACACATCGCAAGAAAGAAAATCAACAAACACGAACTATCAAAAATATAATAATACGCAAAAAATTTAAAGAAATCAGCAAACACTCAATTTAACCCTAAAACGAATGCATCGGCGTACCTGGAATGAAGCGGCGGAGAGTTGCAGTGGCGGCGCGCAGAAGGCAGTGGCGGAGCAACAATGCACCGAGAGAGTTGCAGCTTCGGCGGTGGCAGAGAGGAGTGTGTCGTTGTAGTTTCAGAGTCCGGCGGAGAGTTGCAGTAGTGGCGGCGAGCGGAATGCAGCGGCGGCACGCGGAACGCAGTGGCGGAGAGAGTTGCAGAGCAGCGAGGAGAGCGTCGGCGTCGTTGCAGTTTCAGAAACTCTTCGCGAGGAAGATGAAACTGTTCAACCTATTTTTTTTAACCTCATAAACGATACTATCGCGGTTCTTCGTGCGAACCGCGATCGATTCACATTTTAATTAATAAAAATTAAACTGAAATGGCAAATTTGAAATTTTCACTGCACTTTATGCCGTGGTTGGCGGGGAACCGCGGCCTATGCACCCAAATATTAAAAAATTAAACTGAAATGGTAAACTTGAAATTTTTCACTGCCCTTTATGTCGCGGTTGGAGGGCAACCGCGGCCTATGCCTCCAAATATGGGAATAGATTGCGGATGGCTAGGGAACCGCGGTAGATTCGTCCATTTTTATTATTCTCTGCGTTTTGGGGAATGTCAGAATTTGCAGGGGGAATATGTCGCGGCGCAGTATTATGCTGCGGTTTCTGGTAAACCGGAGCATAATGTGCGCGGAAAAAACTTAATTTTTTACTAGTAATATTATGACTAATATGAATATGATGATGATTATTATTATTAATATTATTGGTAGTATTATTATGATTATTATTATTATTATTGTTATTATTATTATGATTATTATTATTATTATTATTATTATTATTATGATTATTATTATTATTATTTTTATTATTATGATGATTATTATTATTATTATTATTCATATTCTTATTATTTTTTTTATTGTTGTTATTATTATTATTATTATTATTATTATTATTATTATTATTATTTTCATTATTATTATTCTTGTTATTAGTATTGTTACTGTTATTATTATTCTTTTTATTATTATGGTTATTATTATTATTCTTGTTGTTATTATTATTATTAATATTCAGATTATTACTATTATTATCACTATTATTATTGATTATTATTTTTATTATTATTATTGTTAGTATTATTATTGTTATTATCATTATTGTTGTTATTATTTTTATTATAATTATTATGATTATTATTATTATTATTATGATTATTAGTATGATTGTCATTATTATTATTATTATTATTATTATTATTATTATTATTATTATTATTATTATGATTATGATGATAATGATTATGATTATTATTACGATTATTATTATTATTATTATTATAATAATTATTATTATTTTTATGATTATTATTTCTATTATTATTATTATTGTTGTTGTTATTATTATTGTTATTACTATTATTATTGTTGTGGTTATCATTTTTATTATTTTTATGATTATGATTATGATTATGATTATGAGTATTATTATCATTATTATGATCATTATTATTATTATATCTATTCTTATTATTATTATTATTATTGTTATTATTATGATTATGATGATTATGATTATTAATATGATTATTATTTTTATTCTTATTATTATTATTATGATTTTTATTATTATTTATTATTATTATTATTGTTATTATTATTATGATTATTATTATTATTATAATTATTATGATTATTATGATTATGATTATAATTATTATTATTATGATTATGAATATTATTATTATTATTGTTATTATTATTATCAATATGATTATTATGATTATGATTATTACTCTTATTGTTATTATTATGATTATGATGATTATGATTATTAATATGATTATTATTTTTATTCTTATTATTATTATTATGATTATTATTATTATTATGATTATTAGTATGATTTTCATTATTATGATTATTATTATTTTTATTGTTATTATTATGATGATGATGATTATGATTATTATTACGATTATTATTATTATTATTATAATAATTATTATTATTATTTTTATGATTATTATTTCTATTATTATTATTATTATTATTATTATTATTGTTATTACTATTATTATTGTTGTTGTTATCATTTTTATTATTTTTATGATTATGATTATGATTATGATTATGATTATGAGTATTATTATCATTATTATGATCATCATTATTATATTTATTATTATTATTGTTGTTATTATTATGATTATAATGAATATGATTATTATTTTTATTCTTATTATTATTATTATGATTTTTATTATTATTTATTATTATTATTATTGTTTTTATTATTATGATTATTATTATTATTATAATTATTATGATTATTATGATTATGATTATAATTATTATTATGATTATGATTATTATTATTATTATCGTTTTTATTATTATCAATATGATTATTATGATTATGATTATTATTCTTATTGTTATTATTATGATTATGATGATTATGATTATTAATATGATTATTATTTTTATTCTTATTATTATTATTATTATGATTATTATTATTATTATTATGATTATTATGATTATTATGATTATGATTATAATTATTATTAAGATTATTATTATTATTATTATTATGATGATAATTATTATTATTATTATTATTATTATTATTATTATTATGATTATTGTGACATCCCAAAAATTATATACTAAATATAATATATGAGGACATAACGTTATAATATGGTAAAGCAGTTTAAGGAAGTACCTAAAGTCATAAGATTTACAATCATCCAAAGAGGCTATAAAAATTTAAAACTTTAAGTACATGAGGGTGTCGCAACCGGAAAAAATCGCGACGGGACGACGACGATCCAAAAAAACGGAAAACAAGTTTAGAAAAAGAGATTTTTGGAGTCGCCACCATAGTTTATTCTGGAAAACTATGGAAAAAACCATAAAAAAGGAAAAGGCGGTCTACGAAAAAAAACCAGATTCTGGTTCGGGAGTCGGTTACGTGTGGGGAAGGTGTTAGCACCCCCACAACGCCTGCCCTAAGGCAGTACCTTTAATTAAAAACGCGAATTTGATGTGGTTTTGAAAAATGTTTAATTTCCCCGAAACAAATAAAATTTAACTCTAAAGGAAACAAAATATTTTTTTGTGTTTTTTGTGCCCGACAAGGATTGACCTTGCTCCTACGTATTCTCAGTTGGACTGAGAAATCAGGGTTACGTAGTTCTTTGAAACTGTTTAAAAATTTTGTTTGAGAAATTGTTGAAGAAATTTGTTTGAAAAAGATTTGATATTTTTTGGATTTTTGGAAAGTGAACCTGACAAGGACTGGCCTTGCTCCTACGTATCTCCACTTTTGGTGGAGAATCAAGGATCACGTAGTTCTGGCAAATATTGTTTGTTGTTTGGAAACTTGGATGTTTTTTTTGTTCTTGAAGATTTTATATTTTTTGGTATCTTTATAGAAAAAGGAAAAGGTTTTTAGCACAAGGCAGACAGAATGGTCGCACGTGTGCTTAAACCTTTTTAAAATAAATTTTTGAAAGAAAAAGAAAAAGGTTTTCAGCACAAGGCAGACAGAATGGTCGCACGTGTGCTTAAACCTTTAAAAATAAATTTTTGTTAAATTTTTTTTTTTGAAAGAAAGAAGAAAAAGGTTCTCAGCATAAGGCAGACAGAATGGTCGCACGTGTGCTTAAACCTTTAAAAATAAATTTTTGAAAGAAGAAGAAAAAGGTTTTCAACACACGGCAGACAGAATGGTCGCACGTGTGCTTAAACCTTTAAAAATATATTTTTGTTAATTTTTTTTTGGAAGAAAGAAGAAAAAGGTTCTCAGCACAAGGCAGACAGAATGGTCGCACGTGTGCTTAAACCTTTTAAAATAATTTTTTGTTGTTTTTTTTTATTTTTAATATTTACATAAAAAATAGATAAAATAAAATAGGTAATTACTAAATAAAAATAAAGAGTAAAAAAGTAAAATAACAAAATGAAAAGTTAAATGAAAATAAAATAAAAGTTTTCTAAAAAGCTGATTGGACCTAAGCCCAAGTAGAAAAGGGATGGTAAAAGTGAAAAACAGGGGTGCAGGAAAAGAAAATGTTCTTAGGCAGAGTGGGCTTGAGCCCAAAGAAAATGGGGTGCGAGAATGAGAGTAGGGGGGGTGCAACAGCAAAGAGTAGGGGGTACGCTGCAGAAGAGAGTAGGGGTGTAGGAAAGAAAAGATTTTTTTCTAACGAGTTGGGCTTGAGCCCAAGTGAATGGGGGTGTGGCTTGGGAGAAGCAGGGGGTGCAGAAGAAATGGATTTGGGGGCTGCGTGAATGGAAAATGGGGGGTGCAGAGGACAAAGTTGGTCCAAACTTAGGCCCAAGGCCTTCTTCCCAACTGAAACACTAGGGGTTTGACCATTTCTTCCCATTCTGGCTCATTCAACTGAGACCAAGGGTCTCCTTCACCGCACCAGAGCACCACGAGACGCTTGCCTCCGCCACTCAATGTCAAAGACTCAGTCTCTACCCAACCGACCAGCCACCGCGCCATTCCCTCCACTCCGGCCAACGGCGTCTCCGGCGACAGCGAACGCCACCGGAACCACGGCCACCCACAACGTCAGGTTCTTTCTTCAAGCTTATCTTCGCGCGCAAGAAGGGAAACCCTTTTACCTTCCGATTCGCCCTCGCTGGTACCTTCAACAGCCTCGCCGGAAATGGAAAACGTCACCGGGACTGTGGTTGGCCGCGACGTGGTGTTCTCTCTCCCAATTCGTTCCGTCCTAGGATTGGGGTTTCCACCCTTGAGCAACGCCGGCCACCACTGCCAAGCCAACGCCGTCAGAGTCTCGCATCATCGTCGGCGACGCCAACCCTCACCGAAATCATCAAGTACGAACCCTCCTTCTTCTTCTTCAAATCCAAGGCCACCGTCGCAAACGAAACTGGAAGACGCCGCTTCCACTCTCAAAGTCAGTCACTGCAAGCTTACACCGGTAGGGACAATGCCCTCCACGACGAATCACCCCCTCTTGAATCGCTTGGAGACTCTCTCTTCGTCTCACCCCCACTGCTGACAAGAAACCCTCTCGCCCTATGTTCGCGCCACCTCCAATGGCGTCAATAGGAGCAATAAAAAAAAATGGTTTCTGGGTTTTGCTTTGTGTATGGGTGTCGGCCACTGCTCTTTGTTATTGGTTATTGGTTTTGTGATTTTGTGGGTATTGATTTTGGGTTTCCATTTGTGGGAGTTCTTGATTCCTAATGATGAACGGGGCTGAACAGGGGATAGAAGATGATGGGAAATTGGTTCATGACTTGCTGTGTTTTCTTTAACAGGGGCATATGGAGTAGGGACGTCATGAATCTGTGTTTGTTCAGATTGAAGAAGACTTATGGTTTGGCTAGAGAGGAAGTTGTTTCGGTTCTCTGTTCTTTTCTATTTTGGAAATGCATCTAATTCTGCTTCTACACTTTTCTATAGTGTTTTCTGGGTACAAGTAGAGGGGTATTGAAATCATGATGTTGGAGAACATGTATCTAGTCTCTACTGCTAGTGATACATGATGAATCTTGCAGGTATTTGATTAAACGATGATTCCATGAAGAGAACACAACTATATTATTAATCAAGCATCACTCATTCATATTCAGGTATGGCATGTAACAGGGGAACGGACATTCGCATAAGACCAAACCCGAGAAGCTTAGATAGGGCAACTTACCTCCGTAGCTTCAACAGAATTCTCTCGGGTAAAAGCAAATGGTCCTCCTTTTCCCTGGCCGTAAGGTATCTTCCTCCCAGACTGTGACGATAGGTAAATGGTGATGAGTCTCCAATGCTCAAGCTCCGTTGGTGTGGTGCTTGAAACTGAATCCTCTGGTCAAGGTCCTCTTGCGGTAATGAGATATTGCAGATAACGAAATATTGCCGATGAACAATTGGGAGTGAAAGGGAAATCCAGAATGCTTCGTCTGTGATGGTTTTTTCTGGTTTCTCAATCGTCCGTGATGGTCAGGTGTTGGAGATGAAAAATGGTTCTCGACTCCATGCTCTCTGGCCGTGGTGATGAGGTGAATACGAGTTGTATGTGATGGGTAAATGTCAAGGATGACGATGAAGACGTTGTGTGTGATGAAGATGTCGAAGTGGAGAGGTAGGAATGGTCAGAAAAGTGAGCCTGATATTGGTGAAGGAGGTGGGAACGTATAGAGGAGCAGAGTAGTGGAGGGCAGTGTGATGTCCTTCCTTGCCTGCCAAGACCAACAAAAACTTCTGCCAAAACCATGTTGTCCTTCTTTTTCACAAACTGACAAAGCCTTTTTCTTTTTTTTTCTTTTTTTTCTTTTTCACAAACTGACAAAGCCTTTTTCTTTTTCCTTTTTCTTTTTTTTTCTTTTTTTTTTTACTTAATTATATTATATTAAATCAAAACTAAAATAATTAATAAGAATAAAATCAAAAAGAAAAAAAAGGAAAATCATAATAGAAAAAGTAAAGTAAAATAAAAATAAAACTAAACAACAAAAAGGAATTAACATAAAAGAGAATAGTAGAAAGTAAAATAAAAACTAAAAAAAGTAATATAAAAAAACTAACATAGAAATAAAATAATGAAAACAAAATTAAAATGCAAATAAAATAAAAAAAAATAAAAAAAATGAAAATAAAATAAGACAAAAACAGTCACCCGGACGAAATTGGGTGTTGACAGCTGCCCCTCTTTACTTAGATAATACCAGATAATATGAAAATTTGATATTTTCGTATTGTCTGAGTAAAAGCTAAGTAAAGATAGAAACACTAATTTCGTCTGGGTTTCAAAAGAGAAAGAGGAAGAAAAATAAAAACTCGAGATGGACTCGGGGACCAGTATGGAAACTGGGCTTTGGGGTCCAGTGTAGAAACTGGGCTTTGGGGGCCAGTGTAGAAACTGGGCTTATGAGCCAGGCGAAATTGGGCTTAGGGGCCAGTGTAAAACTGGGCTTATGGGCCAGTGTAGGAACTGGGCTTATGGGCCAGGCGAAACTGGGCTTATGGGCCAATGTGGAAATTGAGTTTGGTGGGCCAGTGTAGAAACTGGGCTTATGGGCCAGTGTAGAAACTGGACTTATGGGCCAGTGTAGAAATTGGGCTTATGGGCCAGTGTAGAAATTGGGCTTATGGGCCAGTGTAGAAACTGGGCTTATGGGCCAATATAGAAATTGGGCTTATGGGCCAGTGTAGAAACTGGGCTTATGGGCCAATATAGAAATTGGGCTTATGGGCCAATGTAGAAACTGGGCTTATGGACCAACATGGAAATGGGGCTTATGGGCCAGGCGAAACTGGGCTTATGGGCCAGGCGAAACTGGGCTTATGGGCCAATATGGAAATTGGGCTTATGGGCCAGGCGAAACTGGGCTTATGGGCCAATATGGAAATTGGGCTTATGGGCCAGTGTAGAAACTGGGCTTACGGGCCAGGCGAAACTGGGCTTATGGGCTAGTGTTGAAACTAGGCTTATGAAATGTTTGAAATTGCCAGATGAGACTGGGCTTTCGAAATTTTGAAACTGCCAGCTGAGACTGGGCTTTTGAAATTTTGAAACTGCCAGCTGAGACTGGGCTTTTGAAATTTTTGAATTTGTAACTTTTTGAAATGCTTTTGTAATTTTGACAAGAATTTGATTGTTGAAAAGACATCAGGGTGTTGAAACCCTCAATACAATGTGTCAAAATCTTGATGCTATTCTTTTTGTATTTTCGAAGAAGGAGGATTCGATAACCATTCATATGAATGAAGAGGGTTTCGATCCGAAAGATTTTCTTTTTGCATTGATGAAAACATTTGCTTTGTTTTGCATTTTTTTTGGCTTGAGTCGACTGTCTTACTTGCAATCAAACTGATCTTTTTTTGGAAAACCGAGGAATGTCATACATTTGAGGTCTAATGTTAGATATGATTATATGTTTGACTCTCTCTTTCTTGACATCAGTTCACACGTGCTTGAATTTATTGGCAAGAAGATGGTTTTGAAGAGAATGAGAACTGTTTAGATTTTCTGGTAGGCTGGGACAGGCACGGGGGCACTATGATCATCAAAGGAGATGTAATATGTGAGTGTTAAGACAAACATGATATACCAAAACTTTGCCCCGGTTTAGGGTTTGGGAAAAGAGGTCTAGAGTTTGGATTTATGGAAAATGGGATGACCATTTCAAATGAAATTCGCAAAGCTGCCCCAGTCTCGAGATTATGGGTTGATGGATTTTAGGGCGAAGACGCATGGTGAGATTCACCAAGCTGCCCCAATTTTTTTGCATAGAGTTCTGTTTAGAAGAGGTGGTGGGCATGAAAAGGATAGGCTAAAAGGATGACCCCAACTGGTTTGATTTTCTCTTGCCTGCTGCCGGCTAGTTAGTAGGGAGATCCCCTCCTCACGAGACATTACTTTTTTTCTCTTGTTTTTTTCAATTGTTTTTTTTTTTTACGACACTGTGCAAGTCGCCTTATCGGAAAGTTAAGCTTTATGAAAATTTTAGCAATCGTTGTTCAATCTGTGTGGGCTTTATTAGGCTTGTAACGTGGCTAGGGGTTAAAAGGTATTAGAAGAAAAGGGTATAAAGGCCCAAATGGATGTTTGTTGGTTATATTTTTTTTTTTAAACAAGGGTTACCATCGAGGCACTGCATCAACTTTTTGACTTTTAAAGCACTTTGTTTTTCTTTATCTCCATTTTCGTTCTTTTTCATCATCACTTTTCGATTCATTTGTTCCTTTTGTTTTGTTTTTTTTTTGTTCACTCCTCTTGATGAATTTCCTTCATTTGATCATTGAGTGCTCTTTATTTAGACACTGAGTCGACTCCTACCTGATGACAACCCTTGCTTGGGAAAATTTTGAAAAAAGAATTCATTTTTGGCTCAAACGGGGTGACAATGGATATGTTTTTTTTTTGCTTTTTGGATAATGATTAGGAGGCCACACATCACTTTGAACTTTGATTGCCTTATTTTCAAAAAGTTGACTTTGCGACTAGATGATCTCAACATTAGTCATTTTTGTTTTTTCCTTATCTTTCCTAGACTGCCCTTTCGGGTTTTCAATCTAGTGGGCTTATTCTCTTTTTGAAAGTTCTCTTTTTTTTTCATTTTCTTTGTCTCAATGGATTCGGGGGTCCCCCTACCAGCGCAAACGAGAAAAATTTTGGCCAAGCCAATCTGCCCCAATATAATGGTTTGCTTCGTTACCGAAGGCAGTGACATGGTTTGTCGGAGTAGATCCTTTATTTTGGAAAAGTGCAGGGTGAAGGTCTTCAAGCAACATGTGCACCAAAATCTCAATAAAGATGTCCACTTGTTATTTTTGACTAGACATTTGACCTCGGAAAAGTATGACACTGCAACTTTTATTTTTGATCATCCGTTTCTTTTTTTTATTTTTGCTATTTTTGAAAAATAAGAGTTTGACGATTTGCAAGAAAAACAAGCGACTCAAGATTGTCTCCATTTTTCATTTTTTATTTGTGGCTTTTGTTTTATCCACGACACCCTATTAGGACATGATTTCCAGTAATCCTTGGAGATACCTCATAATGAAAGTTCACATTAAAATTCATAGATGAAAGCACGATATCAGTAAGCATAGTCTTACAGCAGGACAAATTGAAAACGAGAGCAAAACAACATTAGTTTCCTCTGTTACAACAACATATGCCTTCCTATATAGTCCTAGAGTCCCCTTCATTTGTCCACGGCTTTGCAGAGGCAAACTCACAACTTGCCACAGCGTTGGGTTGACTTTCTTCAAATTTCACACATCCTGAATCGATCAAAGATTGGACCTTTTGCTTTAGAGCCTTGCATGCCTCTGTTGAATGCCCACGCGCTCCTCCATGATAATCACAACTGACCTTTATATCATACTTCTTTGGGTAAGGAGGTCGTATAGGTCTGGTAGGACAAATCTCTATGAGGTTATTGCGGAGAAGATCTGGCAGTAGCTCTGTATAGGTCATGGGGATAGGAGTGAAATTGACAACCTTCTCCTTCCCATTGTAATCTCCTCGCTTAGTGGCTCGATTGGACCCATAGGAATGCAACATCTTTCTATTTTCTTCTTGTCCCGGACCATACTCATTCAGGCTTGCCACCAAATTTGGATCTAGTGCAATTTTCCCACTTCTTATGCCACCCTCAACCCTCTCTCCAATTACCACTATATCAGCAAAACTTGAGGAGACATTGCTTATCATGTGCTCATAGAATGGTGGCTGTAGAGTACTCAGAAATATGACTATCATCTCCTTGTCACTCAGAGGCGGTTCTACTTGAGCAACTATTTCTCTCCACCTTCGGGCATATTCTCTGAATGATTCAGACTCTTTCTTCACCATGTTCTGCAGTTGTACTCTGTCAGGTGTTAGATCTTCATTATATTCGTACTGCCTTAGGAACGCATCAACCAGGTCCTTCCATGAGTGGATGTGAATGGTCTCCAGACGCATGTACCAATTTAGGGCCACGCCAGTTAAACTTTCTTGGAAGAAGTGAATCAAAAGCTTCTCATCATGAGTATAGGCTGCCATTTTTCTGCAATACATGGTAATGTGACTCCTTGGGCAAGTGTTTCCCCGATATCTCTCAAATTCTGGCAACTTGAACTTTGGAGGTATCACCACATCAGGAACCAAACATAGTTTTCTGGCGTCTCCAAATTCAAAACTTCCTTCGCCCTCTATGGCTCTCAGCCTTTTCTCAAGCATTTCTAATGCACTTTCGTCGTCCTCACACTCCGTTGGCGTAATGACATGAGGTGAAGGCTTCATCTCGGGTTGTTTTGTCATTATCACGCCCCCCAGGCCTGAATGGATTGTCTCCCCATGAATTATGGCAGTGTTTGCTCCGAGTTCGTCTTCTGCTTCAACTGTGTCGCCTTTGGCCTTTTGGGTGTCAACATGTCCCAAGTCCACTACTGAGGGTGGGGTGTAGTTTGGAGGAAGACCATAAAGAGGGAAAGTTTGCGCCTCTGATGCTCTTTGTTGCGATCGTGGTGCCCGCGAACCTCCAGGGCTTTGTAATGCATTCAGAGCCTCTAGGATTTGGCTCATTTGTCCCTTCAGCTGTTGAATATCGGCTTTCATCCCCTCTTGAACTTCTCCTTGGTTCTCCATGAGTTTTCACTGGTTCGTGTCCTTTAGGGTGTCTTGGAAACTTAGCCGTAATGTTATTTTTTAAACTGGATTTCATTAGATGAAATAAATTAAGAAAAAAAAAAGACATAAAACGAAAAGGAAAAAAGGAAAGACAAAACAATGCAAATACTATAGCCAGAAATTATAAAGATGTGAAAACATTGCCAAATGGATAGTCTGGAAATTAACATGAAACAAAGTCAATAGGACAGTTCATAAACGTCCACAACATTAAAGTTCCTCACATTGAGGGTACGAAATCTGGATCAACTATCACGAGCCCTAGCCATTACATTCTTCATTTCTCTCATCAGCTTCTTGCAGTAATTGAGGAAAGTTTCGACCTTCTTAGGTGGGTTAAAGATCGGCATTGCAGACTCAGCATCAATTAGTAACTCAGGGATATCTTTAATGGCTTCATTAGCAAGGGAGGCTAGTTGTGAGAAACTCCTCCTCCAGTTCTCCGTAACCCGCCCTTGTTCAACAATATACTCCTTCAGCTGATTTATCAACTCTTGATGTTTCTTCTCTGTTTCAGCCCGATGCCAACGTTCCTTCTTCAATTTTTCCACTACTGCTTTAGCCTGTTGTTCAGCGTCGTTCAATCTGATATGCATTTTGCGCAAGTCCTCCAGCGTTTTTTCCTTGTCCCTCTTGAGTTCATCACACATCTGCTTCATAACACGCTCTGATATCTCCATTATACCATATTCTCGGTCTTTCGAGGTTAGCTTCAGCTTAGCTGCTGCCAACTTTTGCGTTTGTCTCCTCAACAACGCTTCATATGCTTCATCGTTTTCCACACTAACTTGATTAAGATTCGCATAATCATGTTGTAGATTTTGAAGATCACTGTTCAACTTGGTATTCTCCAGCTTCATCCGCTCTAATTCGGCCTTCAACGATTGTACCACCTCACCTTCAGCCTTTTGACGTTGCTCTTCACAATCCGGGTTAAGGGAAATTAACTTGAAAGGCAGCCCCACTGTCTTAACCCTCTCTGCAATCCAATGGCTGTAAGGAACTCCCTCATCAACAGTCCATGGCCCGGGGTCCATTTCCGCACGAACAACGTTGCCCCAAGCATCCCTAATTTGACGCAGCGCCTTAGCAAAGGTTCCTTCCTCATAATAGATCTGCAATGTGGCAAGAGATGCAGGAGTAGGTGCTCCTCTCAAAGGATAGCCAAATTGCCTTTGTGCTAGCACAGGATTGTAATTAATGCAACATCGGATACCCATGAGGGGTACATTAGGGTACTTCCCGCAATAAAATATGATTTGCGATCTTTGCATCCAAAGGACATTCCATTTAATTCGTTCCACATTTAGACTTGCACAGAGTTGTGCCCATTCATTTGCCCCTTTTATATTTGGTTTACACTGCAGTAGCTCATCCACGGGACATGTGGCATTCAAGGAGTTCTCAATCACCCGAGAGACAAACCACACATACAACACTGGCAGGCAACATTTCATCTTTCCTCCCTTTATCTCATAACAATGATTAAGGGTCCCATAAACTTCAGCTAGGACAGCGGTGACCGGATTCTCAGAGCGATCTTTGTATCCCACAAATGCATTTATGGCGGCGCTGTCGACGAAGTTCTTGACATTGGGAAAAAGCATGACACCGTAGAGGAGAAGAGCCAATACATCCCAAAATGTTTCCCACTTTCCCTCGTCAGCCAAATGATGCAAATAGACCTCCAGGTACCCCTGAGGAAGGCCCCTCACTTTGCCTCTGATTGTGAACTCACTTTCCAACTGCATAGGGTGTAATTTCATGATTCTTGCTAGCTGCAACACAGGGATATACTGCCCCAGGTAGTTGTATGGAGTTCCTCCCTCAAGAGGTATACCTAAGATCTGCTCGAATTCTTCCACTGTTGGCACCAATAGGAAATCCTGAAAAGTGAAGCATCTCAGTGGTGGATCGTAGTACTGGGCTAAAACAGTAATCGCCGATGTCTGAACTTCCACCTCTAACAGGCTCAACAAATTCCCATACTCCCTCCTGAATGTATCCTTTTGGGTGGTATTCATTATCTTCACCAGTTCTCTCAAACCATCCATACTACCTTCCTCTGCTTCAATGGCTATCCTTCCCTTCAAAATGTCTGAACTTGAACCCCACTTGACTTCGGATCTCATGTTAATTTCCATTTTATCTCGAAGGTTTAGTCACAAATTTATAATTTCCTGACTAGAACCAATAACAAGACCACAAAAGTGCATGAGAAACAAAAAGAAAGAAAGGGAAAAAATGTATAAAAAGATAAAGAAACAAGGCGTTTGCTTTTATTATGTAAAAGTGAGGATTACAAGGCTGCAAACATCTCCCTTTGTGCCCTAAATAAAGGTTCGGCGCTTCAGATTGGGGGTCAAGTATATGCAACCTCACAAGGATGGTCTCCTGAACCTAGAGGTCAATGGTCACTAGAGCTATGGCCCCCTTCATAGCATCTCCACAACAGTCGAGTAATCAACTAGGTGTGAAGACACACATGAAGAGAACAGACTCTAGCTGGGGTTCTCACGATAACCAAACAGGCAGTATGGCCCAAGTGGCACCGCTACACAACCCCTATATTTCTAAGTTGCACTCAGACCCGGGTATAGGGCCCCACTCAATAGATGCATAATATGTGTGTGTGTGAAGGGAGAATGCAATGCACTCAAACCCTCACCTGCAAAACAACCAGCAAAATTTCCCAGGCAGATATAACATGTTTTCTACCCTAGGGTTCAATATCCAACAATTATTTGCATGCAATTATTTCAAAAAATCAAACAAGACAAAACGAACAAACAAAAGGGGAGAAAAAAAAACACCAAACAAAACCACATCGAATTCGCGTAGTTAATTAAATGGCCTGACTCTCTAAAATTGTCCCCAGTGAAGTCGCCATCTGTCGCAACCGGAAAAAATCGCGACGGGACGACGACGATCCAAAAAAACGGAAAACAAGTTTAGAAAAAGAGATTTTTGGAGTCGCCACCATAGTTTATTCTGGAAAACTATGGAAAAAACCATAAAAAAGGAAAAGGCGGTCTACGAAAAAAAACCAGATTCTGGTTCGGGAGTCGGTTACGTGTGGGGAAGGTGTTAGCACCCCCACAACGCCTGCCCTAAGGCAGTACCTTTAATTAAAAACGCGAATTTGATGTGGTTTTGAAAAATGTTTAATTTCCCCGAAACAAATAAAATTTAACTCTAAAGGAAACAAAATATTTTTTTGTGTTTTTTGTGCCCGACAAGGATTGACCTTGCTCCTACGTATTCTCAGTTGGACTGAGAAATCAGGGTTACGTAGTTCTTTGAAACTGTTTAAAAATTTTGTTTGAGAAATTGTTGAAGAAATTTGTTTGAAAAAGATTTGATATTTTTTGGATTTTTGGAAAGTGAACCTGACAAGGACTGGCCTTGCTCCTACGTATCTCCACTTTTGGTGGAGAATCAAGGATCACGTAGTTCTGGCAAATATTGTTTGTTGTTTGGAAACTTGGATGTTTTTTTTGTTCTTGAAGATTTTATATTTTTTGGTATCTTTATAGAAAAAGGAAAAGGTTTTTAGCACAAGGCAGACAGAATGGTCGCACGTGTGCTTAAACCTTTTTAAAATAAATTTTTGAAAGAAAAAGAAAAAGGTTTTCAGCACAAGGCAGACAAAATGGTCGCACGTGTGCTTAAACCTTTAAAAATAAATTTTTGTTAAATTTTTTTTTTGAAAGAAAGAAGAAAAAGGTTCTCAGCATAAGGCAGACAGAATGGTCGCACGTGTGCTTAAACCTTTAAAAATAAATTTTTGAAAGAAGAAGAAGAAAAAGGTTTTCAACACACGGCAGACAGAATGGTCGCACGTGTGCTTAAACCTTTAAAAATATATTTTTGTTAATTTTTTTTTGGAAGAAAGAAGAAAAAGGTTCTCAGCACAAGGCAGACAGAATGGTCGCACGTGTGCTTAAACCTTTTAAAATAATTTTTTGTTGTTTTTTTTTATTTTTAATATTTACATAAAAAATAGATAAAATAAAATAGGTAATTACTAAATAAAAATAAAGAGTAAAAAAGTAAAATAACAAAATGAAAAGTTAAATGAAAATAAAATAAAAGTTTTCTAAAAAGCTGATTGGACCTAAGCCCAAGTAGAAAAGGGATGGTAAAAGTGAAAAACAGGGGTGCAGGAAAAGAAAATGTTCTTAGGCAGAGTGGGCTTGAGCCCAAAGAAAATGGGGTGCGAGAATGAGAGTAGGGGGGGTGCAACAGCAAAGAGTAGGGGGTACGCTGCAGAAGAGAGTAGGGGTGTAGGAAAGAAAAGATTTTTTTCTAACGAGTTGGGCTTGAGCCCAAGTGAATGGGGGTGTGGCTTGGGAGAAGCAGGGGGTGCAGAAGAAATGGATTTGGGGGCTGCGTGAATGGAAAATGGGGGGTGCAGAGGACAAAGTTGGTCCAAACTTAGGCCCAAGGCCTTCTTCCCAACTGAAACACTAGGGGTTTGACCATTTCTTCCCATTCTGGCTCATTCAACTGAGACCAAGGGTCTCCTTCACCGCACCAGAGCACCACGAGACGCTTGCCTCCGCCACTCAATGTCAAAGACTCAGTCTCTACCCAACCGACCAGCCACCGCGCCATTCCCTCCACTCCGGCCAACGGCGTCTCCGGCGACAGCGAACGCCACCGGAACCACGGCCACCCACAACGTCAGGTTCTTTCTTCAAGCTTATCTTCGCGCGCAAGAAGGGAAACCCTTTTACCTTCCGATTCGCCCTCGCTGGTACCTTCAACAGCCTCGCCGGAAATGGAAAACGTCACCGGGACTGTGGTTGGCCGCGACGTGGTGTTCTCTCTCCCAATTCGTTCCGTCCTAGGATTGGGGTTTCCACCCTTGAGCAACGCCGGCCACCACTGCCAAGCCAACGCCGTCAGAGTCTCGCATCATCGTCGGCGACGCCAACCCTCACCGAAATCATCAAGTACGAACCCTCCTTCTTCTTCTTCAAATCCAAGGCCACCGTCGCAAACGAAACTGGAAGACGCCGCTTCCACTCTCAAAGTCAGTCACTGCAAGCTTACACCGGTAGGGACAATGCCCTCCACGACGAATCACCCCCTCTTGAATCGCTTGGAGACTCTCTCTTCGTCTCACCCCCACTGCTGACAAGAAACCCTCTCGCCCTATGTTCGCGCCACCTCCAATGGCGTCAATAGGAGCAATAAAAAAAAATGGTTTCTGGGTTTTGCTTTGTGTATGGGTGTCGGCCACTGCTCTTTGTTATTGGTTATTGGTTTTGTGATTTTGTGGGTATTGATTTTGGGTTTCCATTTGTGGGAGTTCTTGATTCCTAATGATGAACGGGGCTGAACAGGGGATAGAAGATGATGGGAAATTGGTTCATGACTTGCTGTGTTTTCTTTAACAGGGGCATATGGAGTAGGGACGTCATGAATCTGTGTTTGTTCAGATTGAAGAAGACTTATGGTTTGGCTAGAGAGGAAGTTGTTTCGGTTCTCTGTTCTTTTCTATTTTGGAAATGCATCTAATTCTGCTTCTACACTTTTCTATAGTGTTTTCTGGGTACAAGTAGAGGGGTATTGAAATCATGATGTTGGAGAACATGTATCTAGTCTCTACTGCTAGTGATACATGATGAATCTTGCAGGTATTTGATTAAACGATGATTCCATGAAGAGAACACAACTATATTATTAATCAAGCATCACTCATTCATATTCAGGTATGGCATGTAACAGGGGAACGGACATTCGCATAAGACCAAACCCGAGAAGCTTAGATAGGGCAACTTACCTCCGTAGCTTCAACAGAATTCTCTCGGGTAAAAGCAAATGGTCCTCCTTTTCCCTGGCCGTAAGGTATCTTCCTCCCAGACTGTGACGATAGGTAAATGGTGATGAGTCTCCAATGCTCAAGCTCCGTTGGTGTGGTGCTTGAAACTGAATCCTCTGGTCAAGGTCCTCTTGCGGTAATGAGATATTGCAGATAACGAAATATTGCCGATGAACAATTGGGAGTGAAAGGGAAATCCAGAATGCTTCGTCTGTGATGGTTTTTTCTGGTTTCTCAATCGTCCGTGATGGTCAGGTGTTGGAGATGAAAAATGGTTCTCGACTCCATGCTCTCTGGCCGTGGTGATGAGGTGAATACGAGTTGTATGTGATGGGTAAATGTCAAGGATGACGATGAAGACGTTGTGTGTGATGAAGATGTCGAAGTGGAGAGGTAGGAATGGTCAGAAAAGTGAGCCTGATATTGGTGAAGGAGGTGGGAACGTATAGAGGAGCAGAGTAGTGGAGGGCAGTGTGATGTCCTTCCTTGCCTGCCAAGACCAACAAAAACTTCTGCCAAAACCATGTTGTCCTTCTTTTTCACAAACTGACAAAGCCTTTTTCTTTTTTTTTCTTTTTTTTCTTTTTCACAAACTGACAAAGCCTTTTTCTTTTTCCTTTTTCTTTTTTTTTCTTTTTTTTTTTTACTTAATTATACTATATTAAATCAAAACTAAAATAATTAATAAGAATAAAATCAAAAAGAAAAAAAAGGAAAATCATAATAGAAAAAGTAAAGTAAAATAAAAATAAAACTAAACAACAAAAAGGAATTAACATAAAAGAGAATAGTAGAAAGTAAAATAAAAACTAAAAAAAGTAATATAAAAAAACTAACATAGAAATAAAATAATGAAAACAAAATTAAAATGCAAATAAAATAAAAAAAAATAAAAAAAATGAAAATAAAATAAGACAAAAACAGTCACCCGGACGAAATTGGGTGTTGACAGAGGGGTATCCCGAAATAATAGAAAATACCTAAGAGTAATCCTATAAACTAGGAGCTAGGTCTTCTTCATTCTCCAATGCTTGCTCGAGGGGCGCATCATCAGCTTCTGCTCACATCCAAAGGATTGGATGATCATCGCAAGGAAGAAGGCAACCACATACAACACACACAAGAGTAAGGGTAAGCTAGGTCTCAAATAAACATACAATTTAATCCAATCCAATTTAATGTTTCCGAGAACCTCCACACCCACATAAACATGCAATCCTCATAAACATGGGCATTAATTTCATAAAACACATCAAAATAATCATCCTATCATATTGAGACTTCTAGACTCGTCTGGACTAAGAATGTATATAAAGCTGGGGCGGGTTGTGCACGTGTGGTGGCCTCTACTGCTTTGCAAAGCCATTGCCGAGGGGTTTCACCCGACCACACACAAGGCTGGTCCGTTACCACGGAATAGACCTCTAGTGATAGCGCCTACCCTAGGACCTCCCACTACTCTCACCACACGCGTCAATCCTCTCTAAGTGAGAATGAAAGACCGTTAGAGTGTTAGGGATAACCCCCCATAGTGGAAGCCTCTTACATACATTCAATACACTAACTGATCTCACCGAGAGATCTTAATTTCATATTCCATCCGACCACTTTAAATCACATGATATTCCTCTTGAATCAATAATGTACCTCATAAACCACTTTGATTCATCAAACATAAAATTTCATAGTTATTCAAGTGCATTCTTACAATATTGTCTCGTACCAAACTCATACACCATCATACTAAATCAATCATGTCATAAAAACAACTCATACATTACATATTTTCACAAAAATATCACTTATTAACACAAATATCTTTATAGCATTTAATTATCAATACTTAAGTGATTCAAATGGCTTGGAGACCCTCACCAATAGCTTCGGAAGGGTCAAAAACCCCCAGAACAACCTAAAGAACGTCCAAAACGGACATCCGTAACCCCCAAACTATCAAAAATAAAAGCAACAGCAGAAAAGGGCGCCAGCGTCCTTTAGGGGCGCCCAGGCATGAAAATTAAGCTGAAACAGCGAGTTGAAGGGCACCCAGCGCCCCTCAGGGGTGCCCAGGCGTGGATTATGCAGATTTTCTGTAGATTTTGCAGAACTCGCACCCCTAAGTTTCGTTTCAGGCCTTTTGGTGAATTTCTAGCACTCAAAACTCAATCTATATGATGAATTTAACTTGTCTAATCAACTGTAACACATCCTAAACCAATTCTCTAGTGATTACGCATAGATTTAGGCTCTAAATCTCCATTTTCATCAACCAAGATACCCAATTCTAAATCTATTACTTAGAAACTGTTTTTACCACTTTTGTCACTCCTAATAAGTCATAATTGACTTGCCCAAATTGCCTAAATGCTCTAGTACAGTCCCAAACCCCAATTCTCCAAAATCACTCCCTCACTTTCTTTCAAAATGATTTCAACAGTAAGTTAACACATAACCTATGTCAACGGATCTATTTAACAGTTTTCTCATAATCCAATAACTCAAATTCATTCTTATATCACAACCAGAACAGTTCAAGTTACATAAATTCCCAGCTGCCTAATTCATATATCCAGAAACACAATTCCAAATATAGAAATTAGAATTTTAGCACCAAGTATATCATTTTTCTTCATACAGTTCACACATGCAAAGCTATTAGCATTTAAATCAAAACCTAATTCTTTTTATTTAATCACATTACCAATTTGAATGAACCCTAGCTTCCCTTACCTCAAAACAGTCGTACAGTCTAGCCAAAACCCAGATTGAACTT